>JADCRB010000021.1:2238836-2240427 GCA_021464245.1 Carallia brachiata | reverse complement strand
GGGATTGGGGGTTTCGGGTATTAGGATATAGGATATATGGTGTAAGGGTTAGGATATTAGCGCATAGGGTATTATGGTTGAGGGTTTGGGGTTTAGGGTATGGGTTATGCGGTATGGGGATTGGAGTATGGTGTATAGGGTTGAGGGTATTGGGTCAGGTGTTTGGGTTTGGGTTTAGGGTTTAGGGTTTAGTGTTTGCGAACTGAAAAGGGTACACGAAAAGAAACTAAAAAAATAATAATAAAAAAATTAGGTAAATCTGCAAATAACGATATGAGAAAAGAACCCTAAAGAAGGAAAAGGATGCTAATTTGCGAATAAAGAAAAAAAAAACGAGTGGGGACGATTACCTTAAAAAAGTGCGGAAAGAAAGAAAGAAAGAAAGCAAACAAGAAAGGTAGGAAGTTAGAAGAAGGGAGCGTGTCGGGACGATTACCTTTCCAAAGGCTGAGCTTGAGTTGGTCTTTCTGGACATCTTTGACATATCGGCCCAGATACCCTACTAGCACTCGATGGACCACTCATTCAAACATTCTTCCCCCAATTATATATTTATATTCTCTCTTATTTCTATGTCGATTGAGGCAGACACCCGCACTTGCACTTTCTTTTGTTATTCTTTGGCTTGTTTTGTTTTCGATTTGTCATCCAGAACGAGGAGCTTCGATTAACGAACAAGCCAGCAAGCTAATTTTCCCACTCTTACGATTGCTCACAGTTACAGTGACTGCCGACAAAGTGAAAGAAAATGATTTAAGCGAACAGGGAGGAAGAGGAGCAACAAAAAAGAAACTAAAACGCTGGCTTCCTTCTACTACATGAAGTACTGTAATCGAAGAACCAGAAAACCCCAACGCCCCACAGGCTGGCACATTGGAGGCACATACGTGGACCTTATTTAGGCCTTTTTCTCAATTCACTAGCCCTGACTCGCTTTATTTTACTTGTCAATTTTTTTTTTTTGGGGTTTGGGGTTGGGGTTAAGGGTTAAGGGTTAAGGGTTTAAGGTTTAGGGTTTTAGTGTTTTAGGGTTTAGGGTTTAGGGGTTTAGAGTTTTAGGATTTAGGGTTTAGGGATTTGGGGTTTGGGGTTTTAGGGTATAGGGTATAGGTTATAGGGTTTAGGGTTTAAGGTTTAGGGTGTGGGATCGGTGATTAAAGAATGGTCTTGAGGGTTGGGAGTTGTAGGGTTGGGGGTTGAGGGGTTGAGGGTTTGGGGATTGGGGGTTTAGGGTCCTAGGATATGTGTTATAGGGTATAAGGGCTAGGATATTAGGGCATAGGGTATTATGGTTGAGGATTTGGGGTTTAGGGTATGGGTTATGGGGTATGAGGATTGGAGTTTGGGTTATGGGGTTGAGGGTATTGGGTAAGGTGTTGGGTTTAGGGTTTAGGGTTTAAGATGTGGGAACGGTGATTGAAGAATGGTTTTGAGGGTTGGGAGCTGTAGGGTTGGGGGTTGAGGGGTTGAGGGTTCGGGGATTGGGGGTTTCGGGTATTAGGATATAGGATATAGGGTGTAAGGGTTAGGATATTAGCGCATAGGGTATTATGGTTGAGGGTTTTGGGGTTTAGGTATGGGTTATGCGGTA
>JADCRB010000021.1:1846336-2233836 GCA_021464245.1 Carallia brachiata | reverse complement strand
GTAAGTAAGTTTTCTCTCGTTCCAAAGTGCCTATAAGGAAGTCAAAGTAAATTGGATAACCTGATTCCAGTCGTAGTTTATTGGGTGTTAGGCTGGTGAAACAAAATAGCCTGGTTCAAACTAACAGTTTCGGTACATTCAACTCAGATTTATAGAGGACGCAGACAACTAGATGCTAACCCTCTGCCAAGCTTAACCCTACCCCTGCATTTCCTTTTGAAGAGGGCCAGAGAGATGGGTTTATTTGACTAATCAAAGATCCCTAGCCCTATCTAACACAGAGATGTCCTTGAAATACGCAATTGGCATACCGTCGAATCGACTCTACTTTATGATGCCATCTTTCTTCTATTATGAAATTCAACTTCTCCGCCGACAGAGTGCTTTGTTGATTCAAAAGCTCCAGCAAGGGAAGTTCCAAATTAGTCCAACTTCATGACCCACAACAAACAAAGAGAAAAAGCTTGCTTGCTATAGCCCTATTTTAATAGACAAGGCTGGGTAAGCATAAGCTATTTAAATAGGCTCGAAAAGAGTAGGCTTGTAGGGGGAAGAATTTCATTATACCTTATAATCGAACTCGAAACTGGTGCCGACGATCCAAAAAAGAGGCGAAATAGTGTTACCTTTCTTTCTATTACGAACAAGACACTTCGCTTGCTCGTTCCCCCGTGTCCACTATCACTCCTATCCAATAAAGCGTACCCAATTGGCTCCTCACCGTAAAATTATTACTAAGCTAATAAAAGCTTTTGAAGGAGAAGCAGTTGAGCTCGTTCCCTTCGCTTCCAAGCGGTTTATGATTTGGATGTCGGAGAATTAATAAAAATTCAAAATCAAAGAAACGAAGTTCTTTGTCCAAGTTGTTGTTTGGTTTCATGGAACTGTAGGAGCAACTCTACTTATGAACTTTTTTCCCCCACGTGGGAACTGAACCCACTGCCCTACTCCTCACTCAGTTGGGTTAAGAGCTGTAGACAATGGCTTTAGGGGGATGCTTTAATTAAAGACAAGACAATGAACTAGCAACAAAAAACATTCCACACCACCAGGCGACTCGCCGGAATGTCGAGTCTTGGTCACCGCATCGATTCTTCATTTGCTTGAGCCTGATTCTTCAATGGTAGGCCCTGGGGAAGCAAGCATTCCCGAACCTAGCAGTAGACGGGCAAGCCAGGCCTGAATTCAGACCAGACCAGTAATTGTGAAATCATTCCCTGTTGTCAAAGTAAGTTGTGCTAGTTAAAGAGGTTTTTATTCCTATGTAGACACCTCAACGAACTCATCCTCAACCCGAGGACTGTTAGATTCCCTTTTGTGACCAAGAGCCCATCTCGAATACGATGCGGTTAGGGTACTCGTGACTTTACTGGTGGCTGCCACTGCCTTACACTTAGAAAAGAGTTCGAATACAATACTATGCTATCTTAAGGTCGATCAAACTTCCATGTACATACAGAATACAAGAATTTCCACCTTGTTGAAGATCTAGTGGCACTACTGAAGAATTATCGAGGTTACGACCTACAGTTCCTAACTAGGAAGGTACTACCCTCCTAAACACTAAACTAGAGGGGATGGATAGCAAACTTCAAATAACCACGCCTCTGCTAGGCAGCGTGTGGAATGGTGACTTGGGATGATTTAGACGTAGCCTATTCCCTTTGGCTATATAATTGTATGGTTTCTGCAAAAAATTCTTAGAGATTTGAGTCAACCAAATTCTAAGACTTTTAGAAAAATCAAAAAGTAACGTAATTCCCCATTCATCTGAAGTAGTCTTTTAGTATAGAACAGAGGTTGTTCCTCAATCTTCAGAGAATGCAGCATTGTATTATTGTAAATTTCTATTCCGAACATTTCCTAAAATTAGACGATAAGTTTTAGCTCTTGCTCAACTAGTCTACTTCAAAGAAAGGCTTTGCCGGCTAAGACCAAATTATCACGTCTGTTTTGTTTTTACAACCTTTTTTATGATAGGGATTTTTCCAAGCCTTGCTATCTAGCAGTGACCATCTTGATGGTACACTAGAATTGTTTTATTTAAGTGTTTATTGCTTGTCAAAGATCCTACTTCTACAATTAGCAAGTCACCGGGTTATTCAAATAAGTTTTGTTTTATGTGATTTTCATATGTTACAACTTCCGTGGTAGTAGCTGGTGTCGGCTAGCAAGTTTCAATAACAGAAAAGATAACCGGTATGGCTCCGTCTGAGAATCGGTTATTGCATAGGTAGTGTAACGACCAATCGATGGTCCTACCCCTACCCTCATTCCAGCGATTAGCGACTAGTAGGCAGCAGGTTCGGCATCTACTAAAAAAGATAAAATCCACTTTAGATAACCACGCCTCTGCTAAGCAGCGAAAAATCAGCTTTTGGGCTGACCCTATTTAAATCTCAGTAGTTAACGAGGGGGGTTCAGGTCTATACGTGTAATGTGACGGTTGGGCCTACCCACCTTGGAAACTTGCTTAGAATTAGAACGAGCAAAAAAAGTTAGAAGAAAGACTGCAAGTGGCACAATTTTTGGAGCCACACCACTAACAATTGTGTAGTATTTCGAATCGACCCCTTCACTCAATCCGCAAAAGCCTCTTTATGAAGAGTTCTCCAACATTGAATCATCATCTTCGATTTTTAAATAGGTAGTATTTTCAGAAATGTTAAACAAAAGTTTTTCCCTCTCTCCTCAATTACTTCTCCCTTCTAGAGCTAACAACAGTGGATAAGTTCTCTTATTCTGAAAGAAGACTTATTCGCAGCTAATGATTCTGTCCTACTTGACTTTTTTATGAGATCTTCTTCAAATTTAATATCAAAAAAATAAGAAAAGTTGAGCAAAAGGATCGAAACAAATTTGTCAGAGTAGTCGGCTCTAAATGCCTCTATTCTATACTAAAAGACTACTTCGAATGCATGGGGAATTACGTCGCTCTTTGATCTACAGAATAAGGCCTACGATCACTTTATTTTGTTTTGTCCTAGCCAAGTTAGCTTGTATCGGCCAAGAAATAGGAATAGTTAAGAACAAAGTGGCGAACAGGTGCATAACGTGTGGGAATCTGCCGAACAGTTCAATTATTGGTAAGGCTAAGGGAAGAACATCTTGAATACTTAGCAAAATTACAATCAGTGGGGCAATTCTTCAATCATCCAACGTCAGGGTTATAAATGACATGACTTAGCATTCCTGACGTATTGGAGTTTTTTTTCTGACTTGACTCAGGTTGACCTACTTGACTCAGCGGACTGTCTACGATTCCATTGCGTGTGCTCGAGGTAGAAGTTTTGTATAAATGTATCACCATGCTATTAAGTATTTTGATTTTTCGAACAGGCAGTAATCTTTTGCTGATGCCTCGAATCAAGCTTTTATTGTAACATACTATATTTTCTCCCTCATTGCTAGTAGGTTGAGTTGATGGGGCGTACGCCCGGCATACTTGTATAACCTATTCACATTAGTGAAGCGATTAAATGCATAATCAAACTCTGATATCACGTAAAGTAAGTGTCAAGCGGATGTAAAAACTATAGCGTTACGTAGGCTTAGCTTAGCCTCTCTCTCTATCTACATTTATATATTATAATATTACCAGTTGACAGCGAACAAAAGGATGCCACACTAAGAAAGCAATCACCAATGATCGACAATGTAAATCAGCCTTGATTCCAGTTGGGACAGCTATGATCATGGTAGCTACAGTGAAGTAGGCACGGGTATCAACGTCTAAGCCCACAATAAACATATGATGACCCCAAACAAGAAGATATGATGATTTTAGGTATATCGATTATAAAACCACACACGAATCCAACCAATCACTTCACTTCTGAACTAGCCCCAGGGAGCTTGAATTTCCAGCACTTTTCCTTTCCTATCAAAATGAAAAAAGTAAGACACACTAAGAAAAAAATGAAGCATTTTTTAAACAGACTTAAGCAAGCATCTTACTTCAAAACAATTTCTTAAGTTTTCCCAAATCTAGGTCTGCATGTCCATGGCTTCATCTATCAGGAATTTTTTTCCCAAATATAGGAACATCGATCTAATTAGAACACTTCTTTCAAGC
This sequence comes from Carallia brachiata, assembly GCA_021464245.1. Lineage (NCBI taxonomy): Eukaryota > Viridiplantae > Streptophyta > Magnoliopsida > Malpighiales > Rhizophoraceae > Carallia > Carallia brachiata. Next base: position 2,229,761 of record JADCRB010000021.1, on the reverse strand, counting down.
AGATCAAGAATCGATATCATTCAAGTGGCAAATGGAAATCTAAAATAATCTTTTTAGGAGGGACATTTTTACATATTTTTGTCGAAGCCTTCTATTATTAAGTACAACTGGTACCATTTCGATGTGTTTCGATTCTTCCGAACAAGAGAGGTTTGATGCCGATTTTCCACCTTTTTGTGAGTATTTGGCCATTTGAAGCAAAGTCAACTACTGCCCTATGTGTCGATCACTAGCGCATCCAGCGCCCTAATACCCAGCTCAATTGGATAGGCCTAGCTTGATCCTAGAAATGCTAATTCGGTTCGAATAGACTTAATTGAAAAAAGTCACGGCCCTTGATTGAATTTTGCTTTACTGCGCCCTAAATCAATCAAAAATCTCCAACATGAACACAAACAAAATCTTGAATTGAGTATAGAAAGAAAACAAAGCATTTCTATGTTTTGACTCACACACACGGAGACCATCGCACCATTAAATTGATGATGATGTAATAGTTTTGCAGTTGTATCTGATCAAAGTAAAAATGGATAAACAACACATAAATCGAGGGCTACGTGGATCTTAAACCGAAATCGCATCAGAAACTGAACTCGATATTGGTCAAGATCTCCACTTCTACCTAAGAAAAGTCAAAAGTCGAAAAGAATATCTATGAATGGGTTCGCTCCTAGAGTAGGGGCGGCATGTAGTTTTCCTCCTTTCCAGTTTTGAAAAAAAAAAAGGATTCAAGATTAGTCTATTTTCCTTCAAGAGGAGTCGCTTTGATAGTAGGGGCAGGGGTAGCTACAAATACGATTAAAAGGACAACGAGTTAGTCGAACAGAAAAGGCGCATGCTTTACTCCACTCTATAGGGTTCATGCAACAGTACTGGCGTAAAAGGATCGATCATTCACTTGCTAATCGTTTGCAATTTGAACTCGCTCTCTTGCCAAGCCTTTCACTCACTCACTTGAGTTAGACTCAATTACTCTTTTTGTTCATTCATTAAAGTCGATAGAGTCGTTCTTCCACTGGAAAAATGGGGATAGCTCAAAGAGAAGATACGGAGGTATTATTAGAAAAGGCTTTTTATATCCCTCAAGTCAATGAAAGTCCCTCTGCATAGGGATGCTTCGACTATTGGATCTCGTCTTTTGACGCTGAAAGGCCTCTTTAAAGTTAAGAAGACTCCTTTAAAGGTTATTATTTTTTAAGTAATTATGGAGCAGAGATCGTTGGGCAGGATTTATTTTGGAAAAGGTCAGTACCACCAGTCAGATTTGACTCTAATCCTAGACCTGATCTTTAATTCGACACTGGTTAATAACACGATGGGAACAGTTTGTTCGTTTACCGAGTTCGGCACGAAATCATAAATAAGCTCTACCAAGGATTGAAAAGCATTTGGTACTGAATTAACTCCTCTCTTTTTCATAACAAAATGAACCAGAAATAAGACTAGTCGAGGGGAGGCCCTTATGGAAGCCCTGCCTATCCTTCTCTATTATTTTCACATTTCCCTCTCTCTATCTATAGATATATAATCTGTTGTGTGAGCAACCCGACTGTGCTTTACTTTAAAATGTGCGTCGATTTCGAATTCGATTATAAGGTATATTAGAATTTTCCCCCCTACCACGAACCTTTGTTGATTCCAAACTTTGTTCATGAAGGAATCAGATTTTTGATAGGCCAACCCTTTTTTATGCGCCACTTTACCCAGAAAGAAAAATGAGCTGTCGGAGAAAAAAGAGATGGAAGCGATCACAGACTCGGGGCGAAAGGGAAGTGAGGATATCTTTTCATTCTTATCACTCTTCTATATATACGCAATTTCATAGAAAAGGCTAAATACATATAGAGTCCTTTTTCAAAATTGCGTATAGAAAAGAAAGAAAAATAGATGCGTCTTGCTGAATTGAGTGCATGGTAAATAAATGCACCTTACTTTTGTAAGAAAAATAGTTTCTCACTGTGCTAAATTCCAAAAGCATTGAAAGAAGACAAAGAATGGACCCATCTAGAGAAGACTCGGGCTACACTCTTTTTTGTTTCAACTAACTGAAGATGTATTTCATCAAGTCCACTTGTCCTCTTACCCTCTAAGAGTCTCAATCGTCAAATACCCGACTTTGCCTTTTGAGTCGAACAAACAATTAAACTCTGCTTCAATTCGCCGTTTCTTATAACTGATTCAGGTATACAACTAAAACTAAAATGACCAAAATGCCCCCTAATCCAAATAGAAGTTTACTGACCCGGCTCGTCAATTGACGATCTGTTGCTCCCTCTTAGGTGCAGATTTCCATGCTTTGATTCGAAAGCCCTACCCAGTGATGAATCTCCAATACTATCCTACCTCTTGATATAAACAAAGGATCTCAAGTTTATAAAAGGGTCCCCAACTTGGGATGGGAATGTCCTTTTTTTTTTCTAGATCATACAAAGGGGGCCAATCCAAGATTTTACTGTTCCTCTACAAAAACGACAGACGCTCTCAATGGCTATACGCCACTATCAAACCAATCTTTACAAAAACCAACTACAAGCAACTACATCATAAAATCGTAAAACTTCCATATGCAACTGGCATACCGTCAAATCGATTCTACTTTACGATACTATCTTTCTTCTATTATGAAATTCAATAATGCTGAAAAAGAGCGCAGACTATTCTCCGAACTAGCGCATCCAGCATTAAAAGACAATAGCTCGTGTTGATAGGACTATCTTCAAGTGTTTTAGTCATCTTTCAATGGCTCCTTTAATTGGGATAACCATCATTTAAGGCCTAAACGTTTGAATTTTTTTCTATTTGAGGCCTAAACCTTTTAAGTTTTCTATTTAAGGCCTATACCTTTATTTTTTATTCTATTCAAGTCCTTTTTTATAATTTACCGTTAACTTTTCCGTTAAACCAAACGGACACAGTGCAAAATTAACGGAAAAATTGACGGTTTGGTTACAAAAGGACTTGAATAGAATAAAAAATAAAAGTATAGACCTTAAATAGAAAACTTAAAAGGTTTAGTCCTCAAATAGAAAAAAACTCAAACGTTTAGGCCTTAAATGATGGTTATCCCCTCCTTTAATTATGTGCGAGGAATATTGCAACGTCTTCAATAACATGCGCTTACTTCGTTTTTTCTTTAATAAATTATCAAATTTGGTGCTTTTTGATCCCCAGTTGCTATGGGGAACAAAAGACGAATCAAAGCAAAAAATTTTCATCTGTATCCCTTAGCTTTGGTGTTATTTACTCAGCTCTTCCATAAAGAGCTGCTAGAAAATATAGTGTGACACTTTCTTTCAAAATAAAGTAGGAAGTCTCAAAACCCACCAAATCATTAAACCTAGCAGCTACTCGTTCTTTGATCAATAATTCACTGGCCACTAAATCGGTGGCCCCAAGGCAGAATTGACCCATGGTGGTTGTTGAAGCTCTAGAGGGAGAGACTCTCTTTCTTTTTCAAATTTGAATGTGGGATCTCCTGTTGATCCGATAGTGGGCTATTATAGAATCCTATGCTATATAATGTATCTAGTCACCATCGGATTTCAAATTCTGAGGATGAGCTGGCCAATCTTAACATCTTTATTTGAGGGGTCTTGCTTTCTTTAAACGAAGCAGGTAAACAAACTGAAGCAGGGCTTAATACTTCCCATTTCCAAGATTCAATAAACTTCGGCTGGAATCAGGTTATCCTATTTATTTTGACTTCCCCAAAAACCCTAACTCTTAAACCCCAAACCCCTAAACCCCAAACCCCAAACCCCTAAAACCCTAGGCCCTAAGCCCTAAGCTCTAAAAGCCCTAAATGCCCTAAACTCTAAACCCCAGATCCCAAAACCTAAACCCCAAACCCTAAAAACTCGAAATCCTAAACCCCAAACACTAAACTCTATTCCCCATAACCCATACACTATACCCTAAACTCTAATCCATAATACCCTATACCTTAATAGCCTATACCTTATACCCTATGCCCTATATTCGAATGCCCTTTAACCCCTAACCCTCAAACCCTCAACCCTCAACCCTACAACTCTCAACCCTAAAACCCTTGCTTAAATTACAGATCCCACACCCTAAACCCTAAATCCTAAACCACATAACCCATGCCCTATACCCCAAACCCTAAACCATAATACGCTATACCCTAATATCTTATACCTTATGCCTTATAACTTATATCCTAATACCCTTTAACCCCCAACCCTCAAACCCTGAAACCCTTAACCCCTCAACCCTCAACCCTACAACTCTCAACCATAAAACCATTGCTTCAATTACTGATCCCACACCCTAAACCCTAAACCCTAAACCCTCAACCGTAAACCCTCAACCCCTCAACCGGAACCCTATACCCCATAACCCATGCCCCATACCCTAATACCTCGTACCCTAAACCACACACCCTAATACCCTAAACCCTATACCCTAATACCCTTTAACCCCCAACCCTCAAACCCTTAACCCGTGTTTCAATCATTAATCCCAAACCCTAAACACTAAACCCTAAGCCCTAAACCCTAAAACCCAAAATCCTAAACCCTAAGCCCTAAAAACTAATAAACAAACTTGGGATACAAATAGACATGGAAAAATAAAATCTGTGCACCCACCTATGGAAGAATTTACATTTACACATTGTGATCAAATAGTGGTAGCATCTTCCTTTAAAATGCCAATAATAGATCCAAAATCTACCATAATAACTCAAAAAGATATAAGAAATATTCATTACCATAATAATTATACTAACAAATTATTAACGTAAATATCAATTCAATTAAACATTTTAGAGATAAATTTAACTGAATCTAGTAAAAGGGAACAAGAAATTGAAACAACTAGAATAAATATTGAACAACCATTATTTAAAATCCTGGAAATGTCAACATCCAATAAATTAAAACAGGAACCTACATATGAAGAAATATTGAATATTATAACACAAAAATTAGAAAATCTAAAAATGAAGGATGAAAAGATAAATGTTTTGTCAAAAGAAAATACTGAATCTAAAAATGAAATAGATAATTTGACTACACCATTCCGAAAAGATTTCAGTATAAATAAAATACATAATGTACATGATCATACTAAAGATTATAGAGGATACATAGTCAAACATTATTACCCTCAACCGTCATTACCAGATATTATGTTAGAAGAAAAATTGTATAATCATATAGTTAATTTTGGAGGGAGTGGGATCTATGAATGGAATTTAGACGGATATAGTGAGCATAATATATTACAGACGATAGAACAAATGACTATCTGTGCCACTACATATAAAAATAAAGGAAATTCAAAAAAAAAAAAGCCTGGAGTCTTATAAAATCCATTTAATTTAATCGATTAGTAAAGTGCATATCATTAGGAGTAAAAGATGATGAAGGTGATGATTCTTTCACAGCAGTCGCTTGGTAATATAGATGCGGTATATTTTTATGAAAATCTACACCAGTTAAAGGAGTTGTACTAGATATTTTAAATGAGAATGGTATATCACTAGTAGATTTCCTATTCTCCAAATGAGATATTTTAAAATGTTCAATTCTTTTAGAAAGGAATATAATTTCAATATTTCCTTGATCATCTTGTATTATTTGTGCAGACTTTGTTCTTGGTGATATTGATATAGGAATTTGTACATTAGGTAACGCGCATTTATTAGGAAACGTTTTTTGTGACCAATCTATCGTTTAAGGAATTTTTACAGTTGAAAATGGGGGAAGAAGAGGAAAGAAGTGGAGAAAAAGAAGCACGGAAATGGGAGCTTATAGCAATGAAGGTGTTGGGCCTTCTTCTTTATCGCCAATTCGGGAGTTTGCTACCTTCTCACAATATCAGATATATCCAAACACGTCCACGAGAACGTTCGCGGAAGAATTTCAAGGGTAAGTTCTTTTCTTGTTTGTTCATTTTTGTCCTTTTTTTTTTTTTGGTCAGAACTGATGTATAATGGGTATTTTTAAAACTAGCTAATAATGCTTTAATTATATTTCCATATTACAGATCAGGAGCTTAAGCAGCATCCTCAGAAAATTAAAAATTACAACAAAGAAACTTGATTTTCATTAAAGATTGTTCCTCTTGATTTATGTTAATCATATTCACCTTCTTTTTAATATATAATGTGATTAATTTGCTTCCAGGATAAATTACTAAATTCAGTCATTTTCTTACCACACTTGCATGTGGTATTGTTCTAACTATTTATTCTTTGTTTTACGAATTGGAGTTACATTCATAAATTGAAGTTCTTTTAAGTTATGGAATTAAGAAACTTAACCAACATTTTTGTTAGTACAACCACTTTAATTTTCCAAAAACATAATTGACCAAATTAATGTCATTCGGTTAAAGAATCCATTGATTAAGCAGCGATTCTTTCTTAGTTGAAATTTGGATTTGAGCGGAAAATAAAGTGAGAACTATCTTCAATTGTTAGCTAATCAATAATTGACCAAATTATTGTTCATGTAATTTAATTTATTCTTTGTTCGTTGGATCAATCGGTACAATTGTTAGATTTTTGATTTAGTGCTATCACAATGTTCATGTAATTTAATTTATTCTTTGTTCGTTGGATCAATCGGTATAATTGTTAGGTTCTAGATTTAGCGCGGTCACAATGTTGGATACAATTTTTGATACATTCAAGATCAAAAAAAGAGACGAATTTTTGATACATTGCCCCAACTTTACATTTTTTCAAACAACAAACAAATTGAATATGCAAACTCCGTTTGCAGCTCTAATAAAGTGCAAACTCATAGGCTGTTTAAAAAAAGAAAAAAGAAAGAAAAAGTGCAAAATCATTAAAAATAAATAATATACGCCGAGTAATCGCCGCTGTGGAAAATCCTCATCTCCTTCGGGTTTTTTGTTCGGAATCGGAAGCCAGCCAATACTCCTACGACTTGGATTTGGGACCGGCATCGCGTGGCCAAAATTATAAAATCACCAACCGCTGCAAAATTACGAGTCACGACTAGGTTGGCGGTCAGGGGTTTACAGTAGAATCGAATATCAGGTGAATGAATCCTGTTTCATTGTCGCCCTTGGCCCAAGCCAATGCCATGGCGCCTCTTATCTTTCATGCGGTTGCTGTAGCGCTGTTACCAAGCAGCAACCGATTTGCTTTTCTTTCAACTTTAAATTAGTGTCTAGTTAGGGATCTCTCATTTGTTACCACTGAACACAATAATTAAGGAAAAAAAATTGTTTATTGAGAGTGACAGTCAAAGAAAACCCGCTGGAAAGTTGGGAGGGCGGGTCAACCATCCGCGCTCCGCCCCGCCCCACTCCTCCGCCGAATAGTGATCCCAAATCTGGCCGATCTATCTCTTTTCGACACTTTCCATTTTTTTTTTTTTTTGTGGCACGAAAGGCCGATAAATCTGTTTCAAATCTTTAGAGGAGGGCAAAAAAGCAAACGATGCTGCGATTGAGAGCATTCAGGCCGACTAACGATAAGATCGTCAAGATTCAGTTGCATCCCACGTATCCATGGCTTGTCACCGCCGATGCCTCAGATCGCGTCTCTGTATGGAACTGGGAACACCGTCAGGTTTTTTCTTTTATATTTGCAAAGATTTTCTTTCTTTTTCTTTTCTTTTTTTTTTTTTTTTTTCCTGTCTACATCCTGCTGATTTCTTGAAATTGATCTATCTCTGCCGCATTTTTTCTTATACTGTATTATTTCTTTCTTTTTTTTTGTACACATGCGTATCAGGTGATATACGAGCTAAAAGCTGGTGGCGTCGATGAGAGGCGCTTAGTCGGCGCCAAGTTGGAGAAGCTTGCGGAGGGCGAATTAGGTACGATCACTACTTTTGAATTTTCTGGATTTAAATGGCGCATTTCCTTTTTCTTTTTGTGTCAATTTTCTCCTCTATTCCTTTTATTTGGGATTCATTTGGTAGGTAGGTTTTGTAGAAGAGTAATTTAGTGTGATATAGTTTTCGCGCTGGTTGTGACTCCTTATATTTTGCATATTTGATGATTATAAAGTTACTAAATCAAACGATATGCTGGTTGTACTTGCAGAATCTAAAGGGAAACCTACTGAAGCCATGCGGGGAGGGAGGTAATATATGCTATCTCCTTTGTGATATACTACGAGGGTTTTCTTTTCTGATATCATTTCATCTTTTGTGTGATTCTTTCTTCCATCTGATATGATATCTGAATCAACTGTTCTGTGAATTATTGTTTTCTAATGCTGCTGTCTGGCCCTTACTAAAGTGTTAACCAGGTAAACTTTTATGATGAGGATGTCCGATTTTGGCAACTTTGGCGTAACCGCTCTGCCGCTGCTGAGGCGCCCTCTGCTGTTAGTAATGTCACTTCGGCCTTTGCTCCTCCTGCTCCCTCCACGAAGGGCAGGCACTTTCTTGTCATTTGTTGTGAAAATAAGGCCATCTTTTTGGACTTGGTCACAATGCGCGGCCGAGATGTGCCTAAACAAGAACTTGACAATAAGTCATTGCTATGGCAAGTCCTATGCAGAGAAACTTATTCCTTATTTTCCTATTTTGTGTGTTATTTATTTATTTTGTGTTCTCACGTTGGCTTGCTAATTTTTTTTAGCTTTTTCTTATTTGTTAGTTTTTATTATGCCTGATTGTCTGGAATATACATTTCCATGCTAATGTTGCTTTTGCCTTTTTCATGCACATTTTACAGTATGGAGTTTCTCTGTAGATCCACTGCTAGCGATGGTCCCCTAGTTGCATTTGGTGGATCAGATGGTGTCATCAGAGTTCTTTCAATGATTTCATGGAAGGTTTGCAGTTTCATTAAAGTGACTTTGTGTTTATTGTTTGGAAATACTTGTTTCTTGCAGCCTAAAAAAAAATTTCTGCAGCTTGTGCGCAGGTACACTGGAGGTCATAAAGGACCAATTTCTTGTCTGATGACCTTCATGGCATCCTCTGGTGAGGTAGTTCATTGTTTCTAACTGCTAATATTTGCTACTAAGAATTTATTTTGTCAGCCACTTTTACCATTAAAAACAACTCCCTTTTCTTTGGGATTTGAAACACTCATTTTTGGTCAAGCGTTTTTCACAAAAAATGCAATCCAAATAATGCAAATGGGAAGAGATCTATTTGTTTTATCTTTAATTTGATAAATTGTTATTCTGTATTAAGAAAATTATTCATTCATGGATAAAATTCGTGGAAAGTCTATAGTATGGTGCTTTTTGGAGATGCTCCATGTAGTTTTCTCCTCCCTAAGCATGCTAAAAACGAATATTAAAACATTAGATCTTTTTATATCTATTTTTTTTACATTTTTTTTCTTCCAAAAAATTGTTTTTAATGAATTTCAAATTCAATGTTCCCCTTTTTAGACAAAGCTATTGAATGTTTGATTTTGATTTCCAATATGCTGTACTTTTTATTGAATTCAGCAATAGATAGTTAAATAGATGGATAATGAAGGGAGATAATTGAAAAACCATGTAGCATTGGAATTTTTAAAATTAAATTAAAACCACAGGCGACACTTGTGGATAAGTGGCGAACTATATAAGGTTCTCCATGATTTTTACCCTTCATTTCTTATAAGATGAGATCAGCAAAGATACCAGAAAGAAACAGACGTGTGCAACTTAATTTCATAGTACTACAATTTGAGTTTGATCTCGATGGTAATTCCCTTCATGCGCCTTATTGGTTTGTTATTCTTTCGAATATGCTTATAGGCACTTCTTGTTTCGGGTGGTAGTGATGGTTTACTTGTGCTTTGGAGTGCGGACCATGGTCAAGATTCACGAGAACTTGTACCCAAATTGAGCTTGAAGGTATATTTGTGTTGTTCGTCACTTCTCCTGCTGTATCTATTGACTAATGGAGCAGTTTTCTTTCCTTCATCCAATCAAACTTGCATTTGTCATCCTGAAGCCATGTAAAGTTAACACTATGTTCATGTGAGAGAAACTAGATAACGAAATAACTTTTTTACAAAAGAAATGTGGTGCTTGTTTTACTGCCACATTATTGTTTAACTGAATAAATCGTACCAAAATGTTGACGGTGGTACTTCTTTGCACCTTTTTTTACGTATTTGTTTATCAATCGTAATCTTGTGTTTTGTCAAGTTTTTGTCCTTACCAATTATACATTTGCATGGTTTTAACCTGGATTTGATAAGCAACTGAGCAAATGCAGTAACTCTGCTTCTTTGAGCGACTGGAGGTGCTGTATGATATTTTTCTTTTGTCATAACACCAGGCGCATGATGGTGGAGTCACGGCTGTTGAGCTTTTTAGAGTGATTGGAGGCGCTCCCCAACTCATCACCATTGGCGCAGATAAGACATTAGCAATATGGGATACAATCTCTTTCAAGGTGTCATGGAGAGTCAAAAAAATCTATTGATTTTTGTGAATGGCAAATATACTTAAGGAATCCATTTTGATGTGACAAACATAATAGTCTCATTTCATTTCTTTTTCCTCTGTACAGGTGCGCAGCCTTGTTCACCATTTTCTTCCTTCTTCTTTATCTGATTTTTGTACGTGTGTATGTGTGTAGGAGTTGCGGCGAATCAAACCTGTACCCAAACTTGCATGCCACAGTGTGGCATCATGGTGCCACCCTCGAGCCCCGAACCTCGATATTTTAACTTGCGTAAAAGATTCACATATATGGTATGCATGGCTAGTGGTGGCACTCTGTTTATTATCAACCCATGCTGGTGTTTATGTTTGAGTGCCATTGAGTTGCTGACATCTATATGTTGGATGTGAAAAAGATAATTGAAATATGGTTATTAACTGTTTTGCAGGGCCATTGAACACCCAACATATTCAGCTCTCACCAGACCATTGTGTGAGCTGTCCTCTCTTATCCCTCCTCAAGTTCTTGCACCAAACAAGAAACTTAGAGTATGACACTGCCTTCTGAGATTTTTGGATTGAATTCTTACTTTCTACATCAGAATAACATCTTCCTTACGATGGAAATTGAAATTTGTGGTCATATAGCTGTTAGATTATGCTTATTGACTAGTAATATGTTTCAGTCTATTTAGTTTTTGACCATCACAGATTGCTGCTGCAGGTGTATTGTATGGTTGCACATTCTCTGCAGCCTCACCTTGTTGCCACTGGAACAAATATCGGTATTATTGTCAGTGAGTTCGATGCTAGGTCTCTTCCCGCTGTAGCTCCTCTACCTACCCCTTCTGGGAATCGGGAGCATTCTGCCGTCTATGTGGTTGAAAGGGAATTGAAGTTACTAAACTTCCAGCTGTCAAATACAGCTAATCCATCTCTTGGAAGTAATGGCTCCTTATCCGAAGCAGGAAAGTACAAGGGGGACATGACTGAAGCATTACATGTCAAGCAGGTTAAGAGACATATTAGTACTCCTGTTCCACATGATGCATATTCAGTTCTATCCGTAAGCAGTTCGGGCAAGTGAGTTACTTATCACAGTTCTTCAATATTGGTGGTGTTGTGGACCTGGACTTTGACTTCTAAGAACTTTTTGCTCCTTTTCTTCAATTTGAAGCATATCGATGAATTTCTGATTTGGCATTCTCTTTCTCCACGTTCTGTATTTGGCACTGATTTTTCTTTTTTTTTTTTTTGCTAGATTACTCTTGATATTCCTTTATTGGGGATGTCTATAATCATATTTGTGTTGTTGCATTCTTACCTCACAAATTTGGTGGCAGATATCTCGCAGTTGTATGGCCGGATATTCCTTACTTCTCCATGTACAAAGTTAGTGATTGGTCCATTGTAGATTCTGGCAGTGCAAGGCTTCTGGCTTGGGACACATGTCGTGATAGATTTGCCTTATTGGAATCGGCATTACCTCCCAGAATCCCTATAATTCCAAAGGGTGGTTCATCAAAAAAGGCAAGGGAAACAGCTGCAGCAGCAGCACAAGCTGCAGCAGCAGCTGCTACTGCTGCTTCTGCAGCCACTGTTCAAGTTCGTATCCTATTGGATGACGGGACCTCGAATATTCTAATGAGGTCTATAGGTGGTCGGTCTGAACCGGTACTTGTCCTTTTTCTTATGGTTTTCTTTACTTTCATAAAATCTGAGTTTGTTCTTAGTGCGATTGTTACTTTAATTGCGTACCATGGGATTGTGTGCCCATTTATCTCATACTGGATTATTTTATGGCATCGATCATTTTGTCCTCAGTTTCTGGTGAAATGTCTGTGGGCAGAACCTTCATTTTTTTTTTCCTCAGAAATTGACGAATTATATGCAAATGAAAATTCAGCTCACAATTGCCTTCCCTAGTAATACTTAAAGTTGAGTTCTCTGGAATTTTTTTTAGATGATTGCACCTTTATGACAGAATTTTAATGTAGCAGGGGGACATTCCAAATATCTTTATATTTATTTTATTTTTTCATTTGAATACTTTAACAGTTTTTCTCTTTGTATATGGGAGATATTATATATTTTTTTTTGTGTGGGATTCAATGATGGTTTTCCACACTAGGTATCCTTTTGTGCACTCTTTTCTTTTTTTCCTTTTTTTCCTGTATATTTCCTGTCTGCTATTTGGCTATATGGTATTAGTATTAAAGAAGGAGCATTCCAATGCACGAGACTCCTATACTATGGGGTCTGGGAAGTCTCTTATTTGTTAAGCAGTGTGAAGAAGCATATTTACTTTGCTCTGTTATTGTGTTGATCTCCACTTCACAATCCACATCATTGTTTTCCTCAGTAAATTTACATGCAACTTGCGATTAATATTGTTTTGGTGGTCAATGGTATGGTTCCATTATAACTCAATATTGACTGCACTAGATCATTGGCTTGCATGGAGGGGCACTATTAGGTGTGGCCTATCGAACTTCTCGCAGAATTAGCCCTATTGCAGCAACAGCTATTTCAACTATTCAGTCTATGCCACTCTCGGGATTTGGAAGCAGTGGTGTTTCTTCTTTTTCAACATTGGATGATGGATTTTCGTCTCAAACATCTTCCTCAGAGGCAGCCCCTAAAAACTTTCAGTTATATAGGTGAGGATCATAGCTTTTCTGTTGAATTTGTCAATTTATTATCAAAGATACTGGTACATTATTATAGGTTGCTCTTTTTGTAGCATGCCAAAGAATTCCTTAATATACTGATTTTTTGTGCAATTCATGACCACTGCATGAAAAATGTCAAGGTGTGCAATAGAAGTTATGTCTCATCTTTCAACTTTGCATCTTAAGATGCAAGCCTGGAGAAAATCTAGATAAACAGGGAGAAAATAGGGTCTACAAGGATGGTAGGATGGAAGACCAAGGGGTTTGATCCTGAGCCAAATATCCTTAGAGTTATGTTCTCTAAAGCTATCTAGCATTCTTTTTTTAAATGCAGCACACATCTGGCCTATGAACCACCAACTATTGGGAGTGTGGTTTACTCTTCATTTGGCCTTATAATGCAACTTTTTCATATGAGCAGTTTTGTCATTGTTATTGCAACTAAAATATATGAGATGCCTTTTTCAGTTTCTAATTTAGGTACCTTAATGAAATTTTCAAAATTCAACGGAAAGAAATATAATCGAAGCTCGATGAGTTGTATGGTTGTAGATGAAAAAATCTACCCTACTGAGTGCACTGAGCAAACTTTCGAATTGAAGTTCACAATCGTAGAAGAAATTGACATCTAATTATGTTTGTCACATGTAGCTGGGATGCACTTAAGCTTGGGCTGAGCTGTTGTCTTCTCTATTAATGGTAGTGATCCCAATGCTCCTTCTCAAAATTAGACTTTAGAGAAGTGCTCAAATTTGAGATTAATGCTTTGTTGTTTTTGTTGTGTTTGTTTGTTGTTTGGCAACCCAAAGGGTTCCTTCTGATCTGTGTTTCATTTCTTTGGTTTTAGCCTTCAGGATATATTTTAACATAATTTTGTATATTCTGTTTACCTTTGGGTAAATAAGATGTTCTGAGGCATTCTAATCATTTTTTATGCCTTTTATTTAAATCTGTAGTTGGGAAACATTTCAACCTGTCGGTGGTCTACTTCCTCAGCCTGAATGGACTGCATGGGACCAAACAGTTGAATATTGTGCTTTCGCTTATCAGCACTATATTGTTATATCTTCCTTGCGCCCCCAATATAGATATCTGGGTGATGTCGCAATTCCCCATGCCACTGGAGCTGTTTGGCATCGAAGACAGCTTTTTGTGGTGACACCAACTACCATTGAGTAAGATTTGGACGATAATTCAGCATTTGCACTTTTGTTGTAGTTGGATTCCCTGTTCTACTCTGTGCATCTAGTACTTTAACCTTTTACTATTATGGGAAATTAAACCATCAATCTGCCTGTGTAATAAAAAACCCCCAATCTCAGCATATATTCTACTATGAAATATCAGGGCATAAACCCCCCAATCTCTCACCAGTTTGACCGTCGTTGATTTTTTGCAATCATGAGACATAAACCCATATATGGAGATCTTATAATGTAAATGAATGGGTTCATATGATAAATATTCATCAAGAGAGTTTTTAAGTATCCTATGAACCTGCAGCAAAGAATTCTATCGCTAGATGTAACTTGACTTACTGTACAAGAGTGGGAAAAATTGTCCCAATAGATGCCTATTCTTATTATCGTGCTGGCTTTGATAATGCATTAGTGTGGAGGGTATGGAGATGAGGACGAAAATCATTAAATACCTCTAACAATTGTTCCTGCAGATGTGTTTTTGTGGATGCTGGAGTTGCAGCAATTGATATCGAAACAAGAAAGATGAAAGAAGAGATGAAAATGAAAGAGGCACAGGCAAGAGCGGTTGCTGAGCATGGAGAGCTAGCACTAATCACAGTAGATGGTCCACAAGCTTCTGCACAAGAAAGAATAGCATTGAGGCCCCCACTGCTGCAGGTGGGGCATTAATTATTTCCTAGTGTTTCTTGATAGGAATTCTATAGTCATTCACTCGCTCAAAAGACCTGCATTTTTCTATTTTCTCTTCGCTTTGCATTTTGCTTCACAGACTACCTTAATAAATCTAATTTGTTTATTATTCCTGCTAATCTAATTTATCTTTCTTTTCGTTAAACTAAAGATTTTGTGTGCTGAGCTCTAAACACAAAATATATGTCAATGACATGACTTGCGGATTTTGGAAATATGTTGCAGAGTACTTCAAGTGGCATAATAATCTTATAATTTATTCCTAGCATAACAGGCGTTCATGTTCTTGACGAGCATGGGAGTGCACCATCATCACCTTGCATGTTTGTTTAACTTCTTCATCTTTCTCCCGCTAATTTTGTGAAACCCTTCCATCAATTCAGTTTTTTTTTTTTTTTTTTCTCTGGCTGTAAAAGAGGAGGCAGATTCCCATAAACTCCCACCAACGTCACCCTGCATGTTTTTTGTAACTTCTTCATCTTTCTCCCACTAATTTTGTGAAACCCTTCCATCAATTCAGTTTTTTTTTTTTTTTGGTATAAAAGAGGAGGCAGATTCCCATAAAGAAAGAATAGAAGGAGCCTGCTGCCTCTGCTCAAAAACAGTCTATTTCCATTCCTTCTCAGGGAGCCTATAGGTGATAAATGTGTTGATGAGGATTGAAAATTAAAGATAGGAATAACTCTGTGTGGTGTGTGTGTGTGTGTGTGAGAGAGAGAGAGAGAGAGAGAGAGGGAGAGAGAGAAGAGTATCCGGAGGACGGAATCAAGCCCATTGTCTTTGGCTGGGTTTTGTACTTTCACCTTTCTTGTGGTTGGCAGCAACTTGTGGACACCTTTCTTTTTCTGTTTTTTATCCATTTGGGTTGTCTTAAAGGAGTATTATGTGGTGCTAGGATGCAATATAAAATAGCATACCACAGATGTAACAAATTTGGTCAGACAGTTTTTGCTAAAGATGCACTTTTTTTTTCCCGACTGATATTAGAGGATGCACTCATTAGCACCCAAAATTTTGCCTTCCCGGTTTAGTGACAGTTTGAACATATCACCTCCTGCTGGCACTTTATGTGTGCTCTTAATCAATTGATTTAACTTTTTTGGTTGATCTGCTAAGGAAATAAAAAGAAAGGCATTTCTGGTGTTATCTAGATGCTTAAATTTTTTTTATCTTTAAATATTTTTCGGTTTTATCTGAAGTAACTGCAGTTTAAGTTTTACTTGTGAATCATGTGATAGAATTTATCTTCTAATTTTCCTGACCAATTACATGTATTCTTCAGGCTGTCAGATTAGCTTCTTTTCAGCATGCTCCTTCGGTGCCACCTTTCTTAACATTGCCAAAGCAGGCTAAAGTTGATGGTGATGATTCAGTGATGCCAAGAGAAATGGAAGAGAGAAAGGTTAATGAGATAGCTGTTGGAGGTGGAGGGGTCTCGGTGGCTGTCACTCGTTTTCCAGTGGAGCAAAAACGACCTGTAGGACCTCTGGTAGTTGTGGGTGTAAGAGATGGAGTACTTTGGCTTATTGATAGGTAATTATATCATTATTTAGTTATGAAAATCCATGAATGCTGTCGATTAGAAGAAGAGAAGATGAATGTTGTTGCCCTATCCTCTTTTATGGTTTCTCTTTTGTCATAGTACATGTCCTTGTGCCATAGGTCTACTTATATTGTCACTTTTTTCTGTTTTTTGCAGTAGTCTTTAGAAGAGAAAATCATTTAAACAAATATGATTGTTATGATGTTTCAAGATATTGAATAAATGCTTCTTTTTTTTTCCTATACTTATTTCCTGGCTTTGTTAAACCACTAGACAAGTGCGATAGATTGCTTTTTGAAAAAGTCAGGTTGCACTCCTATACTTCTGTGACTGAGGACTTAGTTGGATGTCACCTTCAATTTAAATCTAGTGGCCAAATGAGATCAAATTTGGATGGGTGTTGTCAATCGACTTTTTTGGTGACTAAGTGGTCACAGAAGATTATTTTTTTAAGAGAATTTATGAAGCTGTCTTTGGGAAAAACCTTGTTTATGACAGTGCAGCTGTCAAAATCCTTAATAAAGTTTTGCCTATCCTTTTTTGAGAAGTTTTTTTTTTTTAATGATCCCCCAAATAAGCTGAATCTGAGTCAATTCCCCAGTTTCTACCAATATACAGCCTTAGCTGATCTTTTGGTAAATCACAGAGATGGCAGTTTTTTTGTTAACTACCTTTTGAGATTTGCATACATTACGTACTATTATGCAGCCCTGAACACATTAAGTGAGAAGTTTGTACTGTGGCATTTATCTCTCTATTTGAGTAAAGGATGCTCGCTTTGTTTATTTATCACATTGTTGGGGAAGAATGCACAATGATATAACAGAAAAGTTCCCTTTGATAGGTACATGTGCGCACATGCCTTATCCTTAAGTCATCCTGGTATTCGTTGTCGTTGTCTTGCTGCTTATGGAGATGCTGTTAGTGCAGTGAAGTGGTACTTTTTTATAGAGACTAATGTTATTCAAGAGCAGAACCATCTTTTTCTTGCAGATAAAACTATGATTCTGTGTAAACTTCATTCTGCTTTTCTAAACAGGGCAAGTAGGCTTGGTAGAGAACATCACGATGATTTGGCTCAATTTATGCTGGGTATGGGCTATGCCACTGAAGCACTTCATTTGCCTGGGATCTCCAAGAGGTCTGCAACACATATTTTGGCCTGTCCACTTTTATCTGTTTCAATTGCCTACATTCAAGTGTAGCAAGAGGTTCTTACTTCTGCATTCCGATGCATATGGTTTCTCTTTGGATTGAATGATGCGACGATTTTATTTTTCAGGTTAGAGTTTGACCTGGCCATGCAGAGTAATGATTTGAAAAGAGCTCTTCAGTGCCTTCTTACAATGAGTAACAGTAGAGACATAGGCCTAGATGGTGCACGACTAGATGTGAATGAAATTCTGAACTCAACAGCTAAGAAGGAGAATATTGTCGAAGCTGTTCAAGGAATAGTTAAATTTGCTAGGGAATTTTTGGACCTGATTGATGCCGCAGATGCTACTGCACAGGCTGATATTGCACGTGATGCTATCAAGAGGTTAGCTGCCGCAGGTTCTGTGAAAGGAGCCTTACAGGGTCAGGAGTTGAGAGGACTTGCTTTACGTCTTGCAAATCATGGAGAGTTGACGCGACTTAGTGTATGTAGCCACCTATCTCCAAAAAATGCATCCATGCTTAAGTAAACACATAAATACAGTCTTCATAATTCATGTGAAATGAGTATTCAACAGAAAAGTGTATTCATTTCATTTGAATTCCTTCTTTTCAGAGTTTGGGATTGCCATCAAGTTTTAACTGTAGACAGTCAAAAAACGAAAATGGCCTTTTTTTCCTTTGCCATCGGTTCCATCACACCTGTAATTGCATTTATCATAACTACTGTTGGTGACAAGTGCACCAGCTTGTGCGTGCTTGGTTGATTCATCATATCTAGTCTATCTGAAGGAAAGTGCCTTGACTGTTGGAACTGGGTAGGAAATCCTTGGAGTCATATAAATGGTGGACTCCGAGGAAGTCATTTAAAACAAATATAAATTACCAGGAAATTTGTTGAATGGAGCGATCAATTACTTTTCCGTGGGATGGAAATGAGTTACTGAATCCGGAGGTTTAGAGAGGAGAATGTGGTGGTTTATATTTAAAGGATAATTGGCAATTATTGTGTGATGTGGAAAGCTATCAATATCTCTGATCATCCAACAATTTCAGTTGCTGTTGCTAATGGCTTTTGCTTTATTCTTCATTTCTAAAATGGAAATCACGTGTGACTGCAGGGTTTGGTGAACAATTTGATTTCTGTTGGTTTGGGACGTGAAGCAGCATTTTCGGCTGCAGTTTTGGGAGACAATGCTTTGATGGAAAAGGCATGGCAAGATACTGGGATGCTTGCTGAGACTGTACTTCATGCTCATGTATGAATTTCTTACAGAGTTTGACTTGAACCCTGAAATCGGTAATTTCTGATCTTCCTTTTAAATATCTCTAGGCTCATGGGCGACCAACACTTGGGAACCTGGTTCAAGCTTGGAACAAAATGCTACAGAAAGAGGCGGAACACAGTCCGCAAACCAAGACAGATGCTGCAGCTGCATTTCTGGCCTCCCTTGAGGAGCCTAAGCTTACAAGTTTGTCAGAAGCAGGGAAGAAACCACAGATTGAGGTCATTCCTCCAGGGATGTCATCTCTTACTGCTTTAATAACTAGTCAGAAAAAACCCACTCCTGGTGCTCGGCTTTCACAAGAAGCAAGCAAACCATTACAGTTAGAAGGACCTCCAACAGCCACTGCTGAGCAGTTGACTCCATCAACTGGCTCCGCTAATGCTGCTACAACAGCTGCAGAAAATCTCACACCTACTAATACGCAGAAAGTAGCAAATGCAGAGCTGCCATCAGAATCAAGTGAGCATGCTGTACATGGTACAGATCCTATTCCTTCTTCAGGGGATAATCCTGGTCTAGTTGCTTCAGGAGAAAGTGTTGCGACATCATCTACAGGTGACGCATCATCAGAGGCACCACTTCAAACTACTGATAACCAGGGAGAACCTGAAGCCCTGAAGGATTGTTGAAATTGAAGGGCTCTTGAGAAGGAGGAATTGAATTCCAGGACGTGGCAGCTAAGGCGAGGATGGGGCAAGGCAAAATTTAAACTATTTATTGTTTACTTGTATT
Source organism: Carallia brachiata (assembly GCA_021464245.1). Taxonomy (NCBI): domain Eukaryota; kingdom Viridiplantae; phylum Streptophyta; class Magnoliopsida; order Malpighiales; family Rhizophoraceae; genus Carallia; species Carallia brachiata. Next base: position 2,210,130 of record JADCRB010000021.1, on the reverse strand, counting down.
GCAGTGGTATAACTCATCATGAAAAGCATCATCAGAATCCCCGTGAGCAGCGACAGTAACAAAAACATTAATTGGTCCGATGCTGACAATGACACAGCATTGTGTTTGCAAATTGCCAGACGATTAGGTTGTGTGTTGGGAAGAGCTGGGTTGGACTGATAGGAATTCTTCTTCTCTTGTATGCGTGCTTGCGATTACTCAGGACAGCGGTCTCGCGTGCTCTTAGGAATTTTGCTATTAGTAAAATGGTTGCTGTTACTGTAAGTTTGATTCATTCCAGTCAGTTAGCTCATTTTCTTCGGACTGCTTTCTAATTACAAAGTTTGTTGCCAATCATTCTAGATAACTTTCGTTGATATAACAAGCAGACCATCAAGCGCCACATAAGAAAAAAAAAAAAAAAAAGATGGTAAATGAAAGAATTGGACAGCAACGTTGAAGCCATTATTTGGTTTGCGTCAAAAAGCATGGAGGCCAGTGGAACAAATCCAAACAATTGTAAAAGAAAAGATAATGCACGATGCGAGGAATGAACGTGTAATCAATGGTGTTCATTTGGATTTAGCAATAATACGATTTTTTATGGTGCTAGTAATTAAAATTTGGGCGTTCATTGCTGTGATGTGAGCGACAAATTGAAAACCATGGGATGCGCTCGGGTCACGATGTGATTTTAAAGAAACACGAAGGCTTGTACCCAAAAGAAAACGAGGGAGAATAATGTGAAACTCTAGAAGTCAACGTCGGTTCGGCATTTCGGATGGGAAGGTTCCAGTAAAAAAGCTAAAGGCAAGGGGGACGACTCGGTAATGGTGGTAGAACCCACACGACACGGGAAATTAAATAGGCCGAAAAATATAAAATCAGTAAAAAATTTAAAATTTGAGTATTATTTTTTAAGGTAATTAAATAGAAATACTATTTTTAAGAAGAAAATGTAGAAATAATGTTTCTTTTCCTATGTGAGAAAGTAAAATGAGAAATTTAAAAGTAGTTTTTTTCTTCTTTATTTTGCTTAATTATGTATATTTGTGTTGTGTGAATTTATGATACATGTGAATAATCGTTAATATAAATTAAGTATTTATAATACGTGTTGTAGCATAATTGATCAAATTGAATTCCTAAATATAATTGTTATTCTTAATGATATAGCAGTCCAAAAGCAGATTTATTAATCTTTGAAGAATTTAAATGTTAATTTCATAAATATTCAGAATTGATGTGAAATAATATTGAACTCAACTAAACAATTAAAAATAAAAAATATACAATGTCAATTTTTTTCAAAATGAACGATATTCGTATTAAGTAATAAATTGAATTTGAATAGTCAATTATGATCATTAGCTTATTTAATATACAATTTGTATATACTATACCACTCCGAACACAATCTCACAAACGACGACACTTTCTTAACAGGAAGGAGACCCGGAATAAATGTGACGTATCTTTAGTTATAGATAATTATTTTAATCAAAATTAACAAATATATTTGATAAGGCATCGTGGATTCTAGCTGAGAGATTTCGAATTTGAGACGCACAAAAATTTATAGTGTGATTAAATTTATAATTTATTATGAAGAATATTATAATTATTTGGTTGTTTCACATATTTTTTAATATAAAGTCACAATGATTCTGAACAAAATTATGAGATGATATTTTTATTTTTATTTTTTTTTAAAAATAATAATGATAATAATAATCAAAGTTGTATAATATGTAAAGTTTGCTTCTGTCCCCGTTCTCTAACCCAATTCAGTACAATGGAGCTCATAATAAACAAAACGGAAGGAGGGGGCAAAAACGAAATGAGAAATCTAATATCGTAGATGGTTGACTGAAGGGACGGCAGAAAGAAAGAAATTTTAAATTAATTAATCAATTAATTTAGATTTAGATTATTACTCGGTAAACGCCTCCGCCTCCAACCCAATTTGCTCTCTCTCTCTCTGCTTTCTTTCCCTTCCTTTCCTTTCGTTTCCTTTCCTTTCTTGGGTGAGACGCGCATACGTACACGAACTCTTTCCTTCTCCTTTTTTCTTTTTAGTTTTTTTTTTTTTGTTCTTCTTTCTTTAGTACACGACAGCACAGAGAAATAGAGAAGAGATCGTGCACAGAAATTAGATTGTTCGGAGTGGAAGGGAGAGAGGCCTACAGCCTACTCTGTGTGCTTTGTCTCTCTGAGTCACACGTACGTTACGTACCTATCAATCTCAGTCCGTGTGGGTTTTTTTTTTGTTTATTGTGTGTGTGTTTTTGTTGATGTTGGGGTGGGGGTAGTTAGGTGGATAATTACTTCTTTAGCGACTGATCGCTGACCGATTCTGCGATTCGGATTTAGAGTAGTAGAGGAGCAGTTGTAGAAAGAATTGGAGATTCAAGGAGGAAGGAAGGAAAGGAAGGAAGGAAGGAAGGAAAGGCTTTTTATTTGTTGCTGTTTAATTTACTTTAGTTATTTATCTTTGTTGGTGGCGTGGGTGAAATCAATACTAAATAATAATAATAATAACATAAACTCGGAGACAGTGAGGGAGAGAGAGATGAGTGGGCAATCATCAGTTGCAGGCGCATCGCGCACCCACAGACGCACCACCTTCCTCGACATGATCAAGGTAATTTTTATGTTTTTGCTTCCTTTTTCTGCTATTCTTTTTCATTCTTGCGTGATAGCTGATATCTGTTCTTTTGGTTGATATTTGTGCAAATTCCCACCCACTTGGTTCCAAGTTCCAGTTTCTCTGCAGATTCTTGTTTATGTGCCAACATGCTTTTATTCGGTCTTGGACCTGGTCCTGGTCTCAATAATTTTTTTTTTGTCTTAAAAAAAAAACGAACAAACAAGAAATTTTATACATATACATCAAATTTCCTAAAGCCGAAATTATTTCTTCTCTCCATATTGCATACTGCGCTGGTCCTCAATTCACGTGGTTTCAATCTCAGTCCCCAACTTCCGTTGGGACTCTGTTTTCTGTGCTCTCTTGCTGCTTTAGTATTTGGTACTTTGAGTGGGTTAAAGATTGCTAGTTAATCAGACCTAATCATTATAAATCAACTTATGATCTAGCATAACGTAGATGGGCATAGAAAGAACTGATTCTGGATGAATTTTTTGAATTAATCATGAATGGAATTAATCACAGATTCAAATATATATGCAGAGTGCTGCATGTCTCAACTCATCATCAGCGAACTCTGGAAAAGGGAGAAGCAAGTTATCCAGTAAAAGAATGTCTCATGGCTTCCATTTGGTGGAAGGAAAATCCGGACATAAAATGGAGGACTACCATGTTGCTGAATATCGCAAGAAAAAGAATCATGAACTTGGCCTCTTTGCCATTTTTGACGGTCATCTTGGGGATAGCGTTCCTAGTTATCTCAGAGACCACCTTTTCAACAATATACTTGAAGAGGTAACCTTCATTCCCATCTCATCAAACACACCAGCGGCCACCGCCCCCTCACCCTCCCCCCCGGCGGGGTGCGGAAAAACCCCACACACATCCACCCACAAAAAGAAGAATTTCCTTTATGATAGGCCTTTTCTTTTTGTGCTATACAGGCAAATTTCTGGAATGAACCGGCAACAGCAATAAAGAATGCATACCGTGACACTGATAGGCTTATATTGGAAAACTCTATGCAATTAGGGCCGGGTGGCTCCACTGCTGTAACTGCAATTGTCATTGATGGCAAGGATCTATGGGTGGCAAACATTGGTGACTCTAGAGCTGTTGTATGTGAAAGAGGATGTGCCAATCAACTTACAGTAGACCATGAGCCCCACACTGAGAGGGAAAGGATTGAGCAGCAGGGTGGCTTTGTCACAACTCTTCCTGGTAACACTAACACATACCTTGCTCCACAATTCTTCATTTACTTTATCAACCATATTTGCAGACACTGCTTACTTCAATGACTTTTTTTTTTTTTTGGTCAAAATCATGCCACTGTAATCTTGTAAAAGATTCTCCCTCACATTGTTTATTTCGGACTGAGAAGCTAATATTATTTCAGGAGATGTGCCTAGGGTTAATGGCCAACTTGCTGTTGCACGAGCTTTTGGTGATCAAAGCCTTAAAGCACATTTAAGTTCAGAGCCTGATGTTAGGCATGTACCTATAGACTCAACTATGGAGTTTGTTATATTAGCAAGTGATGGTTTATGGAAGGTCAGTTGTTATTTTCCCCTTTCTAACCTTTTTAAACATTCTTATTAGAGTTTGGTTGATCTCCACTTTATACTTGTAATGTTGCCAACATGCTTGTGGACTGTGCTTTCCATTGTATGAAATGAGCACAATTTTTTTGGCGAGGATCATACTGATTCGTCATGTAGTTACGAGTTATGATTCCTTTAAATGTTAGAACTATTACCTTGTTTCTATTACGGGTTTAACTTTCACAAGATTGGCATTGTGATTATGGATGTAAATTGGAAGAAAAGTGACAGAAAAAGAAGATAGAATACCATTTGGAAACTGGAAAACCAAGGATCCAGATAATTTCAGATGCTTTCATGCATTGTGTGGTTTCTTTTTCCTTTCTTGATCTTGAAGTCAACACAATCCTAAATCTTTGCGGTGTCACCTTTATATGTTTTATCTTATAAACAACAAAATTTGCAATTTGCATAACCCTCCAGCAATCTTTATACCCATATTGATAATATCCTTGAAGTCGCTTTCTGCATGATAAGGGTAGTATGTGATTTTTATTTATGGCTATGTTTGTCCTATTACAGATGGCTCATAAGTATCTAAAAAGATCTTATTTTCAATTGAGGCTTACAAATTTTAATTGGGGAAATTGTTAGTCGGGATCCAAAGGGAGGGCTAAAGCAATTGAAACTAATACTATTGAATCAATTAAGCTGTTTTCTTTGTGGGGAATGGAATGATGGGAAGTAAGTCTTTGCCTATGGTATGGAGAAAAAGAAGATGAACTAGAGATCTGATGGAGAATGAGGAAACAAGAATTTTATTATTTAGGAATTTATTAATATCTTTTATTATAATGATATTTTTGATTTTCTTAGGTTAGATATTTACTATTTAGAAATTTCCTAGTTAGAGTTATTTTCCTATTTAGAGTTATACTTCTATTTAATTTAGTCGGTCTAGCTCTATAAATATGGCTCAGTATTTTGAAGAGACACTGCTTATGATAATTGATAATTGATATTGAGTTTAGAAAAATGTGATTTTCGTTTTTTTTTTGGGGGATTCCCGTTGTTTTTTCTATATTTGGGGGGATTCCTGCCGTTTTTTATATATTCAGGGGATTCCCACATCTTTAGTTTTCTTGTTTCCCTACATCAGTTTCGTAAGCAGTCCTACATCAAGATCTTTTGAGAAAGAAATGTTTATGGACCCAAACGATGTCTTTACGATGGCATATAAGTGGCGAAATCCGATGATGGCCTTTCATGAGTCATGCAGCCTAATTGTGTCTTCTCTGCAGCAGTCTCTCATGATTGGTTTATTGAGGGAAAAAAGTTTTGCTCATCAACCACACCAATGCTCTGAGTAGTCTGCTAGAAGAGGCCATGGTTGCAAGATGTAGCATTATTCTTTTGTCTCACCCTGGGACTGGCACAATTGTCTAAAACAAACATGTGTGTTGTGCTGCAAGTGTCAATTTACAAACCTTCTAATTTATGGAATCATCTGATATAATGTATCAATGGGGTGTAGATTTATCTAATAAGGCCAAAGGGTTTTATCTTTCTTAGCCTAGTTATGCGACCATTTCGCAGACCTTGTACTTGAAAGGGGGGCGTAAATTCATAAGAGATGGGGATCTATTTGTGGCCCTTTACATGACACAGGCGGACCTTTGTGTACTTGGATAAGAGTGTCAATCACTTCTCTGCAGAAATCTCATCTTCAACTGCACTTGAATTGAATGCTAGGTGAATTATTTGAATTATGCAACTCCGTGAGGTTTAAAGTGTGAGCTGAAGTCTGTAAAACAAAAATATAATTATGCTGAAAGTCTTCCCTCCCCCTCTTTTATTCGCTGTAATGTGCGGACACACAGATACTGTAATATTTCAGGCTGTCATAGCTATGGACCAGACCATAATAAATATTGAGTGGAAAACACAAGTACATATTGAGAGATTCTTCATGATATTTGGTATTGCTCAGCAAGATGCTAATCTACACTAGTTTTAGGGAGGAAAATAATCTGACAAGCGGTTATGCTATGTTTGGCAGGTCATGAAGAATCAAGAAGCTGTTGATTTAGTGAAACCCATAAAAGATCCTCAGTCAGCGGCCAAGTGTTTAACGACTGTGGCGTTGGAAAGAAATAGTAAAGATGATATATCTTGCATTGTGATCCGTTTTGGATAAAGGACCATGGTATGAGCCCACTGTCATGCCTTAGCCACTAGCTTTTTTAGTGTCACCTCGCATTGGCAGGTTGAGTCCATTTGAATGGCCAATGTGGTTTACATTTGGGTCTGAGGGCTTGCTTTTGTAGTAGTTCTCGTTTGAGTGATATGATCATATTACAATGGGCTGAGGAAAGGTGTGATCCCGTTTTTTGTTTTACCACGAGAAGGGATTTTTTCGGGAATCCTGATCATCGCCTTATACAGAGATGTTTGCACTCGTCGTCTTTCTGGGGTAGGATGCAATTTTTTATCAGATAGATAATAGGCCGATAAACAAAAGGGTCAGTATGTACCAAAAAATTAAAAAAAAAAAAAAAAGTTTAGATTCTGTGCATATAGTTGTGGACATAAATAAAGGTTGTAACATTGGCCAGATTCTGTGATTGTCTGTAGTAGTTTATTGTGTATTACAGGATTGGCTTGGCTGGCGCTCATTGACAAATGCATGTAAACCATGTTGTACTTATGCTCGATAAGGTTGTAGACTTATTTGATGATGCTTGTTCATTCCTCTTCAGCGTTTAGTTGTTAGAACTTCAAAGAAGAATGCTTTCTTCGTAAATAAATGTGATAGAATGCTGTAACTGCATCCACGCGAAAATTTGGCCCCGAATGACAACCGCCCCCAATTGTTAATGGGTTTTTTTTCACCAGAGAAACTAAAAGCAGGGATGCTTTTTCTTTTTGGTCAAAAATTAAATTTTAAATATATTTAATATTACTCTAAATATAATTTGTGTTATTTTAAAACTTAATTTTAAAAAACAAAATCAAAGAAAAAAAATTGTTTTTTCTACCATCCTTTTAAAACTTACCAGCTCATAGCCGTGTATCCAAACCTAGGCTCCAAGGAAATTTTATTTACGATAAAGATGGAATGCAAAGCTCTTCAACTCATCTTGCCGTGCAAGGAGTATAAACAGTATAAAACTCATATAATATATTTAAAGAATTTGTTACAGGCAATTACTTTTACTTTTTATTTTGTAATTATTAATAAAAAATTAACATATCAATACTTATTAATAATAAATTTATAAATATATTTAACTTTTAAATTTTTAATAATTAGTCAAACACTTTTTTTTTGTTAGATTTCTTAAACTCACATAATATATTTAAAGAGTTTATTACGTACAGTCACTTTTTATTTATTTTTTTATAATTATCAATTAAAAATTAATACATCAATACTTATTAATGATAAATTTATAATATATTTGACTTTTAATTTTTTAATAGTTAATCAACACCTTTTTTTTTTTTTTATAGATTTTCTAAACCAACTAATTTGAGGGAGAAAGAAAATTAAAAATATTAAAAATTTAAGTCTTTTGACGTGTTTTTAACGGACATACTGCCACCATTTGAGTTATAACCTCGTAACCGCTTGCAAAGTCTTATACTTAATATTATGAGGTTCAAACAACTTTATGGCATATATGGCAATAATATAAAGCACACTAATTAATCAATCATAACAGAAATTTACAGCACATAAAGTACAAATTATATAAGAAGAATAATCGCAATAAGGGAGATAAACAAGTATAACTTGGTAAATACTTAGTGGTCATACCATATGCTTAAAGATTATAGTACAGTATTAAGCTTTAAATTTGATAATTATCGTAATTTTTAATGGCAGAAACACACTTGACCCCATTAGTAGTCAGGTGATTGGTCTACCCCTATAAAAGTATTTGAATAAAGTATTAACAAATGAAAATTATTCTGACATGATCCTGTAGAATCAATAACATAACATATTTGTGATAATTTTTTTATCGAAAAAAATTATGACTTACTGTACACGCATGAATTATAGGTTAAATGCATTTAATCCTTATGTAGTTTAGTTGTTTTGCATTTTATCCCTGTAGTTTTAATTTTGACAATTAACCTCTCTAACAGTAATTTATTAAATCGATTAATAAAAATTGACCACAATTATATTATTTTATGATTATAAGAACTTCATTACATTTTACGGAAAAATTAATTATGAATACTGTTTTAAATATCTTTATATCAACATGTGTAGTACACTGAAAATAACCAAAAATTATGAAGTAAATATTGTAGAATGCAGTTAAATCACATACCAAAATTCAATTTAGTAAATAAATGACATATTATTTGGTAGAGAAAAAAATAATTACAAAATAGTGTAATTTTGACTAATTTTTATTAATTGATTTAATAAATTACTGTTGAGGAGTTAATTGTAAAAACAAAAAAATATAAGGAGGTTTATTGTCTAAATTAAAACTACAAAGAGTATAAAGCAAAACAATTAAACAACATGAGAGTTAAATGCATTCAACCCGAAAATATGAATAAATATATAGATTAATATGGGCTTATATTGATTGAATAGGGCAATTAAAGATTACTTTGTTTTATGTTTTAACAGGTTTTAACAGGTAAAGCATAAATACATTTAACCCGGGAATTAAAAACTTAATTACGTTGGCACATGATGTAATACAAGATTCTCCGTTGCTGTCCTCTGTGCTCCCCTTACCCGAAGGTCAGAAACCTGCCTGATATCAATGAATCTTCTCTTTTCTTTCAAGACGAACGGCTTATTGCAGTCGGGCTTTCTATTAGATAGTGGTTAAGGGCAAATTGGGAAGGAGGCAAGAGGGGAAGCAGATTTATAGCAAGCAAGGGACTCAACAAGCAGATTTACTCATTTCATCGATAACACTTCTTCCTCTTTCTCCCTTTGGCTATATGATTGTGAGGTTTCTAATTTTTTTTTTTTTTCTTTGTTAAATTCACTCCACGTTTACTCCTTTAGACGATTTTAGTACCAACTTCATTGGTTTGTCGCTAAAAGTTTCCCGGTTACTTGCACTTTGTTGTCCTCAGATTTTTCCACTCAAATATAGGGAAATGATAAGTCCACCAATATTATGTGCCAAACACTCTAAAAAAATAAAATATTATTAAATATTATAATTATTTTTTAAAAAATTCGTATCAAGAAATATAAACTTTTATTAAAATATTATTTTTTTTATAAATTTAGAAAAAAATTATTCAAAAAAAATAATTTTATAATAAATCTCATATAATATTTATACTTTATATTTCGAAGTAACATCTACCTAAATTTTAATTTTAATTTAAAAAAAATAAAAAAATTAATTTTTGTTCGATACTTGTAGTTGTGCCCCTAAATATAAGATCAGATCCCCAGTAGTTTTAAGCTTTTCAACCTGTATAAAAATTTTATGTACTATGACTTAATTTTAAATTTCTGTAATTAGGTAGTAATGAGTATTTTTTTAATGCACTTTTTTGTTAAATATATTTTTGTTACAATCTATGGACTCTAATAGGTAAGCTATAATGTACTGCACAATAAAAAAATGTATTGGAGGAACATAATAATAATAATAATAATAATAATAATAAACAAGAAAAAATCACTTTTGCTTTAAGCAAGGACACACGATGCAACATGAGTGTCGAGCCAATCGCCAAATAAATCACGTGCGTCTAATTCCTCAATCTCTTTGAAGTTTGAAGCCCATTGTGAGACCAGTTTTTTAGTAGTAGGGAATTGACGGGGGAGGAGGAGAGGCGTATGATACTCCTACAATTGGTGGAAGCGGTACTGTACTAGCGGCCATGGGAGCCGGTGGTGGCGGAGGCGGTGGTGGAGGTATTGGTGATTGTGGGTGGTGAGAGGAGACTGGTATAGGTGATGGCGGCCATGCTAAGGACGACAATGGTGAAGGCGCTTGGGGTGATCTCGGAAGAACGCACCCAGTTGGCGGAGAATGGAGACTTGGTGGTGCTGGTCCCTCAGCTGACTGCGTTGGTGGCGGTGCGGCGTAAGAATGGAAATGGCTGCTGGGCGGGTGATATGAAGGCGGCGGCGGCGGCGGTGGTTGGGAAGGCTTGGCGGGAGACGGGGGAGGATGTGATCTCGACGAAGACGAAGACTCGAAGGCTGGTGGTGGTGGTGGTGGTGGTGGTTGCGAAGGATTGAAGAATGGGCTTCTTCTGGAATGCACGGCTTTTGGGGAAGGTGGTCTCCCGGATCCGCTTCGAACAGGATATCTTTTATTTCTTGACGATGACGACGACGAAGAACCATTGTGGTCGCCGCTGCCACTAACAATACCCCCAGCAGTTGCAGTAGTACTGCATTTGAACCGGCTGCAGTCGACAGGACGTGCAGATTCCGACGAACATTCTTGGGCAGATCTCTGCCCCATCATTCCAGGAATGCAATTCTTGGTACCGTTACTGCGGTTGTTCCCAAGAGCAGTGCATGGTGCTGCAGCGCCCGTGAAATAGTTGTAGGAATAGGTGAAGTTACGCAGATTGGGCAACTGGCAGACGCTGGCAGGGATAACCCCCGTAAAGGCATTGTGAGCAATATCGAGTTGCTCAACGGCCTTCATGTTGCCAACAGCAGAAGGCAGGGAGCCTTGGAGGTGATTGAAGCTGACGTCAAACACTGTGACTTGCTTGAGCAATCCGATTTGGGGAGGCAAACATCCCGTCAGGTTGTCATTCATGAGGATGATCTCGTTGAGCGTTTTGCCCATCTTGCCTATGCTGCCCGGAATGCAACCGCCGAGGTTGTTGTTGGCGAACACCAGCACAGAAACTGGGGAGTTGCCCAGATTCTGAGGGATCCCAAATTGGAACCTGTTGTCGTTGAGGAAAAGAGCGTCGAGACCAGGCTTGTCAAATAGCTCGGAGGGCACTGCACCTTCGAACTCGTTGAATCGTAGATCCAGGTACTTGAGGGAAGGCAATGAGAGGACCACGCTTGGGAATTTGCCTACGAACCGATTGTTGCTGATGTCCAGCTCACGGAGCAACTTCAACTTGCTGAAAGTGTCGGGGACCGCACCGCAGAATCTATTGGAGTTGAGATGAAAGAGCGCGAGGTCAGTGACGAGACCCAGCTCCGTAGGAAGGTAGCCCGCAATGTCAGCGTGGTTGAGATCGATGCCGGCGACCACCCTGATCTTGGGATTAGTGGGAAAAGGAGCGCAAAAGATGCCCATGTAGGTGCAGACGTCGGGGCCATTCCAGTTGGCCGTGAAGTTGAATGGATCTGATAAAATAGCTTGTTTCCAGGCTTGGAGGGCAATGTAGGCTTGGCGGATCCTGGGGTTCTCAAACCTGAGGTTGGGATCGACAACTATGTCCATGTCGTCTTCATCTTCGTGGGTGGCAAAGCAGATGTGGAAGTGGAGAGAGCAGGTGGAAGCGATCATGAAAAGAATCAGGAGAAGGCGCGCTGCAGGGAGAAGAGGAGGAGAAGAAGATGAAGAAGAAGCCATGGATGATTGATTGCTGTATGTTAGGGATTGAGTTTATTGATGATCGGACTTCAGAAGAGAGTTATGGTGGCGTTGGTTTTGGTTTTCGAAAAAAAAATTGGTTTTGGGGTGGCAGCAAGCCAAAATGGCAGCAAATTAAGTCACACGAAGACAGCTAATTTAATAATGTCATAGGTCTATGAGAAGGAGATACGCTGGACAGGATAGGAGGCCCATGCTCTGTTTTTATGATGATTGACTTTTGATCATTATAAAGACCATCTTTTTTTTTTTACTTTGAAATTAGTGTACTCCAATTAATTTGAGTTAAGTTCCACAAGAAGATAAAACTCTCTCAATACTCATTTATTTCATTTATAAAATTTAAATTTGAAATTTTATTTAAATAAAAAAACACTCAACCACTCAAATTAACGGGCATTACTATCTTATATAAGTTTATAACAATTAGCAGCGTCAAATAATTTCTATTTTTTTAATTTAAATTTTATTTTGTGTTTTGCCTCTTATTTCGCCTTTCGTTAACTCTAAATTAATTTTTAAGGACGAACTTAACAGGGCCAATTTGGCCTTGCTGATGAATTTGCACTGTCGATGCTTTCCGGGGGCGAGGGCGGGTGGGGGTATCATTGGCATTGGATTTGATTGAAGGGCTTGATTTAGAGGAGGTCAAGGATTTCCTTAACTTTATTTTACTTTAATTAATTAGCTTAGTTGTATGGTTGGATCTGACTGAGGAATAATAAGAAATCATGACCTGCTGGCACGTCTTTTGTCTGTCGTCTGCCACTCCAACGACAAAAGGATTCTCTCTTTGACTTTTTTGAACGCAAAGAGAAAAGTCATCAATCCAGGAACGCATAGAGCCAGCCAGCCAGCCAGCCTGGAACAAATTAAGTAAGACCGCCCTCTCGCTCGCTCGCTCCTCCAGTGTTATGGGTGGAAAACTGTAATCAAACTTGAATTGCATGTGACAGAGTCCTGCTCTTATAAACCTATAATGATTATAACATAAGGTATCTGTTGAACAAAATAATAAATAAAATAACATTATAATAGCCTTGTTTTGTAGTAACACAAAGATCTGTGTCATCATTGTTGCTATGTGAACGGGATCTCGGCTCGAGTCTTTGACGATCTGATCGATACCACGGCACGATGTTTGAGGTGAGCTAGTTGGACGCAGCATCAGTCGTGCGAACCAACTTGGCTTTGGCTTCGAGTTTGTACGTTTTGGAATCATATATATATTCATGAGATATATTTAAAATTGCGATATTTAAAGAGTTTTATTAGTATATTTAGTGGCATTTACAGTAAGACTCTAATTACAATTTTTTTTTTTTTTTTCTGTTTTTTTAGTTAACAAGACAGGTAAAATTCATATTTAGGTAATCACATTCATAAGAGAAGAGACTCCCGCAACATCCTCTACTAGAATATACTATAAATCTATCGGAGGCTATTTAAGGATAACAAGACCCAATGCTTGTATGAAAGTAAAAGAGACAAGCCAATCAGCACAGTTACTTTGTAGTGTAAGAGAAGTGCCTTGCATCATCGCCTGGAGTGCCGGTTGCGGATCAGTTTCAACAATCACTCTCTGTAGCCTTCATTCCAAGCAAAAAGTAAATTCGAGTAGATACCCCATAATTCTACCCCAAAAACAGAAGTGATGCTAATATTTTGTGTGGAGACTCAAAGTAAACTCTTACAAGTTTACAACTAGTAATAAGTGACAGACTTGAACATACAGATAAAGTGATAATTATGATTCAACTTAAACAATCATTAATATGAATATATTTCCAGTAGATTTTTTTATGTCATTTTATTTTAGGACCAACGAATAGTTTTCTTCAATAATAATATTTAAAAAAAAGTAAAGAAGGTAAAAAATAAATAAATAAATAAAAAAGAGAGAGAGAGAGACCGAAATAAGAAAAAAGAAACGTTGCTCAAAATTGAAAATAATTTTCCTTTTCCTTATACGTGGTAAAGATATAGAAGATGACAGAAGAGACACGGGTCCCAATCCCACCGATTACAAATTTGTCAGCGACCAGCACATCTGCAGCACTCCTTCAATTTCAGAATCTTTTTCTATTTTATTCCTCTTTTCTTTCAAATTAAAATTGAAGAAGACAAAACCAAGGGCAACGGTACTATCAACCATAATAAAGGAAAACGCGTACGATGGGCTTACACAGTTTTTCTCCCCTGCAAATGGAGGTGAAGTCCAACAACATATCACAAAATAGATTTAAAAAAACCGGGAATGAACTTCACTCCGCTTCAAGGTACAGTAAAGCGAAGAATATGATAGTATTTAACACAAGTAAAATGCTTGATGTGTAATAGACATGAATTGAAAAAAAAAAGAAATTTTGCATTAAAAAAAAATGAAAAATAGAATTCTCTTAACTTAAATGATAAATGATTGGTTGCTAACCAATGATTATTGTTAATGAGACATCATAATTAGGCGACGGTAACCGGACTATCAGTACATGTCTCCGGATGCCATCCGGAAATTGCATGCTTTCTTCAAATTTCTCTATTTACTGGTCAATAACACATTCCTTGCTGTTAACTTATAGCCTATACATTACTTCTAAGGGGAAGCATACGTTCATCACCTAATACTAACAGTAATAGGCTCTCCCCTCGGCCAATACGTGCAGGACGGAGAGCCTATACAGTTCTTGCGGCAAATCCTTCTATGCGGAGGAAAGATTATCCATCCCACAAAAAGCACGTATCACTGAATGCTTGAACATCCTATCAAATCAAAGTCCCCCGATGCTAAGCATATGACAAAAAATAATATACCATTAAACGAATGCATCTGGAGGCGCCTCCTCTGGAATCTGGTATGAGATGCAAAACGCTAAATTAATAGATTATTGTTGAGGCATCACAATATCATAAACAGCTGCAAGAGAAAACAACAATAATATCCATGCCTACTTTTTCAGCTTTCAAATGGTGGATCCCCATACTACTATTTTGTTTTTTTTTTGTTTGTTTTTCCTTCCCCTCAATGATGGCCGAAAACATAATCTAATAAAGTAAGTGTGAGAATTCCATTTACCTCTCCAGGAGTCCAGTTTTCCTTCAACCAAACACTAGCATCTACTGAACTAGCCTTCCTTTGCTCTTTATCTCTGTAACATCGAAAATAGACAAACTAAAATTAATTACGCTACTGGAACCTGTTCCCACATACCAGACAGACTAGTCTCAGAGATTCTACATGACACATGCAGCATAAATACCATTAAGGAGTTTGAGCTGAATTCAACAAAGTAACCAATACCAAAACGTCAAGATAAACGAGGATCACGGCTGCTAGACAAAATAAAATTAGAGTGGTGAAATTTCAGTGGGTAAAGCTATCTATCTCATGACAAGGAAACATTTTCCCGCAATGCTATAGAGAAAATTTGTGAATGCAAGTGCACCTCCAAAGTTTTCAGACCTCATTATCAAGCAACAATAATAACAGAATGTCTTACTAATCCAAAATGGATATGAGAAGCACATCTTTAGACGATGGTGAGTTCACAACTAGGACTCCAATACTCAAATTCATCAGACTTTTTTTCACCATGCCTATGACAGCAGCATGCCCATATACTTACACAGTCTGAATATTTGTAGTTCCTTGCCCACTCAGACTAGAATTAAAGCCACTAGGGAGGATGGTAGGCCAGGCACTAGATGACTCGTTGTCTTGCATTGACCTTACTGAAGAAGAAAATTAATTACTTTGACTGCTGATCATCCCAATTATAACCTGGTGATCAGAAGGAATATAGAAACACTTGCACATGCATCTGCAAGTATCAAACCATGCAGAATATACCAGTATTTTCAGATGGTAAATTGGTTGTCCCAAATGCATTCGGAGTCTGACTAGTGTTTGACAAGAAATTTTGCTGCCCAAACACATTATTTGATGGTGAAGAATTCCTGAAAGAAAATTGGTCAGCAGACAAACTAGATGGCCCACAGGTCAGCCCAGAAAAAGATTCCACAAACTCAATAACCGAGAACATCAATTACAAGAACAAGATGACTGTACTTGAGTCTACTACAGATTCCTACCTGATACCAAATGCATTCAAAGTATGGTCAGAACTTGAGACAAGATTTGGCTGCCCAAAGGATGTATTTGATGGAGCAGAAACCCTGATGAAAATAGATTAAATAAAAAAAGGTCTAAGGTACAAGGTAAATCTCATGAACAAGATCCTTTTTTGACAACAAGGAAAACAAATGAAAGAGAGAAAAGAATTTATTCAAAAAGTGACCGATCGAAAAAGAACAAAAAATGTTAGGGCATGGATTACTTGTTCCTGACCTCATACTAAGTGGTGCAACTGGTTGACTGAAACTGGACATTGAAGGAGGAATAGTACTTTGACCAGGAGGCGAGAATGCATTGTAAGTAGCTACAGGGATTGGAATCTTGCCAACAAGAGCGGACTTTGACGGTGCTACATAGGGATTACGAAGAAGGTTCTCAAACTCGATCAACTTGGAGTTGAGTAGATTTCTCTCTTTCTCAACCTGTAGCAGGATGCCTTTATTATATACGTAAACAAATGTTTCCTCTTGCAGTCATTATTTTCCATTACAACAATATATTACGTAACACAGTGAACAAACATGACATTGGAAGCTTGAGATAGAGTTGATCGTCCCTTTGCAATTTTTTTTCAGCCATTGTTTCTCAATGAAGGTAGCTTGGTGTAATAATAAGATGATTCTATTATGACCTGAAAGTCACAGATTTGAGTTGCATAAAAACCTCTTTGGGAAAACAAGGATAAGTTTGCATACATCTGACCCTTTCGCAGACTACAAAATGTGGGGCCGTTTAGTGAGATCAGTGAGATTAACTAAATGGGAAGTCCATTATTTTCCAGTCCACTTCCAGCCAAATGGACATGCTGCTGAACAGTTTAGTGAGATTAACACCACCAACAGCCATCACTAATGGTTTTACACCAGAAATATTGGCCCATTCAAGATTATTCCTCATTAAATCTTTCAACTTAATAGGGACATAGATATTATTAGATTTCTTGATATTATTAGATTTTTTGTTTTAGCTTCACTATATAGGTTCAGTCAGTAAAAGCAAACAAAATTAGATGGCTGTGTCACAGCAAAAGCTCTCTTTAAGCAAAGAATTTCTCGAGGGATAAGATGATCTCTATCAAAAAGCAAATTGGAAAAGCCTCTTCCACAAGGAAGTTGCACGGTTAAGGATTTTTTGACTATTGACAAGTCTTCAAAAGAAGAGGGGCCCTAAGTTTTGCTGATGGTTCTTTCCAAGAGACACGTTGAATGATCCGCGTCTCATTGGGATTTGGCCAATTCTATTAAACACATATCCTTACCTAACCATCTTTTCTTCCCACTGGGATATTGTTTCCGGTATGAGACCAAGAAATCTAGTCCTCCACCTCCCAAATTTGGGTTAAATCTATGCTGCTTCTGCATTAGGGTGGCCACCTACCAACAACTAATTGTGACATCTCTCTCAAATCACGAGGTATTTATCTCTATCAATGTACCTTTTTCAATCATCATTCAAGTATATACACACTTACTGGTTCCAAATCAGCATGATGCCATATGATGGCATATAAAGTTCATTAAGTTGACAACCTTTTTCACAGATAAATTAAACATATCTATAAGAAAACGTAAATTACCAGTTTTTCCGCATATCAATTGAACTATGACCCAAAAAGGCCAAGTGGAAATAACTCTTTAGAATAGATCTGGTATATCTAATAGCTACATTCTTACTAATATGTCCCACAACACCCACAAAACTTGGTCCCTAAACAAATAATCTACAGCTTTGCTCTTGGATTAAATACCCTATCTTATTTTCGCTCCCAAACCATGTGTTGCCTTCTTAATACAACAAAGAAACTATGCACCTAGCGCATGAATTACTCTTGTGTGGTCATCTCCTGAGAAAGCAATGCAACTTAATTTCTTAAGTTACATTCTTTGTCCTCTTACAAGCAACATTCCAAAACGCTACCCACTCCCTAATTGGACCAGAAGTCTCAAACTGATTCATAGTAGACATCAAATCAATGACACCTTTTTGGAGTTTTTCATTGCAAAAGTTGTTTTATAGCTGTAATTGGGGACATCTAATGCTATATTAAATACATAAGGAATTTGATCTGGATTTCCCATGATTTAGCCCCCAAAATGATAACACATCGAGACAATTTGTAAGCGGAAACACAAAATCCCTCATCAATGATAACTCTAGCACAATTTAAGAATGTTGGTTAGCACATAAAAAGAAGATAAGAAAACAAGAGTGGCAAAAACTTCATGCTAAGATCTTACAATTGACTGGAAGCTCACACCACACCTAGCATCATCATATGCTGTAGCACGCAATTCTTCATAGCTAACATCACCAATGATATCACATGGAGCACTGCAAACGCAGAGAAACACAATAATAGCAGCAATAACCAATGGATCTCACTGTAACAAGAAAGCACTTAAATCTGCTGAACAATGTGTTGCTCAAAAGAAAAAAAAAAAGCGCCCATAAAGAAACAAAATGGCATAATTAAACAGGCGAGTATGGTTTTCTAGAGTAGCATAGGCTGAGTTTGTCCAATATAACTATAGGAAATGCAAAATTTTAAGTTACAAGTATATTTATGTATTTACATATATAGACGAAAGTAAGATTAAAACTATATGTCCAAAACTAACTACATGAAGACACTAGAGAAGCATAGGTGCACAAATAAACAAATCAGCCACGCAAAAAAACAAAAAAACAAAAAAAAAAAGAACAAAGGGGAAATTTTGATTTGATGATTATAATTCGCCAAGAAGCACCAATGACCCAAATCATGGTGGCTTCAGAACATCACAGTTGAAGTGGTTTAAAAGAAGGAAGAAGAGCTTACTTTTTCCAGTGACTGTAGCATGTGAGCTTCCAAAGTGGTCTTTCATGTTCAAAATCTTCAAGGATCAAGCGCTTACAGGAATCAGGATCCGTGCAGCTTCAGGTATGTGGATTCCCAATTATCAAGCAATATAATCAGGTGTTGATGGAGGAGAGGGATGAAAAACGAGTATTTCATGAAGAAGAAGAAAACGCAGGATGCGGATTAAGTTCTCACATATGAATTGATGGCTGCTGTTGACTATCAGGTTGTTGCGACGAAGGGGCACCATCTTTGGGTATAGGGGAGAGACGGGTCCATTTATTCTCAAAAGGCTGATCCACAAGAAACAATAAGGCATGAATAATTAGTAATCTTTTTTTCTTTTATACTCCAGACATATTGAATGCCCAAGATTGTTGAACTGAAGAAACTCCTAAAAAAAGCTTATAAATTTCAGCATCATAAAGAGAAAAGTCCATATCCCCAAACAAAACAATAAAAAAAAAAAAAAAAGAAAACAGAAGAAGAAGAAGAAAAAAAACGCAGCGAGGTGGGGGAGGGGAAGAGCTGAAGTGGAGAAGAGAGAAAGAACCTTGAATTGATTTTGTTTGCTTCCAAAAGCACTGGGTCCTTTTAAATGAGAGTTATTTTGAACACCGAAACCAAAGGGGTTTGTAGGTTTTTGCTGCTGCTGCTGCTGCTGCTGTTGTGTGCCTAATCCGAAGGGATTATTATTGACATTTTGGTGGGGTTGCTGTTGGATGCCAAATCCAAAGGGATTAGCAGTAGCATTAGCAGCAGGTTTTTGGTGTTGTTGTTGAATGCCGAACCCAAAGGGATTATTGGACTTAGGCTGTTGCTGAGTGACATGAAGGAACTTGCATCTCTCACCATACTGGCAACTGCAACCAGCAAAAGTAAAACTTAACCCAGTATTCAAAACAATAGATATTATATATATATATAAGGAAAGCAAACCCTCAAAATGTTATTGGGAGAGAAAGAGACCCGCCCCGCTGAAAATTTCTGCAAAGCTGTATTTTGCTGTTGCCGTAATGCATCTTCTTCTTCTTCTTCTTCTACTAATATGATATTTTACGAGTAGCAGTACGGCTATGTCGGCAAAGGACCTGCGCTCTGTTGTTTCCAGTAAAGAAAAATTAGCAAATTCCCAGTAAACGAAAACTAATAAGCAAAATCACTTCTTGCCCATTATTTCTTCCCATTCAGTGCCTGTGCCCTGCCCTGATACACATAATACAAATCCACGCACTACAAACCAATCGAACAAACAAGAAAATTAGTGTTAATTCGGTTTGGTTGGGGGCCCAATTTAGCTGTTAATCTTTCTCTATTGAGGCCGGAAAAGATAGCCCATATTCCTCTCCCCCAGTGTTCGTAATTCAAAATGCGAGGGCCCGACCACTAAGTCATCAAGAATGGGCTTCTCTGCCCTAGAATGAGCCCATTATAAATAATTCGAAGTTCAGGTCTGAATGGGAACAAAGGCCCAATAACAAGCCTGCTGCTCATCATTCAAAAATTTCTGGGCTCGAAAAAAGAGACCCATGAAAACGGAAAAGGAAACCCAAGTTAAGGACAGCATTGCGTCTTTTGGCCCAACGATGACACCACTAGTAATAATAAATTGAGCTCCCGAAGGGGGGCCAAGGCCGAAGTCCAAGCCTGATTTTGAGAATTTAAGAATTTAAGCGCCGGGAAGGGTAAGCGCAAGAGGATAAACTTTACCATCGATAATTCAAATGTTGAGGGCTGGCATGGAAATCGAAAGATGGCTTTTTGCCCGCTTTTAAAAATGAAACAGTTGAGGGCCAGAATGGATGAAAGCCCTGAGGACAAGCCCGCTACTTATAATTCAAGAATCGAGGGCTAGAAAAGGAAAGCCTATAATAAGGGCGAAAGGCCCAACTATAAGCCTGCTGTCAACAGTACAGTATGAATGGCCTGCAAAAGAAAAGCCCATGGAAATGGTCCACCAGTCCGAGTATGAGGTCATAATGGGCCTAAGGCTCAATCTGAATTTGCGGTCTATAATTGAGGGATTGATGCCAGTAAAGGAAGCCAGTAAATGGGCTGGAGGCCGACTTCAAGCCTACTTTGTTAATAAAAAAGAGAGCCTGGCCGGAGCCCAAACCCGACTTACTAGAAAAAAATTTCGAAAAAAGAAAAATAAAAACTGAATTAGGGCGAGATTAGAGATGGATTGATAGTCGAGTGTTATGTATGTCTGATGTTAGATGTTTGCTGGGTAAGGAATAGAAGAGAAGGGGAAGTGAAGAATTGATTCTGATTTTTGGTTAAGAGGAGGAGGAGGAGGAGGAGGAGGAATTTTGGAATGGAGCGGGAAGACGGAGGAAGAGAAGGAGGAGAAGGAGAAGGAGAAGAGAAGAAGGGAAAGTGGTGAGGATATTCGTGGGAGGACTCGGGGAGAGGGTGAGTAAAGACGACATCCTCAAGATTTTTTCTTCATCATCAACATCGCCAGGTGTCATTCAAGGGCTTGAATTTGTCAGAAGCAAAGGCCGCTGCTTTGCCTTTCTGGATCTCTTGCCTTCTTCTCCTCATTCCCTCTCCAAGCTCTTCTCCACTGTGCGTTTTTACTTCACTTTTCCAATTCCCACCCTCTCTCTCTCTTTCTGGCTCTTCATAAGTACTATTTACCATTATTATATATATGATCTTTAGTTATTTGTTTATTTTTTTGGATTCAAATGGTTTTGCTGTAACTTATTCTTTGTGTTCATACTTCATTCTTATCGTTATTGTCTTGATACTTACACCCGCTCCCATCCACTCCATAGTCTCCATTCCTCAAATATGAACAAATAAATAAATAAATAACCCAGGTTTTCTTGTTTTCCTTTTTAATAAATGAGAACCTATTGTTTATATTCGCAATCCGCATTTTGTATCCGTGCTATTCTGTATTTTTTGTTATTTTGAAAAAAAAAATTAAATTAAATTGCGGCAATGCGGGTGTTGCATGCAGTATAATGGATGCTTATGGAAAGGGGGCAGGCTACGTCTAGAAAGAGCCAAAGAACATTATCTTGCTCGCTTGGGACGGGAGTGGGATGAAGATTCTCAGCCTTCCATTATTCTTCCATCTTCTCATGTTCATGCTGATCCTGGTGCTCCTGACCCTATAATGGACTTACCCAACAATAATAAGAAACTGCTCATTTCCGATAAGAACAAGAAGCTCAGGATTTTTTTTCCTCGATTAAATAAGGTAACAACTTTTTCTTCTTGAAACATGTAAATTAAAGTCAGTCCTTCTTGCGAAACTCGCATCCCAGAACTTTGAAGACAAACCCAGAAAATGTTATGTTTGGGCTACGTGTCCAGCTTTTGTTTCCTGATTCAAAAGTAGTCCATGTCTCAGAAAAAGATCATGTCTTTTTTCTTTGTATGCTTACATGTAAGCTTCTCTGCTCAGGTGAAGTCAATACCTTCACTGGAACTGGCAAGCACAAGTATAGTTTCAGGCGTGCCGAGGTTCCTTCTCTTCCCACATATTTCTGCGATTGCGAGGAGCATTCTCGTACCTCTCATGATGCAAGAGAAAGCCTGAATCCTGTCTTAGAAGACCCAAGTCATTTTGTGATCAGTAAAGAAGAACTTGATATGATGAATTCTGTTATGAATAAGCTTTTTCAGAAAGAAAACCTTACAAACATGTTGTCTGGTGAAATTGAACTGCCTGAGAAAGAAGACAGTTTCATCCCAGCAATTAACAAGCCAAAACTGGACGAAGATGGAGGATATTCTACTGAGAATGAGGATGACCTCATTATTAATGTGGTGAACAGAGGACAGCAGACTGGCTTGCCCTTTCAGGTGCGGTTTAATGTTCAATGAACAGACTGTAGTAGCTTCTGTAATGTTGGGGATTTTTCTTTCAAGTTGTCTTTAACTGTTTTACATTTGTATCTTCCCAGGAGTCAAGAGTCAATGAAAGGCAAGTTTCTGAAAGTAAGCCAACACAAGATTTGCTCAAAAAGCACAGAAAGGACACTGAATTTCCTAGCAAGAAGAGGAAATTTGGTCTCAGTGACCAAAAATTTCCAAATAAATCTGCATCTGACCTTATTGAAGCTGAAAGAAAAGTAAATTTTGGGAGAGGTACCCCCGGACCAGAACCTAGTGATGCAATATTAGGCATCCAACAGTCATCCCCAAGTCTTTCACAATCTAAGAGGTCTTCTTGGAGAGAACTTCTTGATGATGAAGGCAATAATGCGTGCAGTATCTCAGGTGCATCACAAAAAGTTTTAGCCAATCAGGAAGAGCAATCCAAATCTAGCGAGGTACATAGCTTCATTGACTGTAAGAGCAGTATGTTGTTAAGTAGTGAAGACCAGAAAGGTCAAGAGGGAAAAACAAATGTAGTGGCAGAAACCGCAGAAAATCAGCCTGCAAAACCAAATTCAGCTTCAAATATGTCTGGCAGGGGTTCTGCATGGCTTCACAAATCCTCGTGGACTCAGCTGATTGGTGGGAACAACCGTAGTTCATTCAGCATCACACAAATCTTGCCAGATGTTCCTATTGAGATGCAAATTGTTACAACACATGACAGCACAAAAGTCAATAAGTCAGCATGTGTCGAGCATAGCAATACATTTGACGTGGATAGAAGTGGAACCACTGCAGATGATAGTAAAGATTTAAGGATGGGAGATAAGGGTGATGCACCAATTAATCTGAAAATAAGCCAGCCAATGGTCATTGCAAACAAGTCTTCTTCTCCAGTAGTTCAGCAAATGCAAAATTCAGCAGCAAAGCACATATGTGATATGGACACCACATTCAATGAAACTTGTTCATTTATGAGGACTACTGCTTCGATGAGAGATTGGGCAAACACTAAAGCTGCTCTAAGTGGATTACAAAAGCAAAAAAGGAATAGAAAGTAGTTTCATGGTGCATATTACTAACTTCAACTTCCTTGTTATGTTCTGTTCGTAAGGATCATTGCTCTTTTGGTTTAAGTTGATTTGGATAAATTTGAAGTTTCTCTCTTCACTACATGCTTGCTTTACTTGTTTGGGTATTTGTGTGGACAACCTAGTCAATCAGTTGATGAATACGGATTGAGGCATATGCTACAACGTACCGATGATTTATTACATATCTGTGCATGCTATGCGTTACTATTCTGAATTATGTTAGTTGGATTGCGTTGGTCATACTTATGAATAGAAGTGATCTTATTGGTCATTGCAGTAGATCCTATTATTTCCAACGCTGTTACTGTTTTATTGGAAACTCCAGGAAGATCTATGGGGGACCTGGTGGTGACAAGCCGTTGAGCTTGGATATACATATTCACTAACATTGGGACTGGTAGTCATGCCGGAGGAAACAATTTGAGACAAGTTGGTTTCAGAGGAAATGGTTGTTTTGGTCTATTTACAGTTTGAGTTTACGAGCATCTTAGTCTATGACACCTGGGTGTGAAGAAAGACAGGAATAATGAGCTGCGGGTGATGCTACCGTGCTGGTTGGAGCCAACTCACATGGCCATGCGACTATTGGTTTTATTCTGTGCACTCTGATTCGCTGTTGCTTTTTCATAATATGATAAGATTGGTCACTGGAAACTTAGAAGGCATTGCAGGCGAAAACCCCTCCTCCTATCCCAACATATCCGGTAGACAAATTATTAAACTTGGCAATCTTAGTCAATAACATTGTGCACCCAAACATAAGCTTTCTAATAGGCTACCCGCACGAGAAGTTAAGTTTAGGAAGAGCACAAACTGCCCAAACACAATCTTGATCTCTATAAACTGCATTTGGGTCGCTTTCTCCACGGGACCTTTTAAGACTTTTTGATGCTTCAGATGGGACGGTACCTGAGGATTTTGGGTGTAATGGCTGTGATGAAGAACCTCCACTTCTCACATGTGCAAGGCTTGGTGTGGATATTTTAGCAGATGGAGAGTAGAGCGTCTGATCAGAGACTGAAGTGGAAGGAACGAATGGCAACGAGTTGTGGACTGCAGTTGCTTTTTGTTGTTCTTCTATTAACTTTTGCAAGAACTGTGCATTCTTCTCTATATGAGACTGAAGTTCTTTCTGCAGCGCCTGCACAAAGCCATAATCCGGATAAAGAGCACTTACACTCCCACGACATAAATTTCTGGAAGAAAGAAGCTCTCTCTACAAGAACTCAGTTACCAAGTCATGATATCATCTGATCGCTGTTTATTTTTCTCATCACACATCAGGTGTCACAACAAAACTAGAGTAATGAACCAATTGTTGAATTGCACATGTTCAAGGTTACCTTAAGCTCCTCGTGCAGCAGCTTCTGAACCTCAATTTGCATGCGAAGAGCTTCTGTTACTCCCGTATCACTGCCACAGTTCGAGCTTTTGTGGAAACCAAGTGAAGGGAAAGAAAACAACGTACGAAAGATGAAAATAAAGATACTAGCAGATTACCTCTTTATGTGGGCATCAGCATCGTTGCTTAAGGCAGCTGCCTTCTTTTCCATTGAGCTTGACGCCTTTTTTTCTGTTTGGCAAAAGTAGGCGAGAACATTTGTTGAAGCAAAACTAGACAAAAGAACAAAAAATTGTATAATGAGGAGATATGTTTAGGACGAAGGGGATAGAACTGCCATTCTGCGTCAATATTTCTGAACAAATTCAGTTTGGGAATGGGATCAATGTTGAAAAGAACAACCAAAATCTTTGTTTCTATTATCCTTCCGTAAACTCAGAATGGACCATTTATCTTAAAGTAAGCAAGGGTGTTCTGCAGTTTGACCAATTTTGTGTTTCACATGTAGCATTTATGGTTAACTAGATACAGCGCTTTCTAATGATGCTACGTATTTATGCCCATATATGTGAAAACTATGCTACTGTTAGTAAAAGCGTTGTCCAGCCAATCAGATTCATGTGTTTCTCTCTTGAAACAAATTATGGCCACTGGTATAGACACAAACCTCTCCTTAAACAAGATGTATTATCATGTCTCAGCTCTGACACATTCTTTGCAAGCCGGTACTTCTGCAATTCATGTGCCCCATGAGGGGAAAACTTTTCAGAACCGGACTTTTCAGCTGCATCTGTCATCATTGCATTCGACAGCTTGAAAGTGGAAAATTACCTGCAAGTGGCTCTTAACATGGTAGATTGTCAGTCCCTCAGCATTCATTAACCCCAGTATACTCTTTGGTGTTGCAGCTGTGAACATAATGAAACACATTAGCCATAGAAGCAGTGACAACAAAATACAGGAATAATGAAGACTTAATCCAAATTTACATGGGATCAAGTACATGATCTTTTCTCAACATTCCGTTCTATTTTGAAATGAGCTTGATGTCTGCTAAAACTGTTTCAAATTTTTCTAACCAAAGATTTCCAAGTCAACGTACAGTCCACTGCTTTTCCTCTCACTCATCTGCTGGATTTGGTACACTCTTTGACTGAAGCATTTCTAGGCCAAAAATTCTTTTGAAATTAAAGCTGATGGACTTACTTTCAGGGCCACCGAGGGTGCTAACTGCATCCACAAAAAGTTCATGCAGTTCGGTTGTCCATCTTATTCTTTGCTTATGCGAAGTTGCAGCCTCATGATGTCGATAGGCTGAAGTAATGTGGTCACCTTTTTGCGCACATGATGAGTGATGGCTTGTGTTGCAATCCAACTCACAGACTGCTATTGACGAACCTTGTGGTGCTTCGTCCATTTCCTATACAGGAGCAGAATTTTTGGCAAAGGCTTAATATCATTCATCTTTGGGCTAAATAATCTGCCTTGGCACAATCTGCCTTAGTGTAATAGGATCCTGGACCATCATTAGCTGGCATTGGTCCAAGTTATTCTCTCCTTGCGGTTGATACACTGACAAAATGGTAAAGAAGAAGGGAAAAAAAAATATATGTACAAAATGATATGCATGGTATGGGCGCTCACATCAAGGTTGGAAGCTTTAGTGCCGTCAGCAATAGGAATCTCAAGTTCTTCGGACATATGGTCTAGTCCCAGCTTCTCTGTCACGGGCAGAGTCTCGTTTGTTGGATGCGAACTTTGAAAGCTGCCGTCAAAACCTTCTTCTGGGATATGAAGGAAGTCCATCAACGTTTCCATGTTCTCTCTATCAGACTCAACGATCAACTCTCCTCCAAGAAGAAATGAAGAGTCGGGGAAGTTTACTGCAAGATTGGTATGATCAATAGTTGCGGGATATGAAAAGGACGGCGAGATTTGAAGTCGTGGGCCTTTATCAGATGTTGCTGCGGGCGAAGAGTGTGAACTGGTGCAGAAAGTGGTGCTTTTAGGGCCTGGACCTTCAGAAGTATGAGAAACATGATTATTTGACACCGGGTTGGAATCTAACTTGTGGGGCTGAAGCAAGGACGCTTGCGCAAGGGAATTGAGTGGATTTCTGTATTTGTGCTGGGACACAAGATGAGATGACGGATTCTTATTTAAAGAACGTAGGATTAGTGATTCAGCGTCTAATACGGAATGAAAGTGAGGGGGTACAGCATGACTGGTTTGGATCAACCCTTCAGAAATTCTTCCTTTATTGTAGGAAACAACACGACGGAATGCCATGGCCTTTCAGATGATAGTAAGCCCTGCCATTCCGTACGTAACGGCAAAAGGAACACATTCATTGTGTCAATTTCTTTGGATATATGCAACCAAAACAAATAAATCTTCACATATATATATATATATAGTTGGTGCTCGATAAGTAAGGATGTCTAGAAACAAAGAAAAAGAACAGCAAAAAAAAAAGCGTCAGTTGTGCATCTACAAGACCTATTCAAATTTCAAAGCGGGAGGCAAGGGTGCCAGTGACACTCGGGGGAGAGAAAGTAACACCTTTGGACCATCAATAAGTTCCCTTAATATATTATTAAAAGAGGGAGCGAATACATTCAGAACTGCTTGTCTTTCCGGCAATCGGTATGAATTATCTACACAACCGCATTTCTTTTTTTTAAGTAGTTGAAGTTGAAGTACTTACCTGCGGTCAAGTCCGTGTCATATGGTGCAACTTTGTGCTCTCTCTCTCTCACTCTGTCTCTCTCTTTCTGTCTCTTGCTCGAAGCTCAATTTGTATTCTCTACTTTAGCAGACTAATTTGAATTGCTACCGAACCAAGAAAGAACCACCATTGCATCTCTGCCCTTCCTCTCTTTCTTTGTTTGTTGGTAAACTAAGAACATTGGAGATGGTAAATAGAAAACAACAAAGGTAAATTTTTTATTGTTTTAAATTAGACTAGACTAATTGGGTTAAATTTATAATTTGATTAACAAAAATACTTAATTTGTTGTTACTTGAAATACAACCACATGTTAAAACTCTTTAATTAATATGGTTCGAGAAAGAGACTTCTTAGGTTCCTTCGCCCTCTGTTTTCTTGGATTCCACATTGTCGCTAACTAAGATGCAAACATTCAATTTGGGCATTTCTCTCAACAAAACGTTAATGACAAGATAATAGCATAGGGGCTTATATATGTATATTTACTTTATGGTCTACCAATATTATACTTGTTACTCTGACTTAACGTCAACTCCTATGGGGGGTTCTCTTGTTGGAATGTTGGCCAAGACCGCATTGGCATCAGGCACAGCTGTCTCACACTGGACAACTTAAGTTTCTACTTCGCGATTAAGACTTTCCGTCCATTTCCCCACTGCATCTATTTTTTCTCGATACCGTTAAATTAAGGGATTGCCAGCACACCACAAATACAATGCCTGAGCGACAACCTAAGATACAAGGACACAACACAACAGAACATGGCAACAAAAAAATTTTTAAAAAAATTAAGATATAAATATGATTATAAAATATTATATATATATATATATATATATATATATATATATGTATATGCAACTTAAATATTTTTTAATAATTTTTAAATTTTTTTTACGTATAATTAATAATAATTATTATTATTATATTTTACGATACAATTTGTATATATATATATAAAAATATATGTGTAACATGCTAATTAAAAATATTAAATATATATATTAAAAATATCTTATATATATATTAGACTTGTCTAATATAATTATGTGAATTATATGCATGTTCTAATTTATTTATTTTTAATTTTTTATTAAACATATTTCAAAATATTTAATACATATTCAAATAATATCAGATACACATTATATCTAACATAAATATACATTATTTTTAAAATATACATTATTTTTAAAATGTTTACACAGCAACATCCACCAACTTGTACTGTAAACACGTGTACGAATAGCAACATCCACCAACTTGTACTGTAAACACGTGTACGAATTGCAGTACTATATGGCAGGGTACTTATGGACAATTTCTTGGAGGAGGAAAAAGGATTGGGAAAATTTTTTAAAAAAAAAGAACAAATGTATCGAAAATTTATTATCTACAACATGATAGTTATTAATAAGTTGCCCTTTCCAATTAGCTAAATCGTTATTTGGTTCACGCTGCTTGTAAGTTGCCCTTGCCACTGCCACTAGTGGAGTTCTTAAACTTTTGTTTGAGCGAATTGGGCGAAAACTATCAAACTAATTAACGTATTTAATATAAATTTATAATATGTAAAAGTCACGTTTGTTCTATCTAATGTTTAGATTTTTATACACCTAAAGGTCAACCTAAATAAATTTAAGTAATTAAATTTGTTAATAACCAAAATAATGTTGTTTAATTTTCTTTTATCAAACAAATAAAAAAGAGAAACAAACTAATGAAAATCACGATTCAGGAAGAAAGTGGCCGATAGGTATCTAAAGAGCGAAGTCCTCGGTGAAAGTACTTACGGCGTCGTCTACAAAGCCATTGATGCAAAGGTAACTCCAATTTTCACCTTTTCTTTTCTCAAATTACTTCATTATCCCCATTTGTTTGGTGCCCAAGGATTGGAAACTTTAACTAAAAGAGAAAAAATTTCATTTTTTGCCCTCGAACATGGGGCGCCTTTGGACAGCATCAATGCCAGCATCAAGAGCGTCACCCATGGCGGTGGTTGTTGCCGGAAATGACTAAAACACCCTCGCTAATAGACGGGAAGGTGCCTTTTGTGATGTGGTGCAATCGCAGGCAACACCGGAGGCCGATCTGCAACTACGAGCAGAAGAAGAAGAAGAAGCAGCCGAGGGAGGAATTTAAACAACATTGTTTAGGCCATTAAAGAATTTAATTACTTAAGTTAATTAGGTTGGGCCTTAAATCCATAAATAGAACTGACCTGGCTCTTACAGATTGTGGGCTTATGTTACATGTTAGTAAAGGAGCCAGCTCAGCTGAACATGACACGTCAGCAGCTTTGTAATTTCCTTCCAAGCTTCAAAAAATTTCTACAGTGACCTGTACCGCCCACTGAAATCCTATGAAATCCTATATAAGTCGGTTCATAATAGTTAATTTTCAAACTAAATACTTGATAATCTTAAACTAAAAAAAAAAAAATCTACGAACCAAAGCCATTTTCTTTTGGAAGTAAACATTCTTTTAAAAAATGATGAAAAAAAAAATGATGATAACTAGTCAAAGTTTCAATAAAATGGGTTGACTTATAAAAAGAATTCAAGTTAAGTTAGGAGAAGAGAAATCCAAATTACAAGAGAAAAAAAAAAAAAAAAAGAATATTTTGTGAAAAACTTAGGAGAAGAAAGAAATCCAAATGAATTTAGGGGAAGAAAGAAATTCAAATTAGAAGAAGGTTGTAAAATACAAAGGGGCTTTTTTTTTTTTTTGAAAATTTGACCGTTGTTTCTTGCGTCTCTGTATCTGGGAGTCCATTTTGTGCGTCTATGCTATGCTACAGATACCCATTCCTCACGCTTTTTCTCGCTCTCTGCTAGTCTCTCCCTCTCTCTTCTCTGATTGCACTCTTAGCCATTAAAAGAACCCTGTCAATTTAGAGATTGTCAAATTCATTCTCTGTAAGCTTTTTCCCGATTCTCATGAAGCCGGTAGTGACTGATTCATATTAATTCCTTTCTCTTATTTTTTGTTTGATTTTTCTAATTTTTCTTCATTTCATTCTTTCGGAATCTTTCTTTTGTTATTGTTTCTTATGTTTATTGGAATTCGGTTGGTAGTTTCTTTGTTGATGGTATCGGGTAAGTTTGTGTGGATAAAGTTCGGTTTGCTTGAAAGTTCCTGCACGGAAAGGTTTGTCCTTCAATCTTTAAGTTGCTATGAATCTATCTTTGCCTTTTGTTCAGAAAATATGAAATTTGGTAAATAATGTCAATTCTTCTCTTTTTCCGTTCTTGTTTTCCCCAAAATGCGATAATTAATTGGGTGACGGATCTTGATTTGTTCACTTTTCCAATCAATTGTGATTTCCCAATAGTAAAGTATATCAGTTTCTCATTCTCTCTCTCTCTGTCTTTTTTTTTTTGTGTGTGTATCTATGATCAAGATCTGGTGTCGTTTGTGTGTTTGTGAGGCCATAAATTACGCCTTAAAATTACTTATTTTCTATCCAAAACTTACCCAATGAAACAAGTTGTGCTCAATGTTCTAGGCCACTGATATATTTTGGTACTATTTTGTTGATAATTGAGATTAACAGATTATCTTTCCGGTTCCAAAAAATGAGATGATTTTCCTTTTCTTTTTTTTTTTTTTTAATTCGCATTTGGGGTCCTAACAGATAATTGAGTTTTGCTGCTTTTTGTTAATGTGCATTCAGTGTCTTATACTATAACAAAAGCTTCCACTGTTCATACGACATTTTTTCCGAAGAAAAAAACATATTAACTGCTATTTATTAGTGATGATGAGTCTCAATAGATTGAACACCAATGAAATGTCACAAGGAAAGAGAAAAGTTAGAACATTAAGTGTGCTACCATATTCATCTGTGCATCCTTTTATAGATCCTTGCAATACAGTTTGTATATCAGTCTGGTTGCTTATACATGCCAAGATTGAATATGATTAATTGAAGGATGGAGCTGAATAGAGGAGCTAAAAAAGAGATGTTGGTTTTTCTTTAGATGGTTTTATATATATATATATATATTCATGTATTCTATTGCCTTGCCTTTATTTAATTTTCTTCTATGTTTGACTTTTATTTCCTTCAGACTATTAAAGTTCACTTTGCTTGAAGCCTCTTTCTTTTTTGGGTATTTATGGTGATTTATTGCATCAAACTCTGTAGATGGCTCTGGTGGAGATTAGTTAGGGGTATCATAATTAACAGAAGAAAAACTGACTAAAGAAGAATGAAAGGGAACTAATATGAGGCGGCTACAAGGATTACTGATGTAAATCAGAATACTTGTGATAGATTTGAGCAACTATATCTGTTGAAAAACTTCAACTTCTGAGGTTCTCAAAATGACGGCTACTTAATTCTATGGTTTATCTGTGTCTGATGGTTCAGTTGACTGTTTGTTATTCTGCTATGATTGCAATGTGTCCTGTTGAGTTGCTAATTTAGGGAATGTTGCAATCTGGCGTATTTTAGAAAATTTCAACTTATTTCTTTATGAATCTCATTATGTGATGAATATTTTGGGATTTATCGATGATTTGGTTTTGTTTGATGATTTGGTTTTTTTTTTTTTTTTTTTTGATGATTTGGTTTTTTCGATGTTAAATTATTGTTAGACTTATCTTACCTAGGGTAAGGAGAGTGAAATTAACAATGATATAGATGTTTGGGCTGCTGGGCTTTCGCTTCAGTTGGCTTCATATGCATTTTCCCTATATTTTTTATAGTGCAGTTAGTGAGCAGAAGGAGAAGACATTATCAGCTAGTTTTGCACAGAGTCCATTTAGGGGGAATAATGGTTGGAGGCTGTTTGCTAGAATTTCTCAGAGTCCATTTAGGGGGAATAATGGTTGGAGGCTGTTTGCTAGAATTTCTTTCTTCCATATCTCAAATAAGGTGATTTGTTCTTGTACAAGCAAGTTTTATGCATTTCTTTGTCTGCATTTCTTCTTATTTGCATTATGCATGCGGTTTAAATCTCTATCTCAGTGAAATTTTCTTTGATTGGTCGGAAATAGATGGACAGTAGCATTATGTGATATCCTCCGTTGAATGAATTCTAGGAAGTTGAAATAAAAGGTGAATTTTAAAAAGTTACTTTTTTTAAAAAAAAGATACTGGATAGATGTTCGCAGCAGAAGCCCCCGTTAATCTCATAGAAAGGGAGAACTTGTAGAAAATAGAAAAAGAGAACTTATAGGCTATTCGAATCTAAAATTAAAATAGAAAGGATACTAAATTAGATTCACTCAGTAGAATTAAAAGGCAAAGAGTAAGTCTATCTCATTGCAGCTGCAAGGATGAATGCTATATATTTGTATATACATATAATATTGCACATGAAAATTAACGAGATTAACGCACTTTTCCTTTTGGGGAAAGAGTAAGGGAAAGGAATAGTTACAATCCTTTTAATTATATTTGGTAACCACATGCTGCCTGCAGTCCCTCTAGCTTGCTTTGCCTTTTCTCTACTTGGTTTCTAGCTTGCAATTTTATATGTTTGAGAGATTTAAGTTAAGGTTTTTTTTTGGTGGTTTCAAGAAGCACAGAAAATTTGACAAAATCACTACAAGAAAGTACTATGCACTCTCCAAAACCTGAGTTGAAGTGAGGATAAGGGATGCAGTTATTTCCTTTTCCTTTTATTCTCAATTTTTACATCTCTTAAATTTTTATCTTTCCTATTGTTGAAAGCTACTTCATTTCTTTTTCAGTGCAGGTTTTGATTGAAAGTTTTGACAGTTTGTGAGGAGAAATGATGCAGTTAGTCCTACTTTTGGATTGGAAACTACAAATTCTTTGCAGTTTAACTATAGAATTGGTAAACTAAAGCTCTAAATGCTGGCACTTCTTTGTCTGTCTATTTTTCATGTGCATGAAGGGTTTCAGGCTTATTGTTCAGTTTCCTTACAGGCTCAAAAATTAAAAATGAAGAGGAGGAAGGGAGTGAGAAGAAAGAGGAGGGTTTACTTTCTAAGTGGTCAATGCGTAGTGCAGTAAAGAGGGGGATTTGTCTTTTAGAGCAGAAGGTTGATTTCAAAAGGTATTGGAAGAATTAAGCAGGTCAGTATATGTTTTTATGTTTTCTTTTGTTTTATTGGTTTGGGCAAACTTGTGTGCATGTGATCTTCTTTTCCTGTTGTGCTTTAATCTCCTCTTAGCAAGATTGTGGGATGCTTAACTAGTAAAGTGCTTTTTATTTTATTTTATTTTTTAAAGATTCACCCTATGACATTAAGTTCGATGCTCTAACAGATTGTTGCCTACAACAAGAAGTGTCTCATCCTTCAGTGATTTGCAATTGTTTTTGGATTTTGGTCTATTGACATTGTTTACAATGGTAAGCTTCTTTTCTATGGCTTTTCATATGGGCAAAACATTTTGTTTTGCCCAAAAACTGATGTTATCATTGCAGGAAAGTCATTCTGATGAGTATAAGTGAAGTATACATCCTTATTTCTGGATTTTTGGAAAGTATACTGCTGCTCTTTTTACACATTTTAATTCTCTCTCAGAACTCCACTGTGATTGCACCGAGACCCTAAGCTTTTTGTCGTGGAAAAATGCTTAATGTTATATATGGTTATCAGATAATAACACTAACCTCATAGGCACAAAAATTGAATCCAATTATCCTTCATCATTGTTATCCTTTCCTTCCTCCTATTTAGTTGTGATTTTATTCTGCCAGGTGGATTGAATAGTTTACTTACAACATAGCCCTCCTGCCATCTACTTCTTTTCAAATAATGCTTTTTTTTCTGAGATAATGACACTTATATTTTTCAATTCTACATCTTCTCATTTTTCATAACCTTTTTTGATTATGCAAAACAATATTTGTGGCACCTGTACAGTATAGCCTCCACTTCTTTTTCAGAAAACTCAAGAGTTTTGCTGGGCTCTCGTGTTGGTGTTAGTAACTCTGCTTCTTTATTGTTTTTGGGTACATACTCTGCTTCTTTTCTGTTTTTCAATACATTTTTTGCTTCTATTTCAAGACGCTTTCCATGCACAAAACCAATCAACCAATGTTTAGGCCATTTTCATGAGTCAACTTTAGTTGTGGCCTTTTTCCTTCTTAGTAATAAGCAGAAGTCAAGGTCAAGAATCTGCACCTGAGTTGCATTTATTTTTTATTCTTGAATTCATTTTAGGCTTTTTCACCTTTGAATCATTGTTGTGCTTTTTCATGTATTCTTGATTTTTGAAGTCAAGACCTTTTTTATTTTTGCTTGAGGGTTTCGTTTCTAAAGATTGTTGACTTCTATTTAAGAGTTTCAAACTCTTTAATTGTTGCCTTTGAGTTGTTTCTGTTTTGTAGCTTTTTTTATTCTCCTTTTGGGGACATCTTGTAGTATGGTAATTTATATTGGTGTTTTCAGCTGATAGGTTATTACGGTTTTTTTGGTTTGCTCTATTAGGAGGCCCGTTAAATCGTGAGCTATATAATGAAGGTAGCTCTCCGCATTTCCATAAGCACCATACCCTCTCTTCCCAGTATTAGAACTCAAGACCTCCAAGATGGAAACTTTAAGTGTTAACCACAGTGGCGTCCCCCTAAAGGACTGTAGGTAATTACGTTTGATGATGTCATTTCTGACCAAAAACACAACATTATCCTAGCCTGGTAATGCATGAATTTCTCTGAGGAGCTTCCTCCAAGTTTTCGTGGAAGAAAATTTTGTTCCAATAATATTTTGCAGTTGCTGGTAAATGAGGTCAACAGGAACAGTCAAATCGTATGCTTACATGTTGTTAACCTTGTGGCAGTTCAAGGCAGTTATGAGTTAGTGGGGGTGGAGGTTGGCAATGGTTTTCTTGAATCATCTTTGTTTTTCATGATACCTGCCCTTGAACCCTTGATGTGAAGTATGGTAAGGTCGGTATATTGTCATCAAGGCAATTGGAGGGTGGTGAGTCCTCTACGCTATTGGTCATGCAATTTAATTGATTATTATATTGATTATTTTCTTGGTACAAATATTTGATATTGAAAATTTGTTTTCAAGAATACAATGCAGTTGCTGGTAAATGAGGTCAACAATAACAGTCGAATCCTAGGCTTACATGTTAACCTTGTGGCAGTTCAAGGCAGTTATGAGTTAGTTAGTAGGGGTGCAGTTTTGCAATGGTTTTCATGACTTATCTTTAGTGAGTCCTCTTTGCGACTATAATTGATTTTTTTGCATACATGTATTTAAGATTGAAGACATTTAGCTTGGTTCTCTGTGCTACTGTATTCCAAGTTGTCCATTGCTTTTTACTTACGTGGCTTGAATGCTTACTTTTCCATCTAGAATGGCTTTTGACATCATACAACAGTAACAACATGACTTCATTGTCTGTGATATGTCTGTGCATAACTGTCCCCAAGTTTTCTATCATATTATATGAATTCATTCTGTGATAGGTCCGTACAAATTATCCCCAAGTGTTTTATCCTTGCAATAGGGGAACAATTGAAAAAGGACTTCTCAGCTAAACTGAAAGTTAGGTGTTGTCTTTCTCATAACATTTTTATCATAGGAAGACATGACCCGTTTGTTTTTGTGTCCAACTTCTAAAAGGTTCTAACATATTTTGCAAGGGGAAAATTGAAAAAAGACTTCACAGCTAAACAGAAAGTTAGGTGTTGTCTTCCTCATAATAGTTTCATTATAGGAGGACATGACCAGTTTGTTTTTGTGTCCAACTTCTAAAAAAGTCCTAACATATTTTAAGAAATCGGTTTCTAGTTTCATGTGAATGGATGATAGTGATCTCATTCCTGGGAAAAGAAGACTTGCTTTTTACCATGGATGTTTTATTCTTCACTTTTCACAACAATTAGATGAGTAACTCTTTTTATTATGAAAATTTTTGTTCATATGTGTTTGTTAACATGCATGCATGAGTAATGATAGCAGCTACTCAATCTTTATAGAAGGCTGTTGAGATTTTCTAGCAAGATAGTTCTTTTGATGATAGCAAAAGGAGCCTGAATTAAGTCCACTTTCACCAAACATTTTTCTTCCTAGAGATATTATCATCTAGTGTTATGTGATTCCCTTAAAAAACATTAGCTCATTTTCATTCCTATTCGGTTTTTTTTTTTTTTTTTTGTTCATTGCATCATAAGAATTGATGTATGGCTACCATTTACTATGAAACCACTTTCAATTATTCTCTCTAGTTCTTTGCATGTGAAGCCTCGGATTCTAAATTCTGAGCTGCTGGCTACATCACTTTCATTCGCAAGGCATATTTGCATACATGGGATAAATTTTTTTGGGTGCGGGTGCTTATTAATTTTATTATATTTTTAAGTGAATAAAACTCATTCGTGATCTAACATAACACAATTTTATTTTTTTATTTTTTATTTTAAGTAGATCATATTCATTGTGTAGTGTAAGTTTGTAAATAAATTATACTTACTAAAAAATATAAGTCAAATTAAAACCTCTATTTTTTTAATACTTTTCTGTTACATTGCTCTGTTTTCCGTTCAATAAGTCGAGCCCATTGCCCCTGTAGTTGACAATTCTCGGATTGGAGAAAGTTTTGAAATAATAGGTTCTCAGCAATCTGGTTTGAGAGTTCAGATTTGTCAACACTTCACCGTAGCTTTTTGTTCCGTCATCAATTTGATGGCCGCAGCTTTGTTGATGAGTGAATTTAAACCAACATTACGATGATTTGCTTTGCTGTAAAATAGTGTACAAAATACCATCTATTTACAGTTCGTAGTCAATGTGTTCTACAGAAAATGTCAATTGTCGTATAATGTTTTTCCCCTATGTTGACTTCCTGTGAATTGGTAATTTCGACATGTTCAAATCTAAGAGCCTCTTTGGAGTGGTTTAAGTTTTCTGTTTTCTGTTTATTTTTCACAAAAAAAACAGAAAACATGTTTGTTATTGATTCTGTTTTCTGTTTTTTGTTGAAAAGTTAAAAGTATTTTTCAAAGAAAAAAATCAAATTGGGAAAACAATAAAAATAGCTTTCCGATTTTGTTTTTCACTTTTTTTTCTATACTTTATCTCACAACATTTTCTTTCTCTATCCACCATTTTTATCATATCTCTCTTTACTCATTCTCTCTCTATCCCTCTATATTTTCTCTCACTACTCTTTCTCTCTCAACTCATTCTCTCTCTACCCTCTCTCTCCCTTTTCTATCTACCATTCTCTCTCTACCCTCTCTCTCTCTCTATTTTCTCTCTCTACTCATTCTCTCTCTACCCTCTCTTTCCTTTTTCTATCTCTATCATTCTCTCTCTCCTCTCTCCCTTTTTTTTCTATCTCTATCATTCTCTCTCTACCCTCTCTCTCTCTATTTTCTCTCTCTACTCATTCTCTCTCTACTCTCTCTCTCCTTATTCTATCTCTATCATTCTCTCTCTCCTCTCTCCCTTTTTTTCTATTTCTACCATTCTCTCTCTACTCTCTCTCTATATTTTCTCTCTCTACTCATTCTCTCTCTACCCAGACTCTTTCACTTTTTTCTTGTTTTACCATTTTCTCTACTCATTCTCTTTCTACCCTCTCTCTCTCATTTTTCTCTCTCTATCATTCTCTTTACTCGTTCTTTCTCTACCATCTCTCTCTTTTCTCTCTTTGTCATTTTCTCTACTCATTCTCTCTCTACCCTCTCTCTCTCATTTTCTCTCTCTACTATTCTGTTTACTCATTCTTTTTCAACCCTTTTTCTTTATGTCATTATCTCTACTCATTCTTTTTCTTCTCTTTTTCTCTCTCTTTTTTCTCTCTCTACTCATTCTCTCTCTACCCCCTCTCTCTATCTCTCTTTCTCTCTCTCTCTCCCATTTTTCTCTCTATATTTATACTCTTTTTATCATTTCTCTCACTATCTTTTTTCTACTTATTTTTTTATTTTTATAGAAAAAAAAAAAATTAACAACAATAAATACAAAAATTCAGCAAATAGCAAAAACAAAAAATAGAAATTAAAAAGCAGAAACAAAAAACTGACAGCGTCTCTAAACGGATCCTAAGGAACAGCAGAATCCGTGTGAATTGGTAATAGATCCGAATAAAAACCAAAAATACCAAATAAAAATTTATTTCTAATTGCGTTGGTCCAAATGTTCTGAATTTCAATTCATTTGACCACAACCAGTAAATTTAGCCTTCTAAATGGTATTATGTTCTGTCAAATAACATAAATAAATTGGCCAAAATGGGTTGCCATCAGAAGTGATGATAGAAGACAGCTCAAGTCCAGTAACAGTGGTTTCCAAGGAAAATGTTTATGCTGCCATTCCTATCTATCCTTGAGCTCCTGCTCAAATTGCATCAATTTTTCACGCACAGGCCGCATGAACAGCTTCAAATCCTGCCTGATCTGCACCTTATCTTGTTGCGGAAGATCCTTATCATCACTAAGCTGGACTTCCATCTACAACAATCAAAAGCAACTCTACTGTTAGGTTCATTTAACATCCAAAACTACTTGGGAACAAACCCAAACGACCAGTATAATGTACAAACGGGGAGGTTGGGAATAAATATGATTAAGCAATAACTCATCTTATTTGACCTGAAGTTCAATATTATCACAAATCTTACCTGCAAGTCATCCAGCTCACCAAATGAGAATTCCTGAATATCAATATAGCCCTTGACCATCCTTTTCTGCTCTTTGACAACCCACTCCCCTAAGTCCATTTACATCCCAGTTCTATTAGCTAAAAAAGTTTGATGAAGAAAATAAGAATGAGACAATTTTACACCGAATGAAGTTACCTTTGATCTTCAATGTCAACTCATAAGTATAATTAACACGTTTCTTGTTTCTCACAGTCACCAAGAATGCCTGCGCAATCAGAAATGATTATGGGTAAAAAATCAAAACATTCTCACTCGGTTAAACAAGACGGGCAATCAACAGGCCGATGCCTACATAATTTAAAGAGATAATAATCCACACATGCAACTAAACCGAGCGGAGATATACCAACACCTGCATTTTCATTTATGGAGCTTTCGGTCTTGGAAAATAGAAGACACAATATGCATTCTCATTTATGGTGCTTTGGCTTGGATCACAAACGATACAAAAAGAAATTTCAATCAAGGACCAAAACCACCAGTGTATCCATTCGAAGCAATCCAATGAGTTCTTCAGATGAAAAAAAAAAAAAATTAGACATACCATCTTTTGAAACTAACACTTTTGTTGTATGTCAATGAATTTATACTCATAAAGATCTATCCTTGAAACTATAAATATTCACAAATTTAGAACAGAAATGAGAAAAGTTGCGCATTATCAATACAACAGATTTAACGAGCTGTCACATCTTCAAAAAGATAGATTGAATCCTCCAAGTAGTTCAACTGGTTGCCAAGGGACTAGAATCACACGGCTTTCAATTTTGATCGTCAGTCAGCAGGGACTTTGTCATAGACACTCACTCGACCACAGCATTGCAAACTACTAGATGTAAAGGCCAAGCTCCAGAAGGTTCTAGCATGAAACCCAAAAAGATTGTTTTTTTTGCATTCTAATGCCGAAAACATCTATTTGCCAAGTAGTTCCCTCTCTTCTTCAGATTATCACTAGCCAAAATACAGCTCCTTGTAGACATATTAAGATAACAATCATAGAGATATTTTGCTCTACGGCCAATGGATCAGGTGGGATTCTAAGCCTTTGGGGTTTCTTGTAAAAGCGGGAAGACAAGTCATATTCCTATTCGAAAATAATAAACACGTTGCAAGGGGAAACCCCATGGTCCAATCACGATGCCTAAAAGAACAAAAGACCCCTGCCTTCAAAAGACATTAGATAACTTACAATAGATGTCATCCCATCCAGGTCTATGTTGCAAAATGCTCGAAGACAGTGCATTTTACTCTTTGGCATACATAAACAGCAAGGAAGTCTAGAAGCCAGTTACTGATATGTGGCAGAACAAAGCATTGGATCTGACAGCAGAACAAATTTAAAACTACCCATGTATTGCGTAGTTGGATTCTATTTACTCTTGTATGCCAAAACCAACAAGGGGGCATGCATATGCATAGATGCACAGACAAATACGAAATGCAACCAGGATATGTTTGCTCACATTCTACCCAAAAATATACCAAGAGTTTCTATCTCACTTTTTCATGCATAAAACATAAGCGAGCCATTTGGAAAGAAAAACAAAATGCGGGAGTAAAGCCATAAGTTTGATAGAGAATTTAAATCTCAAGATATCGCATTGAAAAATGTTATTGGGGGAAAAAGAAAAAGGAAAAAGCTCACATCGCCTAAACATTTAGAGACTTCGGTTATTTCTGCTTTGCCGGCAGAGAAATCCAAGGAGCCGATGGAGACAAGCAGCTCCTGCAAGAAAGTGAAAGCATATGAACGCATGACAGTGAGTGAGTGAGTGAGTGAGACCTTTGATAGTGGTGCGATTTGATAATCATCCAGCTGCCTCATCAATAAAATTCTAATACGAGAATATTATATTGAAGAAGAGATGAAGGAAGTAATGCACTCTCTTAAGTCCAAACTTATAGAAAGACCCACCAGCCTGAAAGAAGGAACCTTTTTAATCTGAGAGAAGGAGAGAAGAGGGGAGGGAAGCAGGGAGAAGTGAGGGTGATACAGACCTTCAATCTATCGGTTGCCCATTTATTAAGATTTTTCTCCTCCCAAGTTCCAGCCTGCATACAAAAAATAAGAATATCATCATCAATCAGACATTTTACAGTGCAGCAAACACAAGCAACGATATGAATGGATGAACAAAGATGATGGAATGGAATGGAAGTCATTCAGTAATACTATCAAAAACAAAAAAGAAAAGAAAAAGGAAATAAAGAAAAAGAATGATAAAGAGGAGGAAGAGGGAGTAGAAATAGAAATACCCCATTCCAGACAGAACCGAGAGAAGGGGGTTGAGATTGGGAGGAAAGAAGAAGATCCTGAGGAGTTAGCTTCTTCGGAGGAGGCAGTGGCACCGCATCCGCTGTCGTCTCTCTCACCCAATACCTATAACATGAAGAAGCTCCTTCCTTCTCCTTTTCCTCCCACCCTCCTCTCCATTCTCCATTCTCTCTCTCTCTCCCTCCCTCTCTGGATCCTAAAATTAATTCTTAATTCGCTGTTATTACAACCGGATCTTGATCTTGATATTGATCTTGATCTTGCTTCTTAACCCAAGCAAATGACGGCGGCTGCTACTGATTTAGATTATTGTTAATTATTATTATTATTATTATTATTATTATGTAGTCTATAAATGGAGACCAGCCCCCACCCCCAAACACCAAAATTGCAAATATCTCTGTGATGAAGATGATCTCCTTTTTTATTTATTTTATTTATTTATTTATTTTGGTGCTAATGATGAAGATGATCTCAGATCAGAAAATAGGCATTCATTCGAATCCAAGTGAGAACCAAAGTTTTTGGGACGGCGGCTGCTGCTGCTTCTAAGCAATGGCCGTTCGTGGCTTTTTATTTTGCTTAT
Source organism: Carallia brachiata (assembly GCA_021464245.1). Lineage (NCBI taxonomy): Eukaryota > Viridiplantae > Streptophyta > Magnoliopsida > Malpighiales > Rhizophoraceae > Carallia > Carallia brachiata. The sequence continues at coordinate 2,167,933 of JADCRB010000021.1, read as the reverse complement.
GCACCCCTCTAGACTAAGACACACCTCAGAACTAAGTCAAACAGACCCCATTTGCAAAGGTAAAACCAAATTAACATGATTTTTAAAAAAATAGAAAATTCAAGACTCAACACGAAGCCTCACGCTTCTTCCCGAACCTTCCACCCTCCCTCGTGCAACTTAAGTTTGGGATATCTAATTGAATGAACAACCTTCTTCTTTGATCGATTATCCCTCCCTTTTTCCCCAAGTTTAGATAAGTACGCCAAGAAGCAATATTTTAATGATTTTTTTTAATAAAATTAAAATTTAAATAAATGTTATTTTAAAAATCTAATTTATAAACTTTAAATTAAATTTATAAAAAATATTTTTTAAAAATAAAAAAAAATATTGTCTTGTTTTTTTTATATATTCGGGGCACTTTTTTTTTTTTCTCTTTCCCTTTCCCTATAAGCAAAATTGCATTTTATAAATTTTACTATTTTTTTCTCCTTCATACACCATTTCATAGTTTTTTTTTTCTTACCAACTATAGAATTATCGCATGTTGTATCTCCTTTTTTTTTTTTCATAATATGTTTCTGCCGCTGGTTGAAAGCCCTATATTCTTTTTTTTTTAGCCAACCTTTTTTTTTTAATTCTCATTAACCATGAAAATTTTTTTTTTGTTATGTTAACTGCAAATAAAGGAGGACTCAAGGCCAATTATAGAAGTAAACAGATCTACTAATCCATCTCACGGTACCAATGAACCCCAATTTTATCTTGTTCTAACAACGGAAGGACTCCTGGTGAGGGTTGATTGAACATATAAAACCCATGATCAAGAGTACATACAATATTAACTATCTAATCTGCCACTTCGTTCCCTCTTGTAACATATGCTTAATTTTAACCACCCAACTCTTTGGAGTAGATCAACGTAGATCAACGCAGCTTTGCACCAAATTCAGCCGAGGATGTGTAGCACTCACACCTTTACTAAAGCACAAAATAGCAGCAACTGAATGAGACTCGAGGTAAATTTTTCGGAAGCTACAATTCCATGCAAATTCCAAGCCCCCCCCCCCCCCCCCCCCCCCCAAAATTTCCCAAAACTCCGCGGCTAGCGCTGAACATATTCCAATATTATGGGCATAACCTGTTACCCATCTTCCTGTGAGGTTTCGAATGACACCCCCTGCTCCTGTTAAACCCGGATTGCCCTTGGAAGCTCCATCCGAAATAACTTTTATCCAATCCTCTGAAGGAGGTAGCCAGCTAATGAGCTGGTTGCATCTAAGCTTGGGATCGTTGAGACATGGAAGTAGGCAACCCGGCCATGGACTGCCACGCGTTAGAAGAACATGCTTCCTTTGCAAGCCGTAGAATAACTTTCATTAAAATACCAATAGCATACAGACCGGGCCCAAAATATACCCATACATAGGACCACAAAGACAGACCATCAAGCCCAGACAACCCCATGACGGACCCGAAGGCCCAAATACCAAAGCACAGGTGCAGGAAGCTATTGGTTGAAAGAGTGTATAAACTTGATTTTTTTTAATCAATGATTGAATGCAAGTTATTTCTAAGAAAGAGTGTATAAACTTGATTTTTTATCGGTTAAAGATGATACTTTATATCCCATTCTAGGTAATGTGAGAAATTAGTAGTGTGATTTAAACTTTCTACGTCCAACAGTCAAACAATTTGAGAAGGAGAAGAAACTTAAACTAATATCGGAAATTTTAGAAAGCTAAATTTTATTGGAATATGCATGTACATATTTAATGATTTTATATCATTGCATGATTAAATAAAAAATAGAAAAAACAAACAAAGATAAGCAGAACATATCAAATCTAATTATTTTAATTAATTAATTATTCACGAAAACAGTATAGGATATGAGGAAAGCAATCGGCAAAAGTATAAATAAATCAATAAGCTTTGTTACAAATTTAATAATTCAATTCGATGAAAATTCCTTCAAAATTTGGTATCAAAGTTCTTTCTATTAAACAAACTAATTTTCATCAAAGGTAGGCATAACTTGTTAAAACTTATGAACAATTAGTTTAATAAATTATTATAATATATTTGAGAGATTTATTCCATTGATGAAATAATTTTTTCTGGTAAAAATAATGATAAAATTGTTTACAATTGATCCTTTATAAATATTGCAAATATAAACATTTTGTGCACTAAGATATTTTGTCATATTTATAATTATACATTAAAAATGAACATTTATTTTTTAATTAGTTAATTTTATTAAAGTAAATATTTTTATTAATTTAATTTATTTATAAAAATTAATGTTTATGATTTCAATCATTTTTGTCGTTTGTGATCAATCATTTTTGTTAATAATATAAAATTCATGAAAAGTATGAACCTTGACGCACTCACTAAATAAACCAAAAGCTCGGCGGCAAAGGCAAGCAAGCAAGCAAGCAAAGGGGAGGGGAAGGTGCAGGTGTTACGGACAGGGGAGCCGGTGCTCTTCCAAATTAGTTGGCCGACGCGACCACAATCCCAAATAAATAAATAAATAAATAAATAAAAAGAAAGAAATAGCGCCACGCCCCCCCCAACCCCCAACGCCAGCGCTGGGACAGATAAACTACTACAAGTTTCTCAGCCGGAGACCTTTTGGTTAGGTAGATAAAATGATGCACGCGGCCGTGCTACTATGGCCATGACGATTATTACGTGCCTTTCCATCCCTCTCGTCTCCACTTCTTCTTCTTCTTCTTCTTCTTCTTCCTTCCGCTTCTTCTCCTTGTAGTTGTCATGAGAGCGACACGTATACACACATTCCTATCTCCAAATCTTTCAAAATTTTCATTTGTTTCTTATTATTAGGTTATTCTGATTGAGAGTTTGGGAGCCCCCGGGGGAGGGTCTAGCTGACTACTGCCACTATTGTTACCATCATCAACAAATCAACAACATCCGAAGAGGCCGAGGGAGGGTAAGCTCACAGACTAGTCTCAGTCAATATCTTGGCTATTGTTTTTTTTTTTTTTGTATTTATTTTTATTTTGATTTCTGACCCCACTCAAAAGAAATCAAAAGAACCAAAAATAATAATAATAATAATAATCAATTCTATCATATTGCTTGGTTTATTTGGTTTTCAATTGCCAGAGAGGCACTATAAATTTATAAGCAAATAATTGTTAGCTATGGGTTTATATTTTGCAAATTGTTAGATGTTATTCGCTTGATTCGGCGCAATCAACCTCTCTGTCGGAGTCCGGACACTTTTGGATGAATGAAGGCGTATCTCATCTTTTTTTATTTGGTGCAGCTTGCATTACTTACATTAATTAATTAATATGCACACTGGTATCACAAGTCAGCCTGCATTATAATAATGGGATATTAACCGATAGTTATCCTGGTTACTTCCGTCCCGACTCAAGCAAGCCAGAGCACTTACCCTGACCCTGCTGCAACTTTCAATTGCAACATGTTGCCTCCCGCATAGCTTCATTCATTTTCTTGGTCTATGATTTGTGGGATTCTCCATTGAATTTCTTTGTCTTTAATGCATATTTATTTTGCACTCTTCACCACCAGTCCATCATCTTTTCTGCAGAGTCATTTGGTTTCATATATATTTGCCTCAGAGAAAAATCTCCATTGACCTCTACATTATTAGCCTGCATTGTTGAAATTAAAACATCCAAATCTCAATAATCTATTAGTTACTATTTAGCTGAAATGAAAGTAGTCCACTGTATGTTTGAACAGATGGAGGGTGAGGTTCCAAGCTTGGTTTACACGGTAGAGGAAGGACTTGCTGCTGTGGGGTTTGGCAAGTTCCAATATCTTTTGCTCCTTTATGCTGGTTTTGGTTGGTTCACGGAGGCTATGGAAATTATGATCCTCTCTTTTGTGGGACCGGTAGTTAAGTTGCAATGGGGACTCTCCTCAGGTCAAGAAAGCCTGTTAACGACTGTTGTTTTTGCTGGTGAGCTGCTTGGAGCCTATTCTTGGGGCCTTATATCTGACAATTATGGGAGAAGGCAAGCCCCTTTTCCCCGCTTTTCATCCTTCACATGTCTTCTGTCTAATGGGAATCTTAGTACATAAATGCTTTTATAAGTACACTGTTATGGTTCTTGCATTACGATCCTATTTATTCGTAGTCTAGTCTTCATACTTTGGGGCATTTGGCTGATGGCTCCATGATTCCATCCAAGTCGTGGGTCCATTTTCCTTTTCTTCAGTGGATGCCATAATGTATTGTTTAAGAGAAGTATTTCAGGAGCAGGTTTGTTGTTCCTGTGATATGCTTGATATAATGCTGACTCCTGCCAATTTGCACTTGGTTTCCTCTTGGTATTTCACATTGGTCTTTTGGACATATTTAATTTTTACTGTCAAATGCTTCTCCAGGAATGCTTTTTTCAGCATAATGATGATAACCAGTGGAGTTGGATTGTTGAGTGCTTTCTCCCCAAATTATACCTCTCTACTGATTCTCCGTTTTCTAGCTGGTATTGGCCTGGGTGGGGGACATATATTCTTATCGTGGTTTCTTGAGTTTATCCCTGCTTCACGTAGAGGCAAGTGGATGGTAGTCTTTTCAACATTTTGGACAGTTGGAACGGTATTTGAAGCTTTGCTTGCATGGGTATGTTTCTTTCTAACTCCTCCATCCTTTATCCGGATTGAGGACCTTTTTCCATAGACTTGCTAATTTGTGCTGTCTGGTACTTGTCTTGTTTAAAGTGTATATTCTGGGGTTCAGAATTTTTGCCAAAGTTCTATAAGCTTTGTAGTTGTAGGGTCATGTCATTAGCATGAAACTAAGATATGTATGTCGCTAATTTCCTCGCTCATCAGCTAATTATTGGATTTGGGAATTAGTTTGACTGATCACTTGATTGAGAAAAGATTATTAAATTAGGGTGGAAGTTAGTGTTTTTTGTTACAAAGTAATAAAAGAAAAAAAGTTGATTTGACATAGGAAGATTTTGGAAAAACACGGACATTTAATTTAGAGATAGGGAAACAGAACAAGAAGATAACCTGTCAGATCATACTTTCAGAAAAACTTGAAATACTATGTTTGAATTTAGAGTCCTTTTCTTCCGGATTAACAAAAGAAAAGCTGATTTGACATGAAGAAGATTTTTCAAAACACTATAAAAGCCGATGAAAATGGGAGGATTGCGAGTAGAACGAGAAGATAACTGTGCAGGCAGGACATGAGGCAAGCAAACTTCAAATTTTTTAAAATTTAATTAGTAATTCTCCCGTTCGGAAGTAAGACAACTGAAACAAGTTAAAATTTATATATGCATAATCTTTAGAATTGTATCTCTTGGATCTGAAGTATCTTCTTTTGCAGATATTGCAAAAGTTTAGAAATGATAAGTTGGGCAAGTATTACATTAAAAAAAAAAAATGAAAATGTTGGGCGACGTCTAATTCTGTATTCTGTCACTATTATTGCAGATTGTGATGCCAAGCCTAAATTGGAGGTGGCTACTTGCGTTGTCAGCTGTGCCATCATTTGTTCTACTGCTCTTTTATGGCCTTGCACCAGAATCTCCTAGGTATCTATGCCTCAAGGGTAGGAAAACTGAAGCACTTCAAATTCTGGAGAAGATGGCTTTACTCAACCAAACAGAGCTGCCTCCTGGCATACTTGTTTCTCATGGAGTCGAAAAGGCGGATGAAGAATCTCCATCAGAACATTTACCTTTACTCTCTGCAGCTAGCAAAAAGATTGCAGAATTCAAATCAGGCTTCTCATCATTTTTTGCACTTTTCTCAGCAAAATTAATTCGAACAACACTTCTTCTGTGGATATTGTTCTTTGGACACACCTTCTCTTATTATGGTATCGTCTTGCTGACTTCTGAAGTAAGTCGTGGGCAGAGTGATTGTGGTTTAACTATGTTCCGTGCTGAAAACCTCAAGGATGATAGCCTTTACATAGATGTTCTTGTGACCAGTTTTGCAGGTCTGCGTGAGAATTTCACTCGTTTTTTGTTCAATTGTTCTGATTATTGGCTAGTTTGTCTGTTATTACGTATTCATGTTGCAGGATGATCAGTTTTGATCCATTTGAATTTGGCAGAGCTTCCAGGACTTCTTCTATCGGCGCTGATGGTGGATAAATTTGGTCGCAAGCTCTCCATGTCAGTTATATTGCTCTTATCTTGTATTTTCCTCCTACCGCTGATGTTCAACCAGTCAGCGATTATAACCACAGCTTTGCTTTTTGGAGCTCGCATGTGTGCAATAGGATCCTTCACAGTTGCCTGCATATATGCCCCAGAGGTGAGCCTCTCGAAGATTTGACTTCTCCTTCCATTGTCCTCAACTATTTTGATAAATGACAAATTGAATAAGGTCCGAGTAAAATTAGTTTTGTTCTGGATTTTCTAGTTATATCCAACCTCCGTGAGGACAACTGGTGCTGGAGTAGCGAACGCTATGGGGAGAATCGGCGGCATGGTATGCCCCCTCGTTGCAGTTGGATTGGTGACCGGTTGCCATCTTAAGGAAGCTATTGTATTGTTTGAAGTTGTGATTGCCAGTACAATGGTCTGCATTCTGCTCTTCAAATTTGAAACCAAGGGACGGGGATTGAGTGAGACTGTAGCCACGTCAGATTCAAAACAAGATCCGGTGGTATTTTAATCTTTATGTCTTCATCACGTGGTTATCACACTATGGTGATGCTTTGTTCTTCACCAAAAATGAGGATAACCACCTCTCATTCCTTGTGTTGGCATTAATTATATTTTTTGTGTGTATAAATCATACTATTTTAAGATTATTTTAGAAAATTAAAAAAGTTTAGCGTTACATTGGAATAATTCTATAAAATTTAGGACTTATCCCGTCATCTTTGGTCATTCTTGCAAGTTGGCAAATCCAGAACCAAATCCTTTTGTACATGATGCACCTAACTACGAGCGGTACTTGTTATAGTTCATGCTAAGAGAGCGCCATAGGTCGGTGGAGGCGGCGATTGGAAGAAGAGCAGCCACTGTACTGTAAAGAAGCAGTTGGGACGAAGCTGGCATGTCTGTGTGGGTGCCACCGTACCATTAATGCGTAGAAGCGGTTACTTGGGATTAGGAATGGTCGCCCACTCCTGTAAACATCACAATCAGTGCTGCTTCTTATCGACTGCTTTGGGGTTGCGCTCCAATTCGATGGCACCATCGTTGAATTTGACGGATTTCCCTGCCAAAGCGACAAATTCCTCCTTTAATAACTGTGTGCGTGCGTCAATCGATACATATAACGATCAATTTTAACATCAATTTGCCTATTCATCATCATTATTATGTATTGTTTGTAATGGATAATTGATTGTCATATTATATAAACGTACAACTAATAGAACACTGTGTACCTCCTGCTACAGAAATTGCAAAAATTGTTATTACATATATAACCGTCAGATTAATGCGTAATGAACAGAGTTGCGTTGAAGCTCAATCTGAATATACGAGGATTCTTTCGCATGGAGGCATACGATATAGCTGGTCTCCAGCATTTTTATGACTTGTGCGTGGGCCGTGCTGATCTTTGGAACGTGTACAACTGCATATCATCAGAGAGAGAGAGAGAGAGGGAGAGCCATACGTAACTTAATTATGTATGTGATTTTTTTAGGGACACAATTAATAGTTAGCGGTTGGTGAAGTTTATCGTTAGAGATGATAAAAGAAAGCAGGAATGTAAGTACTCTTACCCACGCAAAATAAATAACTTCCAAATTAGGGAATTTGGGAATGGCTCACACCCCAACACCACCTCGGTTAAGCCAAGTTGCCAGTTATGTATGTGATTTTTTTTTCATAATTCGATCAAACATTGAAATTTATACATACAAGTCCCAAATGCCTCAACTCAATTCGAAATTAAGACTTTGTTATTGTTATTGGGGATTTTTTTTTTAGATGTTACAAATTTTTTGCTCCCATCAGGGAATTGATCCGTAGAATGACCCCAGCGGACCACATTAGAGCTTGGGCATTTTAGGGGGAAAGGAGGGGACCTTTAGTTAACCAAGTGGTTACGGTACCTAAAAATTACGTCACTTCCTAAGACCAATGTCTATTTGCCTGTCACAAGAGATAATTTTGTCATTGAGACACATGTAATATAAACATGATTTCACATCCAAATGGGAAAACTTCAACAAGAAAAACAGATTCAGATCATCTTCCAAATCTGTCCAAAGCCATATGTTAATAATAATAGATGCTATATGCACAAAAGACGCAAGAAAGATGAAACTAACTGCATTGTCTGTGCATTGATTATTTGATTGTCAGCAGCACTGGCAAAAAGTAAACTGTGTGCACGGTGGATACAGGGCAGACTCCTACAAATTCATTGAATATAATGCTATGCTTCCAATACAAACTCGTGATGCAACTTTTAAACAAATTGGAAAACTTGCGACAAACATGGAAGCAAACCAACTCGCAGGTGGTAGCTGATCCAAGTTTCTAGCTTCTTTTGTTAAGTAAACGAAATTTACAAGTACACGAAATACAGTCACTGACAGGTTTAGGAAGACTCTAAAGGCAATTTCCCCTCAAAGGAAATTTCTTTACCATAATAAAAGTAATCACCGAGGAGGCTCACATTTTTACATAGATTGTATTACATGGTATGCCTATTTCTATAGCCTACACAAAACCCCGTAACGGTTCAAAGTGAATCTAACCAATCAATGTCCAGCTTGAGGAAATCATCCAGTTGTACATTCTCTATTGAACCGCAAGAAATTTCTCTCACGTCGGATGGAATGTAACACTCTAAATCACCTGGCATTTCTGGTACACTTGAAAACGGCAAATCAACAAATGACGGTGGTGTTGTTACCTCTGAAGACGTCACAAACGAAGAGGCCGAAGCATCCGATGAAGCAAAGCTGATGGCGATAGCCTTTATATCATGATTTGACAAAGAAGTTACAGAACCCAAAGGAAGTTCTGGCCTTTTGTCAGCCGGAAAATTGAATTGCCCATTGTCACCATGGATGCAGTACAAGGCAGCATCATACGCTCGAGCTGCCTTCTCCGGGGCATCATAAGAACCCAACCATATCCTTTTTCCAGTCTTTGGAACCCTAATTTCAGAGACCCATTTGCCCCAGGCCCGCATCCTTACACCCTTGAAGACTCCCGAATTTCTTCCTCGACGTACTTTTGTTGGAGGAGAGACTGAGGAGGAGGATTGCAATGGATCCATATAGAGGAGGTGATTCACAATTGAACAGTTAAGATATCAAAAGTAAAGAGGAAAGCCACTAAATGTGAAATTGTATGTGAACAAAATAAGCAATGTAGCTCATAAATTAAGTGAGCAGGTGGAGCTAACATGATGGTGGCACGAGACACTACGAGCAGCACGTGGCAGCAGAAACAGTCATGTTGTCAACTTGCCATAGAGGCAGAGTTTCTACTAACAAAAAACAGTATTTGGCAAGACGCAAAAAGAATAAGTTCATCATGTGGAAATTAATCAGAAGTAAATAGCCTCAAGTTTCCAATTAAGAAAAATTGGATCACACCTTCCTTGATGGAAGAATGATTGACAACAGCAAAGAGATTATTTCAACTGATGACAATATGGAATTCCTGTTGTTATCATCGAATCTTATGCAAAAATCTAGCTAATAAGATGCATAAAGTTCTTTCTTTTGTTGAGTCTAACCACAAGGCACATCTTTACTAGTAGATGCAAAATTCAAGAGAGGCACAGAAACCAGAGAGGACGCCTCCCCAATTTAGAACATGCTATCCCAGTCAAAGAATCGTTAGATTTGAAGATATATCGAGCAAGATAAACTCTCAAAAAAAAAAAAAAACCATTTGGATTTTCATCCTTTTGAAGCAGAAGAGCAGTACCTTAGTTGGTACCATTTAGCCACCACGTGCCTTTCCTGTTATTACCATACTAGCCTAAAACTGGAACAACCAAGCGAGGTTGAAGAGTCCCAAAACGTACTTAAATGATGTGTTGTGAGTGCAACCTGCAAGAAGGGACATCCAGGAAGGATTTGAGAAGAAGTGAACGCTTAACCACAAAGTGGCGTTTGCATCATAGGCACTAAGCAGAAAACAGTTTGCCTTGATGCAACTGAAGCAGGGTGAAGCACTAAGCCAAAACATATTGAATGCTCATATTGCTAATATATGAAAGACACAATTCTGCAAATCCTAGTGTTGTCATGGTAGGACCAACGGTTAAAGCACTCATCAAGAAATAAGATAAGAGATAGACAAGTAATAAACATGAACCGTGCCAAGGAGATAAATAAATTAGTGAAACATATAAACATAATAATGTTGGTGTACACTGCGCATACCTTTCCATCCAAAATGAAGCTGAGGAAAAGAAGTCACTTAAGCAGCATAGCATACCAATACCAATTAGTATAGACAGGCCGCAAGGGAGAACACATCAATTGGGAGAAAGGAGTTGAAAAAGCATACAACGGAACCTCATATATAGATAATAGAAGGTTAGGGAGGTTTATAGGTATGTATGTATATTTAGTTTAGGCGTGGAGAATTAATTAGATCAATCAATAGTCACGCATACACTATAGTACAAAGAATAGACCCCGCAGAATTGGCAGAGATGGGGTTTGAGTACTAAAAAGCACAGAGAATGGGACCTTAAAGAAGATTGAGGAAGGTGGTGTTCCTCACTCAATTTGTGTTCGTTTGTAGTGTTACTGAATCAGCAGCGGCGGCAAAGCAGCAACATATATGCCTGCAACACCACACAAGACAATACAATACAATACAATACACATTAAAAGAAAGAAAAGAAACTATCAATAAAATTGAAAGATAAGATAAAAGGGGGAAAAAACAAAAGAAAACAAGGGGGAAAAAATGAATTCGTTAACATTCACGGAAAGAAAAGGGTTGGAGGGGGGAGGGGGGGAGTGGACAGGGAGATCAGATGCGTAGATAGAGTAATAGAGAGGGAAGATGTGGAATGTTTATAATAAATTCATACAAAATGCGTCCGCTTACTCGCTACAGCGGCAGCGGCAGTGACAGTAGAATTTGCATTTGCATTTACAGAAGGCGAGCAGTTGTTTGTGGGGGAGGGAGGCGGATGGGTATGCACCCTCTACCGCCGATGCCACCACCATTCCCTTCGCATCCCCAACTTTTACTTTCTTATATGTACCCAAAAAAGAAAAACAAGATTTCTTATTTTTTTTTCCTTTTTTTTTTTGGGTCGTTCTTTTTTATTTGATTCTTCTTCTTCTTCTTCTTGATTTTGGTCCGTACTTCTTCTTCTTCATCAGTTCATCGTTCCTTTTTTTTTTTTTTTTTGGTTCTATTCTTCTTACTACCGCCACTACTTCCAGTGAGCTGGGCTGGGCTGGGCTGGGCTAGGCGGGGCGGGGCGTGTTTGTTCCATCGACCCATTTTCCCCCACAAAACTATTGCAACCCTGCAAAGAAGCCGCACCAGTCGCCCTAGCCTCCTCCTTTTCTTTTCTTTTTTTTTTTTTGTCCCTTCCTTGTTTTAGTCGTACTTGTTATTATTTTTTATAATAATATGATATGCATCATCGACTGCATTTGGGGCATCGGGGAGGCAAGCCATAAAGCCAACATGGCACTAATAAGATATTTTAAGTATTCATTTTAGATATGTTGTTAATTTTTTTATTATTTTTTAAATTTTTTTATTTTGTTATTTTATGTATTTTTATATTTATTGTTGTCAATTTTTTTTTATAAAAAATAAAAAATAGATAGAGAAATGATAGTTAGAGAAATAATAAAAAGCAAATGAATAGAAAGAAGAAAAATATAGAAAATGGTTGATATAGAGATGAAAAGTTAAAAAAAATGAATATAAAGAAAGGATAAAAAATGGATAGAAAGAGAAAATGGGAGAGAAAAAATATATATAGAGAATGGTTGATAAAAAGATAAAAAGTAAAAAGAATTTTTAGAAAGAGAATGATAGAAAATGTATACAGAGAGAAAAAAAGGGGGAAAGAGAGAGGAAAAAAAAAAGTAGAATAGAGAATAAGTAGAGATAATAAGGTTAAACAAAGTGACTAGAAAAAGAATATATAGATAGAGTTGAGAGAAAATATGAATAAAGAATAAGTAAAGAGAGAAAGAGTAGAGAAAGTGGTAGAGAGAGAGAGAGAGAGTAGAGAGAATGTGTAGAGAGAGAAAGAGTAGACAAGATTGTGGAGAGAGAACAGAGAGTGATTATCTAGAGAGAGGATAAAGAGAGAGAATTGGTAGAGAGACAATGAATAGAGAGAAAGAGTAGAGAGAAAAAAATAGAGAGGGATAAAAAGATGATTAGTAGAGAGAGAAATGGTAAAGAAAGTGGATACAGAGAGAAAAGATTGTAATAGAAAGTATAGAGAAGAAAGAAAGTGAATAACAAATTAAGATAATATCATTTTATTGTTTTCCTAATTTATTTTATTTTTAAAAAAAAATGCTTTTAATTTTCAACCAAAAAAAATTACTAAACATGCTTCCTATTTCTTTAAAAAAATAAACAAAAACTAAAAAATAAAAATAATACCAAACAGGTCTTAAGTTTATCCTGTTGCGAGTCGAATACGATTGGTTGCAATTATAAGGCTTTCTCTGAACTTGGGCCAATCAAGCGAAAATTGTAGGAAGGGGCCCAAACCGGCCTATCCGCTAGTTTCATAAAACATTTGGGGGGTGTGGGATAGGAGAGTGTTCAACGTTGTATCGTACATTGCCGTTCTTATGATTATCTATTCTTTTTGTGATCCGTCCAAGTCGAAGTCGAAGTCCAAGTCCAAGACGTCCGAGAGGCCAGCCCAGCCACACGAAGCAGAAGAAGAAGGAGAAGAAGAAGCAGAAGTGCAGTAAGACCCAAAATGAAAAGTGAAAAGGGTAAAAAAAAAAAAAAAAAAACCAAACAAAAAAGAGAAGGGAAAAAGCTACTTTATTCTTAAAAAAGAAAAAAAAAAGTGAAAAGGCTACTTACTAACGACTAGCCGCTCGCTAGACGCCACGTTAGCGCGGCTCCCACTTCTAACTAGAGGAGAAGGAGAGGGAGGGGCAGAGAAGGGGAGCGAATCTTTTAGGACTTGGTTTAATCCATGTAAAATTTGTGCATATATATATATAACACGTCCTTCTTTCTTTCTTTATCCGATTCTGACCTGGACAGATATCTTCTGTCTCCCCTCTCTCTCTCTCTCTCTCTCGCTCGCTCTGTGTTTGCGAATTGTGAGGAGGATTAGGATATATTATTAGTCTTGGTGTTGCGGGGTTTTAAGGGTCGGATGCGGATTTTGGTTCTGGGGTGCTTTTAACCCCCTCGGTTGTTCTTCTTCTTCTTCTTCTCTTCTTCTTCTTCTTGAATTATGTGGCCTTCCCTCTGCAATTCCATTTTCATGATTTCCAGCTTGTTATAATTTCCTTATTGTAATATAACATAATGTATGCTCTCATTCTCGTACACTAGCCTAGTCCGTAGATGGATAATCTTTTTATTCTTTTTCGGTGACAGAGAGTGAGAGCAAAAGAAAAACAAGATGTTTTACTTTTGTCCAGTCTTTCTTTCAAGTTTATAACTTTTGGCTAATAATGTCATTTCTTGGTTGTTGGCTGTTCATTTCGCAGGTCTAATAAGCAGCTTCCTTCCTTTATTCTTTGCTGACTACAAAATACAATTTGGATTCCTCTGCCCTTTCTTCTTTGAGAAGCCCTAGAAGAATAAGAGATTAAGCCGAACCCCTCACCCATCCAAACCTCCTCTTCCCCCACTCCCTGCACCCTCCACAAAAAACACAAAAAAAAAAAAAAAAAAAAAAAAAACAGAGAGATAGACAGAGAAAGAGTAAGAAGAGAATGTGGAAGTGGGTATCTTGATGAGCACCTCAATTTCGATGGTCTTATGCGAAAACCTAAACTACTTGAATCAAAACCCACGTAGAAACTCTTTCTGTTGGCATTCTCCATCCTCCAAAACTTCACTCCTTTCTACTTGTTGTAAGAGCAGCAGCAGCAGCAGCAGCAGCAGCAGGAGGCCCGGTTTTTGTAGTGAATTTGTTCCCAATGCCAAAAAAAGGGAAGGAGGCTACGATAACCATTCTCATTCTTCTAATAAGAGATGCAGAAACAGAAAGAGAAGTTGGTGGCAAAGGTTGTTCTTTGACGACGACGGCAATTGGCTTGGCCTCAAGGACAATGATATGATTGATATTGAAGAGGACTTCTCTGAGGGTGGTTCTTCAGGCAGCGACGATGACCAGCAGCTCTCGGATGAGGACAAGTTTGAGGCGTGGAAGAGGAGGGCCGAGGCCATTGTGGAGCTGAGGGAAGCCCAAGAAGACATGTTGAATGAGGAGAGCAGGAGGTGGGAAGATTGGATTGTGGGCGACAATTTCGATAGTGTTGCTTCCACTACTACTACAACTGGTGGCCCCAATGGTTCCTGGTGGAGCCCCTCGGAGTTGGATGGCATTGGTGAGCGTTCCGTGGATAATGTGCCCTCAGATCCGAGTGACCTTTTACCAGACAAAGGGTTTTTTCAGTCCGTTCGAGATTTGGTTTTTGGCCGGCCGGAGGATGATATACTTTATGAAGATCGCGTTTTCCGTTATGCCTCCTTGAATTCGGTATGTAAGTAAGTGAGTTCTACCAAATATCTGTTTGCAGCTTGGGAATGAAGGCGTGTTGCCCTTTCTCTCTGGGATTCTTTTTATGTTCGCTTTTCTGAACTAGGTAGGTTTAGCGTTATCCCATTTCATCCTCTCACCAGTGTTCCCTTGAATACTATTGTAGTAAATTATCAATGCACATTCAGTTCAGCCTTCATTTCTTAAAGCCTTTCACTGAAATTCAATTGCACATCTGAAATGGCTTATTTACAATTGAGTAAACAAAAATTCGTGAAATTAAAGCGTTGGTGAATTGTGTTTTTTTTTTATCGTAAGGAGAGTTGAACTGCCGGTGAATGCTGCCCTGCTATTTACTTCATTTCATAATTATATAAATATATATAACGATGTTGGTTGATCAATGTCTTTGGCAGCCGCACTGATTGTAGTGACATCTTGAATGTCTCTGTCTCTGTTGGATGTAGATTGTCTTGAATTTTCTTTTTATACACTAAGCAACATATGTTTGTAGCAACCTCTTGATGTATCTTCTTTTTGAAATTATTCAGATATTTTGCTTACATTTACTGTTGGCCCGTTACTTTTTTGTAATGCCATGTTACTTCATATGTTAGCCAACTTCATCCTTGTTTCAGGCTAAGTTTTTGGCAATATTGATTATAATACCCTGGGCCCTGGACTTTGCAGTTCATGACTACGTGCTCATGCCCTTTTTAGACAGGTAATGTTAGAAACGACATGTTCTGGCTCATTTTTTTTAGTGCTAGTGGCAAGCATGCAGGATAAAATGTTTGTTTATTGAAATTTCTGTTGCTCTGTTCCTGAGTTTTCTAAATTGTTCTTCAATTAAAGGCTACTTTCTTGTTTACCAGCATCATTTCGATATGAGGAATGACTAAGTACTCCTAGGTTTATTCAAAGAATCTGGGACCCATAACACATAAGGAAGTACTCTCTTAGGAAGAAAGAAAATAGACAAAAATTTCTTTCTCTGTGTCATCATACAGCTTTACCTCTTGCTCATTTAAATTTTCAAGAAGATGATGTTCCTAGTGCCTTCAATGCCATTTTCAAAATATCCAACCATAGCACAAACTCGGAGTTGACCTGGTCTTTCGGTGAAAGGTACTTAGTTTATTGAACGTGCATGTGCCCACGCTATATATGATAATTGGCATTAATTTCTTGTACGATTAACTGGGAAGTGAAGGTTGCACAATTAGAAAATGAATTATAAGTTACTGGCTCTGTGTTGTATCAAGAGTTGGATTACCATACTGTTATTTCTGACAAACTGTTTTAATTCACAAACAGATATGTAAAGACTGTACCACTTGCAGCCCAGATGCTCGATGTGAGAAAAAATCAGAAGCTGGAAATGGTCAAGGAATTAAAACTAGAGAGAGCAAGATTGCGGCTTGAGGAAGAGATTGGCAAATCCCCACCCCTTTCTGATGAGGAGGTCTGGTGGGAGCTGAGACATAAAGCGTAAGAATTTTCCTGTTTGTACTCCTTTTGCGGACTCATTTTTATGCTTCCATATTATTGTGCAGCCTTGGCCCAGTTGACCTTTTGATGAGCCAAAAGAAAATCATAGTTTTTTGTGCCAAATACCTGTATGTTTTACTATGTTTTTTCCAAACACCCAATGGGTCATCAAAGACATTCATTTGGTGCAACCTGTTGCACTGTCCGCCCAAACCACTTGAATTGCATCGTATAAAACATTTAAACAAATTTACAAACTATTCAACAACGGGATCCTTTTTGTGTTTCTCCCATAGTTGTTTGTCAAGCATCTCTCATT
Organism: Carallia brachiata; assembly: GCA_021464245.1. Lineage (NCBI taxonomy): Eukaryota > Viridiplantae > Streptophyta > Magnoliopsida > Malpighiales > Rhizophoraceae > Carallia > Carallia brachiata. Next base: position 2,151,495 of record JADCRB010000021.1, on the reverse strand, counting down.
TGAAAGCTTTATGATCATTATGTTTGAGATTTGGAATAACTGCCCAGTGGCACAAGTTGATGCTTTCCAATTAGTTATATAGATCTTGTAGTGATCCTTGAGAAATAGTGTCATACAAACTATAAGACAGGATAAATTGTATCAGTTGTCCTACTTAAAATCTAAACATACGAAGTTATTTTTTTTATCGGTATTCTTCTTCTTCATGAGAAAGAAAGAAAGTGGATCAACAATATCCTCTGTTTTTGTCCTGTTGTTATTTAGAATTTCATTATTATCCTAATTCGATTTCATCTAGGAGTTTTATGTTGGATAGTGTCCTCTGATGTTCTTTTCATGTTATTTCTCCTGATAAAAACTGGCAAGGCTGTCTCCATAAATTTAGGATGTTTGTAATTTAGTCAATAAATGAGCCATTGTTAATTCTAGTCAAGAGTTCAACTTGAACTTTATTAAAAAGGTTGATGATATTTTATTTGCATATTAGTATAAATATTTGGAGGCATATGTTACACTTGTTAGGGTTTTTGGTTTAACAGGTTAGAGTTGCGGGATGAATGGAGGTTGGAAAACCGTAGATCATTTGCCAACATATGGTCGGATACGGTTTTTGGCATCTCATCATTCCTACTTTTATACTTCAATCAGAGTAAGGTAATCTGTCAAGCGCTTTACTCATGCGATACCTTTTTGTATAGAATTTATAGGGAAGGACCCTGTTGGCCACCCCAAACCGAAGAACTTTCCAATGACTTGACAATGAAATTGAATAAAGTATGATAAAGTTCTTGAAGGGTATGTTGATACCATTTCCTTCTTGTAACTAATGTATGTCTAATTTTTTAAAGGTCCATCCAGTGTATTTAGTGCTCCACCATGGGCCCTGCATTTGAAATGTCATTTCATATGTTGACCTTTCTTTCTTTTCTTTCCTCCTCTTGTAGGTAGCTCTGCTGAAATTTACAGGGTATAAGATGATAAATAATATTTCAGATACTGGGAAGGCATTTCTAATTATACTCGTCACAGACATTTTTTTGGGGTAATATGCTCTGCTCTTGCTAAAGTGTTCTCTATATTATGTTTTTTCTTTTTAGTTCTTGGCATTAAATGATGTTAACCATCTTAGTGAACATGAAGTACATTATTTTGTTTCTTTTTTCCTTTGTCATTTGTTTTTTATGTTCAGTAGCAAGAATTTTCCCCTCCACTTGGAATACTATCAGCAAAGCAGCTTCTCTTCTCTGGCTTTCTCTCTAACATGTACACATTCACACACAATGTTTAGGTCAAGCTATTTTAATCGAGGAAAAGTAAAAAAGTGCAAAAGAAAAAAAAAAAAAAAAAGTCCTCAATGTTTCTTTTACATGGGTATCATTCTATTTGGAATTGCATGCCCGGCAGGTATCATTCTGAATCCGGTTGGCAAACACTGTTGGAGATAATTGTTGAGCACTATGGGCTTGAGGTTGATCAGGCTGTGATCACAATTTTTGTCTGCCTGGTTCCTGTTGTCATTGATGCATGTGTGAAGCTCTGGGTAAGTTGTCCATTTGATTTTTCAATCAAAGAATCAAACGATGATTTCTGACTCCTCTTGCATAGGGACGAATCTAAGCTGAAATTTTGATTTTGGGAATTTCCCTAATATACTGTATCTTATGATAAATTTTATGATGACTGTGTTGGGCTACAGATGTTCAAGTTCCTACCGAGATTATCCCCAAGGGTGGCCAACATATTTAAGGAAATGAAGCGTCACTAGTACACCAGTTGGTGACATTATTTTGTTGGGTGTCTCTGTCTTTGCAGCAAAAGAGTTGAGAGGGTTTGGCACAAGTTCAACGGGAACTCCACTAAATTTTTATATTTACTTTTCCTTTATGTTGGCGGGTTCAAGAGTCGGATATGCAGGTATATAAATTTATGAATGGCGTTCGAGGCAGGAAGCGACCTATGAAAATGCCTCCAGTAGTTGTTGTATGTTTGTTCCGAATTCTACTTCTGTTTCTATGCATAGGACGAACGGCTCGTGTGTATGGATTTGACCGTTGAAGTACATAAATCATTCCAAAGGACATCACATTAATTAACTTTCATAAAAAATTTCATTAATTTTAGGCATCAGTTGTTCGTGATTACTTGCAGTTTATTTCTTTCTTATTACGAAGCAAAATTTTGATAATTCTCGCTTTCTTACTGATACATCGATTGGCTACTTGCCCTGCCCGTCGGCTGTAACACTGTACACGCTCGCGCGGCTGCCTGCTTGCGGGGTTCCGATGCCCGTCTCTCTCTACCCCTTGGGACGGGACAGATTTTTCATTCGTGTCATTTTCGATACTAAGTTTCATAAAGTGACACCACACTCATATAACATATTTGAAATCCCTAGAAAGAATGAAAACAACCCCCCCCCCCCCCCCCCCCCCCAAGAAAAAAGGGTACAAAAGTGGGAGTGTGTAGGCAAGCATGGTTTGTTGTTCATGGTCAAGTAGTTAAAAGAGGAAAGTACAACCATTGTCCTTGTAGAGAATTTTCTCCTAAACAATTTATACAATATGTTGAGAGTTTCAGTTTAATATTTGAATGTCATAAGAAAAAGGATGTTTATTATTATATTTTTTTTTTTCCTAGCAGAATTTATGTGCTAACATTGGTAGTACTTTTCGACATTCATGATATTGACGAGCCCAAATTTTGCAAAATTTACGTTCAAAGGTATGTTCAGTGTAATGGCTATCAATTTGTCTATGATGTCGACTTTATGTCTAATTAAAAAATTAACTCGTTCAAGATTTCAAAGAAATAACTTTTACCTATTCTTTACTCCAAGCATTTGTCGAACATTGAAGGTCAGATTTTATAAATTCAATAACGACAGAAAGAGGGGCATGGAGGTCACGAGAATCCTTCTTTCTTTTAACTTCCCTTTGAGGAAACAGATTCGCAACCACCCGAGAACAGCAACGGCGTAAAAGTCTATCGCCCATGTCTTGCTAGCTCATCGTTATTATGCTTGCACAATTTCCATTTTTTTTTAAATAAAACACCCCTCAAAAACTAGTTTCACACGCACCATTACACTGACCTATAGCAAGGCAAGAAAACTTTCAAAACTGGTGCCTCGGAGGACAGATTTATGGTGTCGCCATATTCAATAGAGTGGAAAACGTGAAAACCATCAACATATATTACACCCTTCTCAGAAAACCACTTCACCTCCATGCTCTCATCTGATTTAACTAACCCATGCATTAAGCCAAAGACGATTGCTCCGGGATGAATGGGCTCTCTTACCATATATTGGAGGTCCTTAGACATATGGGCATTGCAAATCCACCAGCTGAATGCATTGCAGCTGTAGATCCAGCGGCAGTTGAGACTCTCATACCACTTGACCGACAACTCACTAAGGGGGTGCGTGATTCACCATTCTTCAAAATCCTGCCAAAAAATAGAACATTAGTTCAAATCCGGTGGCATAAAATTGCCGTAACCCAAATGGAAAGCAAAGCCCTTACTTGAATGAGAACCGTGAAACTGTAGCAGGACACGGGTGTGCAATCAATAGGTCATTAAGAGCATATGTCAACAGCAGTTGTGAATTTACGCTCATCGATATCCTTGATAATGTGGAGGGCATTCTGCGATCTCCTAAGATGTCATCGATTATCTAAAGAAATGCCCTCGATTAACAAGTCACGCAATGAAAATTCACTTTTCATAATAATTTTGTGCACCCCAGTGAACTGAAAAACATGACAAAAATCCATGCTGGAAAAGCTCACAAGCAAAGAGAGTTACAGTTTACACATATATGCAAGAGCAAGGTCTGCCGAAAGCAGCATCAACTGATTGCATTCTAATAGCAACAGTAATCCAGCCAAAGATAGTTTCATAGGACAAAGTTAAATATGGTGAAAAGAAAGTTACGGTAAAGCTTGGCGTGCAATTAAGTTGCATAACTACTTCAAATCCAAGCAGCCAGCCCCTCTAACTCCATCAAAGTCAAAGTCCTAAGTACAGGTTATCCTATAATTTGAAACATGATCATCATGAAGTACGCCTCCAACACGCTGCAGTTGCATGAAAGTCTCTACACAAGGACAAGGTACTTTAATGTACATATATATATCCAGAACCAGCAGTGGGAGTCTTACTTGCTCAAAATTTTTGACAGTGGCTGCACATAAAAAGCCAGTGCTTCTGGTGGCATCAAAATCATTACTGAATTCCTGTACCTACACGCCAAAGAGCATACATACAGGTAAGTAAGCACCTGACATGCTTAGTTGATAAACATTAACAATAGGGATTTGATGTTAAATGGTGGGGGGAAGGCAGAGGCGCAGACCTCATCAAGTTGAGTGGGGTCAGAGTTGACTCCTAAAACAGGAATAGAGTCATCAATGAAATGACTGGCTTGCAAGAGAGTGCCATCACCACCAATGGTAACAACCAAATCAAAATCACGGATGGGTTTGAATAAGCCGGTTCGAAACATGGTTTCCCAATCAACTGCTTTGCGCCTCAGAATATCCTGACAAAATTTTACGCCATCCTGGTGAACCTTCCGCCGATTATTCAAGTGATTTAATATCTGCATTAACACTCCAACACAGAAACCATATACCATATTAGACGTATTAGACAGTACTCTAGTATATGAATATCTGCTTATTGTGTCGACCAAATTGATAGGAAGGAGGAAATGCTGAACATTGACACAGGAATACAAACAATTTTTTTTTTTATAAAAAAAAAAAAAAGAGCAAAAGAAATGAAGTAGTAGCGCGGGGGTAATGGTGGGAATAAGAAGACTTGGAGAGAGTTGATGTCACTTCCCTTGTATATATTCAATTAATTAACAGACCAAAACGCATGTTATAATGCGAAAGAAGAGAACCGAAAAAAAGAGAAAGGCAGGGAGGGGAGGATGAGCAGCACAAGCGGAGGAGGGAAGAGCCATGGCCCATGGGGACAATTTATCAAACAGATAAGGAACTTAAAAAAAAAAAAGGAGAAAAAACAAAAGCGAGGGCATTTTGGTCGAGAGAGATTGAGAGAGAGGAGGAGAGAGGGGCTGTAACTGAATGAAGAAAAGCGGAGACGACAAATAGAAGCTTTGTTAAAAGGTAAGGCGAAGAAGCGATTTGGTTGGGGTTTTTTTTTCCCGGGGGGGGGGGTTGTTGAGGGGAGGAATAGCACTGACCTGAGGATTGGCGATGCGAGAGAAGGCGTGGGTGGATGATTGGGCTCCTCCCCCTCCTCCTACTCCTCCTCCTCCTCCTCCTCCGCCTGGGTACATGTCAAATGGTTTCAACAGCACCAAAAGCCGCCTCCTTGTCATCTCCCTCTCTCTCTCTCTTTCCCTACTACTGCGTGACTGCGTGCGTTGAGAATTGTGGAGTGTGGGACTTGGAGTTAAGGGGGATAGTGTCTTCCCTTGTGCTGACTTTGGAGAGTTTGAAACTTTGAATGTCTTTCTTCATCAACCTATCGAGTTTGAATGTCTTTCTTCATCAGCCTATCGCATTCCCATGATCCCATCATCATTTTACAATGACAGTTTCGTTAAGAGGACATGAAAAAAAAAAAAAAAAAAAAAAAAAAAAAGGACATGAAAAATACCAATAAACTAGTTGTAAATAAATAAATTTAAATTTTAAAAAAATATTAAAAAATATTTTTTAAAACTAAATACTAAACCTAAAATATTTTTTAAAAATTATATTTTCTAAATGCTCCTAATATTTCCCTTATAATTAATAATAATATTAATAAATAAATAATAATAAATACTATTATTATCATAATATAAATAATTTTTTTATTTGGGTTATGCGACGTTCTCTTTCCCCGCCCTTCCCATCTGCCGAATGATTAGTGTCGATAGGCTGGCCTGCCTACTAAACTAATAGTTCGTGTGAGGAAGATCAGGGTCTGGCCTCTATCGGCCTAACTACTTATGTAGTAGGCCCTACCTTTATCAGCCCGGCCCAACTACTGTAAGTTAGTTTAAATTTTTATTTTAAAGATCTTAAATTATAATTCTGGTAAGAGATAGTGTAAAATTTATAAAAATAAAAAGGTAATTATAGTTTATGGCTTATTGTACCTTCTAATAATTAAAAAAAAGGTTAATTCTCCCTTACGGCTGGCTGATTAAGTCTTGAATTCTAATTTTAAAAGTAGAAAATAAGGTTTATAGAAAATATATTTTTCCACAAGACCTCTCCTACATATCTTCACCATAGTATAATTTGATACTTCTGAAAAGGAGAAAGAATAGTTGTCGACTAATTTTAACAAATAAACTGCGTCCAGTGGTTAGGATATCATCTTCTCATGTCAAAGGCATGGGTTCCATTCCCGTAAGGAGGGAAAGGAGCCAACCATTCTCTTTCTTATTTCAACAAGCAAGTCAGGATTCAGTAGGCCTGCTAACGGAAAACAAAAAATCCAAATTAAAAAAAAAAAAAAAAACTCTCGTCTCTTTCCGTTGTTGGTACTGCTGACTGGCACTTGGCGCAGACGAGGGCTGGCAGCGCTTTCTTTCTCTTTCACTCTCCTTCTCTATGCACACAGGCACACTACACTAATTCTGTTATTGTACACAGAGAGTGAGAGAGAACAAAACACACGCACATCTCTCTTTTAGCATTTAGCAATATATAGCAAGAAAGAGCGTGGTTCCACGCGCGCACTCACACACTCACACAGAGAGCGTGCAGTGTACTGTACTCCACAGGCTGTGATTTAGAAAGCTAATGGCGAATTAATGTATGTTGAGCTTACACTAACCAACTAGCCACTACCACTTTACTACGTACTGGCTAGAGAAGAAGAAACAGAATTAGAATAGGGAATAGAGAATAGAGAAAAGAGCGGAGGACATAGTAGTCTACAGAGAGAAAAAGAAAGAGAAATGGCGGAGCAGGAAGGAGCAGTACGACTACTACTGGTATTAAGCGAAAGCCAAAAAAAGCTAATAAAAGAATCCGTTTCAGAAAAGCTTCTTCGCTTCCTTGCACACCCTCTTCCTCCTGACGATACCATCAACGTTCTCTCCGTAAGTCCTCCTTCTTCTTCTTCTTCTTCTTCTTCTTCTTCCTTCCCCTTATTTCTTTCCTTTATTTTTTTTCTTTTCTTTCCCCTTCATTATATTTTAATGAAATTGCTGCTTCCTTCTTATTCTCTTCACTAGTTATCGTTTGTTTGTGGATTAGTTTGCTTTTTTCTTTTATATATATAATTATATATAAAAAAAAATCAACAAGAAAAAAAAACTGTGGCTTCATTTTATTTTATTTTTAATTGGTTTAATTAGATCTTTATGTTTTTGGATTATCTTCGCTTCCAACGGCTTTCTTTCTTTTCTTTTCTTTTTTTCTATATTTTAAACAAATGAATAAATAATATTCTCCAGGAGAAAGGAAAAGAAAGAAGAAAAGGTACCGCGCTAGCTAGCATATATTCATCATTGCTTCATTGGCTCATTGCCCTCTTTTGATTTCCTCTTCCTCTTTCAAAGCAAATTTCATATTGTTTCCTCATTCCTGCTTGCTATCTATTTAAATATTAATTGTTTGATTATTTCTGTCTGTTTGGTTGGTGTCGTACCGCATGTTTCTATTGTCTTATGAGAACGTTATTCTATATTTTTTTTAATTTTTTATTTGCCCGTTGCATGATTCATTGTTGAGGAAGAAGACACTAGACTACAGTACACATGAAGTGAAGATTCATATATTTATACATATATATATATATATATATTATATATGTATGTATATCATACATACAAAGATAATAGCAATAAATAATTTGGAAGAAAAATATTATTAAGTACTGCGCATCAGATTTATGCTAGTTTTGGGAGATTTGATTCATTAACTCTCCTCTCCCCACCTGGATTCATCTCTTCTCTTATTTACCGTCTCTTTTTGGTCAAGTTCCTCCTAAGCTTTGTATTTTTTTTGTCCCTTGTTCCGGATATAAGTTCCTCTCTCTGCAAGCAGGCGTTTATTTGGCAGAGGAAATAGGAATGGAAAATAAATCTATTTTTACAAAACAAAAGAAAAAAAATGTCTCCATGCCCACTCCGGTCCAGTTCTCTGATTCGTCCTCTTTGGACTTTCGTAAGATTCTTGTCATAGACCCCAAATCCAAACACTAAGCTCCCGGATGACATATACATAGGGGCGAGGGCGAGGGAGGGAGTGACCGGCCAGAACGAAAAATCATGAATCAATTTAATAGAAAATTATTTCCACTTTTTTTTTTTGTTAAATGAAAAAAATTATTTCCCCTCATAAGTTCATCCAAGATGCATGATGAAGTGTCTTAACAACAAAAAAAAACAAAAAAATCCCGGTGAAATGGTGGTAACTGAACAGTGGTCCTTGGTTTCCATAACATACACAGTGAATTGAATGCGGAACCATCGTGAATGGGCGCGGTGGAGATTTCATTCCCCCTTTTTAGATCTGGCTTGTTTAGCAATCTCATTATTGTAGCATAATCATTTGCCCCTTCAGTTTTTTGATTGCAATTTGGGTGATGATGTCTCTCCTACTTACGTCTTCCCCTTTTTTTTTTTTTTTTTTTTTAATTTTAAAGTAATTTGGATGATGTCTCTCCTAAAACTGTCGCCTTTTTAAGTTTAATTGTTTCTTTTCCTCCGTTATTCTATTATGTTTGCACCACGAATTAGTTCCTCTAAAGTTCAAATTCAGAATTTAAAGAGTTTGGATCAAACTAGTAGGTCATTCCTCGCCTTCCTCTTGAGGTCTTATTATCCAGTAACAGTGATTTCAAAGTACAACGTCAAAAAAATTATATAAGAAAAAGAAAAGATTCATTCAATTTAAATTTGTTTTCTTCTTGTTGTCGTTGCATCCTTCACGCTGGTTGTTGATGTCTCATTTTTCTTAAATACTAATACTCCTCCTTAGGAGTACATTATTGTGCTAATATCAAACGGCAAGAGCCAAAACCAAGCAGCGAGAGAGCTGGAGCCCTTTTTTCGTGAAAGGAGTAAGGAATTTGTGTCCTGGTAATGATGACTCTTCTCCGTTTTGCAGCCATACCTTAACTCTTTTCGACAACACACTGTTATATATTTTCTCATACATGCGTAGGTTGCTAAACAAAATTTTTGTATGATTGTTTAGGTTATGGGATTTTATTTCTGAAAATGTTGAGAATTCAACTGCAACAACGGGTGCATCAGACATTCAAAATTTTGCTGGTGTCATTTCCAGTGACAATAATACTACTAAAAACAAGCAGGTATAATGCAGTTCAAGCCATGCTCATGGCAGTAGGGATGACCTGTTACCAGTAATTGCTTGATGTCTTTATGTTCTCCTCATGCTCTTAAATCTGTTTTCAAGAAATGGTAAGTTGATTGCCTGTTCTTTCCCAGGCATGTGAACCTGCTCACAGTCTAGTAGATGATGAGGAAGTTTCTGAATGCCTTCAGGGCAGTCATATGTTTTCCTTACTGACTTCTTATGAGGATGACATTGAGGATTCAATGCTCAAAAATGATATATCTCTAGAAAGAAAGTTCCACTCATCAGAAAATGAGCACAATGAGTCCTTAAACTGCAGTTCCCAGGAACGCAGTCCTGATGGCAGTGAGAAAAGCATGCAGCATAAGAAGGTTCACCAAAGTAAGCTTCTTCATGTTTCTTTCATGTTTACTTCTCGTGCCGATGTTGTATCTAATTCATTAGTTGCGTGCTGCATAGCCTATTATCAGCAAGCTCAATTAGCTTTCACGTCAGGTTTTCTGCTTGATAACTGAGAAAGCTTCTTTGAATATCTTCTCAGGCGTGCTGTATATTAATCTTAGTGTCATTGGAGAAAGACTTACTGCCTGCAATTTGTCCTCCATTGTAATTCTATGATTGTCTATAACTTTAATTTCTTTTGCATAGGGCATCTCTGCCTCTCTTATATTGTCATGTTGCCCCTGCTATGTACAAAGAATCAAAACTCTCACCGTTGCCTGCATGAAATGCTTGCAATGCCTGGACCACACCAGGAACTGAGAATTTGTGTAAAGTAATATATTTTACTATATGGGATAGCTATATACTGTTAGATAATAATCACCAAAACCTGATTCTAACTTGTTCTCTCTCTCTCTCTCTCTCACACACACATTTATTTTTATTTATTTACTTGCGTAGGAAGCGCTCATTTTAAGTGTTCTCTAGCTGAAAATGTTGCTGGAAGGAGGCTTTTCTCAAGAGCAGCCGGGGCCATACTCAATCAACACGCCAAGCTGCATCAAACCAATGTTTGGGACAGATTGGGAAGGCTATCAGAACCTAGGAATTGTGTGAATGTTAATCTCAATGATGTTGAGAATACAGAAAGGGAAACACTTAGGCTTTTCTCAAGAGCGGCCGGGGCCACAGTCAATCAACACGCCAAACTGCATCAAACCAATGTTTGGGACAGATTGGGAAGGCTATCAGAACCTAGGAATTGTGTGAATGTTAATCTCAATGATGTTGAGAATACAGAAAGGGAAACACTTAAGCATAACTGGCGATGTAATGAACATAACAAATTTTTGCAGTCACTTGAAGAACGAAAATATTGCAGTAGATTATCAGAAAATTTGGACATCAAACCTAAAGGGAGTGGTGTTGATCGGAAGAGACAATTCAGTGATTTAAATCCACATTCTGCTGGCATTTCTTATTCTGTGGCTGACGAGAGGTCATCTGAGTACAGAGCATTGTTGCCTGAAAAAGATAACAATGCACTGTTTGAGAATGCTGTTTATTCTCAAGCTGAAAGGTTGAAACGCCAAAACTATGGATCTACCTCTGATGCGTTGACTAGCTCGAGATCGAACAAAATTCCTCAAGAAAAGTTGACTGCTGGGTCCTCAGATTATACAGAGGGACCAATCTCTGCTGTTGTCCCTCTGACTGTGAAACAAACTTCTAAAGGTGATGGAAATATTGCAACTGGTGGCATCAACCCCATGCAAGCTGTAAGTAAAAGACTGAATTTTTATATTTTTATATAACTAATCTTCATATACGATGATGCAGAAGGCTTTTTGTGATTTTGAAATTTTGATGCAGCAATTGATGGACATGAAACTGAAATTGCACCAAATGGAAACAGAAATTCTCAGGCTCCAAGAGAATGTAAGAGGTCAGGATCAGAGCTTGCTGTTTAGCTCCAGTAAGAAAACAAAATGCAGTAAGTTGCAGGGTTATTGCCTTCTTATTGAAAATGTCTGTTGGAGCTTCTTTGTGCATTTCTCTTTAATGTTTTCTGTTTGAACTTTTAACTGACTTAAGTCATTCAAGGCGACAAGGCCCATGAACTTCTCTACACGCCATCTTTGTTTCCAGTGTTCCAAAGCTGCAATGAGGACATTTAAATTGTGTACTTCTGACTTGCATTATTTATAATAAATCCCATTCACTGAAGTTTTTTGCCCCCCTTTTCTTTAAGATTATCTGACATCAAATTTCTTTCCCAGTTGACCTTCAGTGTGAAAAATGCAATTCTTCTTCGAGCACAGACCTTCCAATGTATCTTCCTCAGGAGGCTGACTGTTCCTCCTCCCACAATTTCTGCTGCTGTCATCTCAAAATGAGATTTCATTAAAACTTCCCCTTCTAACTCTTTTCCATCGAAACTTTCCATTTGAGCTCTTTGGTGCATAATGAAAGGTGGTCAAAAAGAGGGCACAGATAAAGAACATCTTGGTTGCAAATATTAGGAACATATGTATGAGAAGTGAGAAAACCATATTGTCATGAAACTATTCCACCTAAAAGCTTAAGCTATTAGGTGAGGCCCAAGATATGGATCATATGTTATATTCCAACACGCCTCCTCACGTGAAAGTCCAACTCACTTGGGCTGGAAGCATGCACAAACTAGGCTTACTTGGGCCTTAAATATGAACAAACCACAAAATTCATAATTAATTCAAAATTAAATGTGAGCATAGCGGGATTTGAACTCATGATTACCAAGTCATGAAGGCTGTTACTATGTCATAAAACCATTCCACCTAAAAGCTTAAGCTATTAGGTGAGGCCCAAGACATGGATCATATGTTATATTCCAACACATATATTTGCTTATGCAACCAAGAGGTAAGCAAAGCCGAATGTGGTTGCCTTGAAGAAAAAGCAAGGACACTGGAAAACCCTTTTTTTTTTTTCCTGGAAATTTGGCATTCCACTAGGTTGAGTTTAATTTTATTGACTACTCCAAATGATTAGCTGAAGCGAACAGCTTTAGGTACCATTTTCTTGCCTAGTAATTTTGACATTTAATTGGCCATGCCGAGTGAAGAATTCCCCTTGTCCATATTTTGTTTAATCCTTGATGCTAAACCATTTGAACTCATATTTTGTTTTTGGATCATCCGCACTAGGAGGTATCTTGATTCAGATGCCTAAAACTTGTCAATTGTTAACTGACTGGAAGAAGCAAATTGGATTTAATTTTGTTTATTACAGCCAAGGCTTCTATTGGTTTGCAATAGTTAAACTAGAATTTATTCAAACCAGCCACATCCTTCTCCAGTGGACCTATCTTTTGTGTTTCCTGGCTTTAATGTAGTTGCTCACTTGCTTGCAAAATTAGCAACCTAAATTTGCATTTACTTGTGCAGGTTTCTTTGGTCATTCTCAGGAAGATGCTGAGTCACGAACTGTAGTTGTTACAAATGTAAAAATGATAACATCTTTGTTGTTCTCTATCTACACTTTACGTGTGCGAATGCAACTCTTAACTCCTTGCTGTAACTGCATGAAATGGTGCAGCATGCAGTGCATTTCATCTCTGTGGATTATTGAGTGTACTAATTTTGAGTTGTTAGGCATTTGGATTTTGCATACGAGGAATTATTAGCGCAGATGTGATGGAAGTTTTGAAATTATAAAGAACTATCATCATATGATCATGAGTAGTTATGGGTAGCTTGCTTACATTAGAAGCTGGAAAGGCACTAAGTCCTATTTGTTCTGCGGTTCTATTATTAGAATTGGAATTTGTTTATCCCCAGCAGTCTTATTTGATGGCTTATTTTACCACCGTGTTTGCCATTCTAGCTCATTAGGATAGTAGAAGTATATTTTCGTGCCCTGTTAATGTATTTTTTGTCCGTTATAGTTCTTGATGACATGGAAATTTCCAAAATGATTATCTTGACGTGGGTTTTAAAATTCTTTTAACAAAACTTACTGGCACTAAATATATCATATTTGTGCAGTCATTACTGCGTGCATTTTCATAGTCATGATTTGTGTTGGTGCTATCTGTACATTGTTGCAATAATTAACTTTTCCCTCTTCACTTAGTTGTAGTCAGTTCTCTGCTGCTTTAAAGGGGACAAAAAAAACTGAAAATAGTGGTCAGCTTAATGGATGCATTCCCGTCACCATATTTCTTTAGTTCTATTATTCCTTATTGAGACAGGCTCCGTATGAACCTTTTGTATTTTTTTTATTCCTTCTGGGCGGGCTGGACTGCTGGGGGATGGTTAAACACCAGGTTCACGTTGCAGCCACCAGAGAAGCCATAATGTCGTACTTCTCCAAGTGTGGAGCTGTCGCCAGAGTTATTAAACTGAATGATATTGCTACGCGAATGGGGTATCTGTTTGTTTGGCCTACTGTCTTACTCTTATGTAAGAATTATCCGTCATTCTTACACTCTTATTAAAAGCTGGAGTAATTGAACGTTAACTTTGGCTCCCAGGTCTGCTTACGTGACATTTGCCAGCAAGGACTCAGCAGACAAAGCATTGGCGTTAAATGGGACACTGTTTTTCACTCGGACAATAAGGGTTAGTTGTTATTTTTTCTGTTCTTCTGAACGTAATTGCTGCATACCTGGGTGCGCCTGCAGCCTATATCATTCCTTTGTAAACTGTTTCTTGCAAAGCAAACATTGAAATATCCATTTCCACAGCCCGTTCTTGGCAAACTAAATGGACTGCACAAATTACTCAATTATGGGGGCACATCCAAACATACTCAAAAGAGCACACGATCCTAACATTTATGATCATGCTATGGGGCTTTGCATGGGACATCACGCATCACATGATATTGTCTTAGTTGATAAATAATTCTTTATTCAATTGACTTGTATCTCTTTGGTCCTTCGTGAGTTCAACTGTAAGTAGGAGTTGAATCATATCTGGTCCGTCTAATAGATAATAGATTGAGGTGAAATTTTCTACAAGAAGAGGGAGAAAAAAAATTCTAGAATTCTGAAGTTATGAAAAAATTCAAAGAAAACAAACAGAAATGTTTAAAAAGCAAAAAGGTTAAAAAAAAAGAAAGAAAGAAATATTAGCAGCGTGAGGGACACACCCAAGAACAATGCTAGACGATGGTGAAATGGTATATATCATGCACTTTTCTTATGTGTGAAGACGTGATTTGGATGGCAAAGCCACTTACTTTTGCTGTGTTGTATAAGGCATTGATGTGTTGATGTAGGTCAAAAGGGCAGGAAAGCCAGTCTCCACCTCCCGCAGGGAGCAGAGATCGTGAACCAGCGACCGGCTTACAGTTTTTTATGGTTTGAAAATCAAGCTGCTAGGCATTTTCCTGGTCTGAAAATCAAGCTGCTTTCAAAAGGATTCAATAGCCTGAACTAACCACTGCACATTTTCCTTTGCTCACGGCCGCTGAGAAAGCCATAATCACCTAGGAATCTTGAATTTAAGGCTTTTACGAATTTTCCATAACCATCAAAGAATCATTTTGCCAGTTATAATGGCAAAAACTTCTTCGCTACTCTAGTCTTTGTCAATTCCTTACACGTCGTCCTATAAACTAACCTGTCTTTAATTTCAAAACCACAAAACCACAACCAAACGGCGTTACAGAATTCCCATAGGCAAATAATCACAGCATATGTTAGATTCCCTGTTTGATCACTCTTTTCGCTTTGGGTTATAATATTCTTTTCCCTTATCTTTTTCTTCTCTTTTTTTATTTTATTCTTTTCACATGTATTCATATATAGACATATAGAGTATTATTAACCAATACTGACCCAGATAAAAAGAGCTCCAATACCCACGTATCTGTATGGATTTATTTGGAAACCCGTAAACCAACAAGGGAAGAAGCAACAGATGGCTATTTTGGGCGGCACAGAATAAATATTTATGCACAAATCATAAATCACCTCCTTAACCACTATTGATTTAATTGAAGCAACCTGTGTCCACCAATTAAAAATTAGACAATTACCCCATCCCCCCCCCCCCCCCCCCTCTTCTTTGCCTAAAACCAAAAAAAAAAAACCAACCGCTCTCAGCACCTCTCTTCATTCGCTATCTTAGAATTCGACAACAAAGACCTGAACCTGATATGATAAATTCACAAACAATGCTAAGCACATCAGCTCCTTCTGCCTCTTTGCTTCTTCTTATCCCATTTACTCTCTTCTTTTTCCCTCTCTTCCTATGTCCTAATACAATTTTTCTCCCCTGCGCTGTGAAATCAGTCCAATGTCATGGGTACAGCCATGCAACATCTGAAACGAGCCTTCCTGACGGTGGTCACAACCTCTAACTCGGCAACCTCAAGCATCTTCACGACCTCGGCAAAAGGTGGTCTCACATCAGGGTTGGTGTCCCAGCATCGAGTCATGATATCGCTAAGAACAGGTAAACAATCATTGGGGATTGTGGGACGGGCGCCCTTGTTGACAACTGCAAACGCCGCCTGCACTGCTGTCATGTTATGGAAAGGAACAATTCCTGTGACGAGTTCCCACAGAACAATCCCAAAGCTATAGACATCCACTTTCTGCGTGTAAGGCCGGTGCTGTATCATTTCCCTGCAGAGTCAAATAAATACAAACACTGACTCATTTACCAAAAATTTCGTTTTTTACTGACCTTGCGCATCCAATTTCCGCACTTTGTATCCCCTTTTATGAGAAAAAGTTAAAGACGCATTTGTTTATAACTTGCCAACATAGAGTACTTGAATTACCAATAAAGGTGGCAACAGTCAGCTAATTTGATGAACATAGAAATTTACATAAGTCAATGAATCACTCAAATTTATTGCCCTATAAAGTATAAATTTCGGTTAACAAGCTGAGGATCGCAGAGAAAACAATAAACATCATGATAGGGAAAAACAAAACAATATTAGCAATAACTGCAACATTAATCACAAAAAATATCAGATTGCAGATATTTTAACTTACTAAGTCATCAACTAGAGAACATGACTGGGTTGATGGAAGATTGTGGCCAGCACACACAATTAACCAGTTATAGTCAGAGGCTCCTGAGGTGTTTTACATAGCTACAGGTAGCATGCCCCCAAAATCTGATGTATGATGGCAAACACTGAAGGGCAAAACATAAAGCTATATGCAACATTTGAGTGTGTTCCGATCAAAAAATTAATAAGGGAATTGGAGTGTTTTAAACCTTGAAAAATATGTACCATGGTCTCTCAAACTTCTCCCTGAAAGGACATTTAAACTATCTTCTCTGATCAGCAGATAAATTTTAGCCGAGGTAATTGGAACTTTCTTTCCTAACTTCAACAGCAAGACAGTAGATTCTGTCCCTAAGAGTGAAGTTGACCTAAAAAATTCATGCAGCTTCTACATGCAACGTGAACCAAAGAGTGTAGCAGATTAAAGAGACAAGAGTTCTTAAAGCACTTAGCTACTTGGAATTTGGGAGTGTTGAGCCGCCTAATTGTTAGGGAATTGATTTTTGGGGCCAATGGAAGGTTGAAGCTCACCGGAGGTCATTTTCCGCCACAGTCCAGACCCCAAGGGTTCGGGTTGTTGGACGATTTTGTTAGGCAATTGGAAGTGGCATGTGTCCAAGGAGGAAAGTCATTAGAACGCAAATGACATGCATGGAGATTCAAAAGAAATAAGGAACCATGATCCATACGGGTAATGAAAAACACCAATATTCTTGACTTCTATTCAATGCTATTGACAGTTGTCAGCTATATATGAAAAGTCTCAAGCATAATAGCAAAGACAATCCAGTGATCCAAATTTGTTAAAGAAAACATAAAACAAAAACCTCAAATTGGTTTTTTTTCCCCCTACAAAAATAAAAGGCAAAACTACATATCAATGAATGAATGACATTTAGCAAACCTCGGGCTAGAGATCTTACGGTGCCATCCAGCGATACGTTCCTGTCTCTGGTGTCATCCCCTCTGTCTGCACCTCGATTCTAGCAACCCCAAAATCAGCAATTTTGATAGATTTGTCCCCAAAAATCAAAAGATTGTCAGATTTCAAATCTCTATGAATCAAACCACGTCCATGAACATGGGCCATCCCTCTTGCAACATCCAAGGCCTGTTTGACTGCCAATTTCAGCGGCACAGCCCCAATCTGCCGCTTGTTCAAAAACTGACGCACAGAACCTCCTTTAGCATACTCTGTAACTATGCACCATACCATGGGTTTCCTGCATGCACCGATAAATCGAACTATATTGGGATGCTTCAAAGTTGCCAACATCATAACCTCCTGCTCAAATTGTTGCTCCATTAACTTTGCCTGCTCAGGTTCACTTTCAGGCCTCTCTAATATTTTAACAGCAACATCCTCACCATTATAAGTACCCCTATAGAGTTTTCCAAAAGCCCCTTGAGCAAAAGGTGGCCCCATTTTAAGCACCCTCAAATCAAGTGTCCACTCATCGAAATTTTGAAGGCCCTCCGTCGGGTATGTGCTATCCATTAGAGCATGGGCTAAGGCATCATCACTTAAAGCATGTCTCACCCTCCCCCTATGATTGCCACTATTTGCATCAGGGAAGTTGTTGTTAGCACGTGGCTTTCCTATATGGTTCAACATGCGAGTATGAGAATTATTGGAATCAACACTACTTATATTAGTCGCAACAGACCCCTCATTAATGCTCATGGGCATGCTCTCGTAGCTTTCAATTGACATGTTGGAATTCTCAGCAAAACCTTGTGACAAACCATGATATTTGTTATCATAGTTGTTCAGACTAATTATTGCAGGAAATTTGTGACCACCTTCCAGCATTTTAATCCTTGAGAATCAATAATCCCTTGTCTTATTATATCTTCAGCATTAGAATCCAAAACCAACTGCTATCTTCAGAAAGCCCTGAAAATAAAATTGTTCGTAGTCTCCTTCAATATAACATTCTGCAAATAGATTCATAATTGACTTATTATCCAAGGTACACTGAGAAAAGATGGACGAGGACCTATTAACCCTGCAATTTGAATTCATGAATTAAGGGGCTGAGTCAAATGACCAACACATCAAATAGCTGCAAAAATAAAAATTAAACTTAGGAATCCATCGGTTCTTTGTACTCCTTAACTAAAACGTGTATTGAAATCAGAATAGCAAGTAAAAATAGCATGAAGTACAAATCAACGTAAATGAAGAGGAGAACTTTATGCAACTTAGGATGATCTCTAAAGGCCCAGAAAGAAAAGTGAGCAGAAGCAACGCATAATTCAAATAAATCCAACAGAAGCCAAAAGCCTATCAAACAGAGATAGACACAATAGCCCGACCTTCCAGGCATCCCAAAAGCAAGAGGACTCGTAAGAAGCCAAGCTGTTGTTCAGACTTGTGCTCAATTATGCACGTCAAAAGAAGGAAAAAAAAGGGTTTCAAGAATCAAGAATTACAAACAAACAAACAAACAAACAAACAAACAAAAACCCAGCAGGGGAAACTTGTAAACAATCAAGATTGAAAGACGGTCTTGGAAATGAAGAAGGCAAGGCAAAAGATATTGCGGGAGAAATTTACCTATCGACCAAAGGAAAGAGCCTTGACTTTTGTGATATCGTCGTCTATCTGGGTGAAAGCAAGTCCTCAACTCAAAAGGACAAACAATACAGAAGGGAAGGCCAGAGAGAGATGGGAATAGTCAAAAGAAGCTAAAACCAATGGCAAAGATTGTTTCTATGAAGACGCCGACAATAACGACAAGACCAAGACCAAGGGGGTTGTACATGAGAAATACAAATAAAAATAAAAATGAGAAATAAAGATGAAACTAAAGGCGTATTCTATTCTATTATTCATCGAGTACTGTTACGTAAACAGGAAAAATAAGGCGCAGAGCAGATTGAAATTTTTTTTTTGTGCAATCAGGTACTTTTTTTGTGCAACGAGACGCTGAATTTGTGCAACAAAAAAATAGGTGAAAAATACTTTCAAATTTTGTTGTACAAATTTGACATCTCGTTGCACAAAAAAACTAATTGGTTGCACAAAAAAATTTTCCTGTCTCTTTCACGTCTTTCTCTTCCCGGTCACTTACTTTTTTCCTTATTGATTTTCCGTAAATGTATATCTAACAGTATTTGTGGGAGCCAGTGTTATAATAACACTGTAATTGTGGGTTTACTTTAGGAGTATGAGAAGATTTTGTTTTTAAATTGTTTATAAAAAGTAATTAATTGTTAAATTATTATAATTATATTAATTAAAAAAAATAAAAAATATAAATATAAACTATTACTTTATTTTTTATTACTCTTTTTATTATAATAATTATAAAAAATTACTAATTAATTATTTTTTAAAATATATTTAAACAAAAATCGAGACTTTTTCAAGAACTCTTAAACTTTTTCGAAACTAAAATGCTGGGTATGTAGACAAAGCGTACTATTTTTTTTTTTTTTTTAGTGTGAGGCAATTGGGTTCTGTTTGTAGAGTAGTATATCTATCCACGTGGCATGTGTTGATCGACGGTTTCATTGTTTTTGCTTTTTTTTTTTTTTTGCTTTTTTTCTTCTTCGGGCGTGCGGCTTATTTGACAAAATTTTTTTTTTAATACAAAATTATACAAAATATATTAATTATTAAATCTATAAATTACGAAGAAATTATCTTTATTTATTTTATTTCATTCAACATAATCTATAAAAAAAACTCACCATTCAAATAATATTAAGTACGAGTATGCCTCTTCTCAGTCATTTAAACGGTATTAACGAATATAAAATTAAAGATACGTAAATCACAATCAAATTGAACATTAATAAAGATCAAATCTCATAAGTGTTATCTATAGTACTTAAACTTGAGTTGTAGGTAATATAGCAAACCTCTGATTGACATTTTGTAAATGTGTAGAACTAGTAAAACCCATACCAACGCTTCCTCAACGGTGAGTTTTTTTATCAAGTACATTAAATGAAAACGTTAATCAATAATTTGTTGCCTCAACTCATTAATGCAATGGTCTCTGTTGACGATACATGTTTTTTTCGTTCAAAAAAAAATAATGCACTTTCTATCTAACAGCAAATATAAATCAAATCACCCTCCCTTAAAAAAAAAAAAACAAATATCAATCAGAAAAACAGAAGCTATAAGCTCCCTCTACTCTATCTCTAGGGTATGATAAAAAATGAGATAATTTGACAAAATCACTATGCCCAAAATAAATGCTTGTGCTTATATTTCAATTTTTTTTTGTAAAAAATAAAAAATAAAGATAATACTCCACAATTCCATAAGAAAAAATTGTGTTTGACAAGAGAAAAAATTTTGACAGTTCGTAATAAGGTAAATAGAATCAGTTGGCTGGTCTGTACTAATTTTCATTTTGAGTTAAATTGAACTAACCCTGTGATCTTAACACTTCTAAATTCTAAATGTTAAATGATGCATAAAAAAAAAAACGTTGGTTAGATGGAAAAGAAAGTGTCGGAGAATATTAGATTGAATTATCAAAAAGTGATACTTAATTTGGTCCGTAGACTTTACGATTTGATTTTATGTTAATGATTCTTATATGTTTTGTTTTTTCGGTTAATATTAACTAGGTTCTTTTTTTTTTTTTGTTATGGTGTCCATAAAGTTTTAGGAAAAAGATCGACAGCCAGAGAGAAAAGGATAGAAGAAGTGTCAATAATGCAACAATAAAAAATATTTCTACAACAATATTGATTTTTTCTACAATAAAAAATAACGCGATAATTTTTGTTGCATATTATATCAATCTTATTACAGAAATTAGTAAGACCGATGCATTATTGACACTTCTTCTTGTCAATTCTTTCTGTCCGTACACTCCGCGCCCAAAGTTTTATTGCAAAAGATAGTAGCTAGCTAGGCACCACAAGGACATCACAAGTCAGCTTTACCTGTAAATTGCAATCGAATCTTAAAATCGTTGCTGTACAATACATACAGTCTCATAGCTTGTGACGACCTACTTTTTCCATGTATCTATAAAATATAAGGCACTGCAATCAATCACAGAATACTTAAGTACTTACTACTATTTATAAGCAATTGTCTTGCACATGGTGTCTTTCTTTACTCTTACACTCCGTGACCCTGTCTTCAGCCTACAGAGTCAAATTGGTGACCAATTTCAAGAGCAACAAGGGCAGCAGTCAAAAGCTTCCACCTCCAAGTTCCAAGTGACACCATATAAATGTCACGATTGCTTGAGGCTCCAGATGAGTTTAAGGGAGACACATACGGATATGGGCAAGAGAAGTTGCTTGGAGTACATAAATTGGGGTTTCCAGCGAATGAGCTGTCGTCGAATAGCTCAAGTTGACCACCCCTTGGGACTCTACCTGATAAATTATTGTGTGAGAGATCAAGAGTCGTCAGACTTGTCATGTATATCAAGTCGCCTGGTATTTGGCCCGTCAGCAGATTACCAGACATATTGAGAACATTTAACTGCCCCAATTTGGCAATTTCCTTTGGAATCTCACCCGTGAGATTATTTCGACTGAAATCAATCGACGTTAAAGAAGTGCAGATAGTAATAGAAGGTGGAATTTCACCGCTGAAGTTGTTGGCACTGATGTTGAATACAGAGAGGGGCCTGATACGGAACACTTGTTCAGGAATTCTGCCAAAGAATCGGTTTCTATCAAGAGACAGGGTTTTCAAACTCGACAGCTCACCGATGGCTGCAGGGATTGTTCCCGTAATCCTATTCCCAGACAACCTCAGTACCTCGAGTGCACTGCTGCCTGACATATTGGAGGGAAGTTCCCCAGAGAAGTTGTTATCGTTTAGCTCCAGGATGGTCATCATGGACATATCGAACACCCCAGGAGGGATGGTCCCGTTCAGCCGATTATTCATTATTCGGATTTTGGTCAGGGACTTGCAGTCACCTACTTCTTCAGGGAGTTTCCCAGAGAAGAAATTATTCATGAGAATCAAGGTCTTCAACTTCCCTCCTTTGCAGAGAGCCGAAGGAATTGATCCTGTCAGACGGTTGAAAGAAACGTCGAGGCTTTTGAGCTGGCCATTCTGGCCAAGATTCTTAGGGAGCTTCGAAGTGAAGTTATTTCCCCATATCTGAAGTATCTGGAGGTTTGGCAAGTCCCCAATAAAAATGGGTATTGGACCCTACATATTGCTTTCGAACAAATTCAGTAGAGTGATATTTTTGAGCTCAGAGAAACTCTCAGGTATCCCTCCGGTGAGTCCATTGATGGAGAGATCAAGTTTTCTCAAGCTAATTAGACCGGAGAGTTGAGGTGGTATAGCACCTTTGAGAGCATTCATTTGAAGAAACAAGTAGTGCAGGTGCTTTAAATTGCCCAAAGTCGGAGGAATTTCACCAGAGATATTACAACTCGCCATATCAAGAGCTTGAAGCAAGCTCAAGGATCCTAATGCAGGTGGAATGCCACCGTCGAATGTGTTATAGTAGCCGAGATACAATTGTTTGAGGTTCTTCAATTGAGCCAAGCTAGGGGGGATCTTTCCTGAAAGAAGATTGCCGTTCAGACCCAAGTATTCCAAGCTCTGCATTCTGGAATACGATTCTGGTATTTTCCCTGAAAAAAAGTTGCCGCCAAGGTGAAGATGCTTGAGCCGCTTCAGACCAGCAAGCTGAGTTGGCAAGGATCCGTTGAAGTTATTATTGTAAGCGTCGAGTATTTCAAGCTCCGACACGGCAAGACCAATTTCTCCGGGGAAACTGCCAGCCAAAAAATTGTTGGAGATGTTCAAGGACTTGAGGGACGTAAGGTTGGCGATTTCAAGAGGGAGTGCGCCAGTTAGATTGTTGCCTGCGATCGTGAGGTTGACGAGCTTGTCCAAGAGCCCGATCGCTGGTGGGACCGTACCCGAGAGATATTGAAAGGAAACATCGAGGGACACCACGCGGGAGTGGTGATCGCATGCAACTCCGGAGAAGGAACAATGAGCTGATGTTGAAGACGATGGCTGTTGCTGGTGCTGGGGGTTCTCCCAATCGAGGAGTCCCTGAGATCCCTCTGCTCCGATGAAGCAGGATTTGAACTCCAGCAGTACTTGAAGATCACTCGCTGGTGATGAATGCACTGTCACTGCAACAAGTGATGTGTATGTAAGAAGAAGAAGAGAAGAAACCAATGAAGAAGGAGAAGAAGCAGCTGGTGGTGGTGGTGGTGGAAAATCCTCATTCGCTGATCTCTCTCTCCCTCGATTCTTTTGTTATCTTACTTAATGCTTCTTCATTAATTTAATTCCTTCTTCTTCTTCTTCTTCTGCACTATGTATGTTATGTATGTTATTAGAGCATGGACTCGCCCTTGCAACTTTTAATTTCTCAAGAAAAGAGGGGAATAGCCAATGGATGGAGGCAGCCTTAAATTTGGGCCTTTTAATGGAATAAATATATGGCTGCTTTATGCTGAAGAACTTGTAACAGCCTTTTACTTTTGAAAAAAGGAACGAACGATGCATGCAGAGAACCTGGTTCTGTCTTTCCCGTAAAAATTCTTTTTCTTATGGACCACAAAGAAAATTCTTGTTCTTTTTTCTTTTTTTTTTCCTTCTGAAAAATTCACACGCAATGACACCCGGGGGATAATTAGAAGCATGGCTAGATGGGGAAAATTGTAAGATCGGTTATATTTGCGCTTTCCTCTTTTTTTTTTTTTTTTTTTTTTTAAACAGTTATGCTTGCACTTTCAGAGCATACTTTTCCACTGTTGAAAATATCATGTCGTGACCTTCTACCTAAATAAAAACAATATAAGCAAGTGAGCGTTTATTGGTAATATCAATTCCAGGATAAACAAATAGTTAGTCCTATACGTTTGCTCCTTTTTTACGCAGGTCCATAACGTTAGAACCGTTTTATTTAAGTCCTATACGTTAGCCAGTCATTTTAATCGAATCCATTTTTGGACGGACAGTTATTTGACCGTTAAAATCAACGTTGACCTCAATTTTATATTTAGAAATATTACAAACTGGCCATTTTAACGTATATTGAAGCGTATAAAGAAAAGAAAAACCGTATATTATGTAATATAAAAGATACAAAACCCGAAAATCAATTGTTCTCACGCCCAAATCTCATTTTGCTCTTGGTCATTCTCTTCCTTCGTCTCTTTGTTATGCCATCCGAAACTATAACTCCTGATTTTTACTAAAAGCAAATTCGGGCTTTTCACAAGACATCAGTAACATGTCTCATTGGGTTGAGGAAAGAAAGGGAAGAGTTGAACAGATGTATTGTGAGTGTGGGAAAGAGGCCGTAATGCGAACTTCTTGGACTGATCTCAACCCGGGGAGTAGGTTTGTATCTTGTGGGTATATTAAGGTACAATATGAACTTCTAATGTTGTTTTTATTACGGGTTTTTTGTAATATGTGATAATGTTAAAAGTGAGATGTAAAATTTTTTTTTCCCTTTTTGATTTGTACAGAAAGATGGAGGATGCGGTATATTCCACTGGATAGATCCTCCAATGTGTGATAGATCAAGGCAAATTATACCTGGATTGCTAAAGAGAGTTAACAATATGGAAAGAGAGAAAGCAAGAATAGAAAGAGAGAAGGCAAGAATGCAAAAGGAGAATGTGGTTCTTCGCACTGTTGTAGCTGTGTTTGTGTTTATTTTGGTGGCAGTTGTGAGCTGGGCAACGAAGTGAAGAGCTGTTGGACAAAAAAATAACGTAGAGCAGTTGGTTTGGAAATTGTAATGGGCTTTCATGTGCATGAAAGACTATGTATTTGAATGGATGTAGCTCAATTGTTGTGTCATGTAGCCACTCTAAGGAGCTGAAGTTGATGAACTCATAATGATTAAGAATATTTATGTTGTCATATGGGAGCAGTAGCTAATTTAGACAAGTCTGTTCTCTTCAATTCAGAATCAACAAATGAAAATAGTTAAATAGGATTCATATATATCCGAGAGTTCACAAAATTTGCTGTGAAAGCAAAATGGCAAAGCCATTGTAGTGGTTTTGTAACAAAATGATGACTCATTTGGTTAATAGCAATGTTCTGACCCGACTATTAATGACATATAGACAAAATAAATCCCCACCCACTGTGAAAACAAAAAAATAACTTTGTCCTCCTTAAGGGGATGTTCATCTTAATTACAAAAAAGCCAAAAGACATCTTCCAGTATCTTCTTATATTCTTCAATAGTCTACCTTCATCCCCCATGCTTCATTTTCTTATGAAGTTTCTGTTTCTTCTTCTCACAATGGCTCTGCGGAAAAAGAAAATAAGAACAAAAGTGAACCAAACAATCTAGCAATTAAGAATAATTGTAAAAAAAAGGGAATTGAACAAAATTAAGAAATCGTTGTTAGCATGACCTGCAATGCTTGTGGAGTAATAACAATATAGCTACTCCTTATTTTTGGTCTTTTGACCTGCTAGAGTTGGTCTGCTGCTGTTTAGAACCAACTCTTTCTGTCGGAGTATTATGGCTTTCCTGTGTTGGAATAGCCCAATCTGGAGTTGGCATTGGGCTCGTTTTTGCTTCACTTGATACACAATGTTTGAATCTTGGACTCTACAAAAACAAAGATAATGTATAATATAAAAACATGTGTTCCACAATGGTAAACAATAAAGATAAAGACATAATGATTACATACTCTCCTAAATGGCATTGGAGATGCATCTAGTCCATTAGGGACAAATGATAGAGGTGGTTGAGCTGATGGCGTTGCCAGATCTGTTGGAGCAGCTGGAGCTACTTGGCTTGCTGTTGAAAGTGGATCTGCTGGACATGTAGGATCAGTTGGCACGACAGCTTGTGGTGTACTGGGTTCGGAGACCCTTTTCTTTGACTTCTCATGTTTCTTCCATGAAAAAGATGCATGAATTGTATTCTTTTTCGTCTTGTCCTGTACACAAAAATATTCATTAACAAGACAAAATTTCATTAAGTCAAAAATCAACAAGTCTCTTTTATTGTCCCACCTTGTTACCAACAGATAAAGAACCTGCACCCACGTTTTGAGCTTCTGGTTGATCATGTGCTGCAGCTTCTGATTGGCCATACTGGTTGACTCCTACACCAGTTTCTTCTCTATCTTGATTGGCATTTTCAGTTATCTCGGCTGCTTTCTTTTGAAGGCATGTCCTACTATTATGGCCTGTTTGTTTGCAGTATCTATAGTTGTTTTTCTCCTCTCCTTGACATTCTTGTAGATCCAGACTTCATTTGCTCCCACTCCTCTCTCCTCCTTTTGGTCTGAGGCCTTCCAGGCATCTTGCGAAAAGGTGGAGGCAGTAAGGGCTCCATCTCTGTCTTTGGCCAGAATTTTTCACCACATACAGGTTGCATCATGTGCTGATAAGCTAGAAGATACTTATCTTTTTTATACCAATGACTTATATAAGTATTAGGTCCTCACCCCTATCTTCTATGGCACATAATGCATGGGGGCAAGGGATTCCAGACAACTGCCAAGCCCTGCATGTACAAGTCCTTTCATCTAGTTTGACTACATAAGTGTCTATTCTATGAGTGATCTCATAACCCTCACAGCCATTCCACTCAACTCTACAAACAGCACTCTCAACCATATTCTCTCTTATTTTCCTTTTAACTCTAGGTCCAAACTCCTCCCTCCACTTGCTGGCCAAATCCCTATTTCTTTTCAACCTTCTCATAATATAAATTCTTATGTCCTCAAGCATTGTGACAATAGCTTTAGCTCTTGCAAACACAATTTGGCCATTAAAAGCCTCACATAGATTATTATCTACAACATCAATTTTCAAACTAGGGTCAAAATATGTCTTACACCATTTATCTTTCTCGTTAGGCTTCATGGCATCATGAGCTGAGGGGTCCAAGTCCTTCATTTCTGTCATCTTCAAACTGAAGTCCACTTCATTTGTTGCTTTCACACACTCCCAGAATAGTTTGTGCAGCTTCAATCCCTTGTGTTTTTTTTCTCCAGTTTGCAAATTTGTGTCTCCCACACAACCTGTGTTCTGCTTGAGGGAATTGGGTTTTTATGGATTTCACCAAGCCCTGTTAATTACAAAAAACAAACTAGTTGGTTACTGTTAAGATTTATTACTAATTGTAGCAGATATAAAAATAAATGAGGACTTTATACCTTTTGCTCATCAGATATGAAAGCCCAACCTTCCCCTGTTGTGATGCCCAAGTCCTTCTTCAAGAGTTGCAGGAACCAAGTCCAAGTGACAGTGGACTCAACAGTAACAACTGCCCATGCAATTGGGAACATTTGATTGTTCCCATCTCTCCCTACAGCAGCTAGGATTTCCCCCTTAACAACTCCTTTCAAAAAGCATCCATCCAATCCAATGAGATGCCTACAGCCAGCTAGAAAACCCTTTTTACAAGAATCAAAGGCAAAATAAATAGCCACAAACTCCGGCTGCCCTTTGCCCAATGAAGGAGTTAACTTCTCCACCTTCACTGTTGTCCCTGGATTACTTCTCTCAATCTCAGCCATATAATCATATAACTTGGCATATTCATTTGTGGCATTTCCCCTCAAATGGTTAAGCACCAACTTCCTTGCTCTAAAACACTTCCCTTTGCTGACTCTCATTTGTAATTGTCTCTTCACCATCATCTGCATATCATCTAAGGACATCTTGGATATAGATGCCATGTCCTTGAAACAGTGTTCAGCCAACCATGAGGCAGTTATCATACAGTTACTGAAAGTTGGGTTGTAATTATGCTTCCTAACAAAGGTTTTCACTTGCACACTATTCATTTCCTTGACATAAGAAGCAGAAATTTTCCAAGGACGCATTCCCTTCTTACATATTGCCCTAACATAATCTCTACAATTTTTGGTGTAGAAGAAGTCCATCCTATTCTTTATAGAATAATTTACCAAAGCTGCCTTGAATGCATGCATGTCTTCAAATAACATGGATAGCTCAATTGAGGGATTCTGCTTTTGGGTTGTGGATAGGGTATCTTGACCTCCTTCTAACTGCACTGTGTCATTCTCTTCACTATCACTAGTTTCAAAACTAGCATATTCACTGGTGGAAGGGTAATCTGTGGCATACCCTTCTTCAACTTCTGAAGCTTCCTTCTCCTCCTGCAAGCCCTCATGCTCTTTTCTCCCAACTCCTCCTCTAACATCATCCTTTGCATTGTCTTTTGCCAACTTCATTCCTTGATTTGATTTGATCACATTCTGCCTTGCTTCTTCTAATTCTGAGTCATCACCATCTGAGAGCTCCTCCAATCTCATGGTGCACCTACCAAGCTCTTCTGCCTCTTCTGCCTCCTCATATGCATCCTCAGACTCACTGTGATAAACAGTTGGAGCCTTTTTAGCAGATTTTAAGCTGTCATGATTACTTTTGCTATCTTCTTCCCTACTTCGGTTTCTTTCACTAATAATAATCTCAATATTGTCCCAATCAATGTCATCTAACACATCATCATCAATGTCATTTATATTAACTGGTTTAGACAAACCTATCCCTGATCTGTGGTATTTGGAATGCCACCACCTTGTATTGACTCACTACCATTCCCACCTTCCCTCGAACTATCATCACTTCTATTGATGGTCACATCATTGTCAATGTGAATTACATAAACATCTACCTTTTTAAACTTCACAATGACAGCTCCAAACTCACAAATGGCTTTGTCACTATTCTCTATAACCTTCACACTTGCACCCATATCATCACCCTCACCAGGTATTTTATACCTAATTTCTTTGAAGTTAGGGTATCCCAAATCTTTTACAACTGTTGTTTGTAAATCCCAATAGCAAAACCTGTCCACTTCCACACCAAACTTATCAACAGTCCCCCCTTTATAAATAAATGGTGGGTCACTTTGCAAGACCCCACCATGATGGATGAACATATGGCCATCAATATCATCCATTCTGTACATGACCGCAACAACACAACAAAAAAAATATTTTAATCAATCCAACTAAAAAGATAATGCACAAAATAGACAACACCTAGTATAAATGCACACCAATTTATGATAAGTCACAAAAAAACAAAATAGACTACAAAGACCAACAATATCAGCAACTTTTAATATTCAAAAGTCTCTTTCAAAACAATAGATTCCATACATAGTAAAGGACTATGAAAAAAACAAGAGGGAGTTCTCTACAGCAACAACAAAGCACTTTCACCTTCACATCTTTTAATACAAAGCTCAACATGAGGCTTTTTCAAAAAAGTCCACACTTTTCTCAATAACTACTTTGACAATAATACATGCGGGGTCAATCAATAGAGCAAAAAGTGGCATATTCAATTGAATATTCACTTCTAATCCAATAAACAAATAGAGAACCAGACAAACCGACAGACAAACACAATATCCCCACATTGAACAAAACAGAAACCAACCCATTTCAAAATTGTATCCCTAAATCGCTTCCTCAACAAGCCCTCAAAATAACCATTTTTTGCCTTTAATAAAACCCCTTTCTCGATTCCCCAACAACCCCTCAACAAAACCGTCAATCAAACCCAAAGAACAGAAGGAGGAGATGTCCATATTTACCATGTACGCAATGAACTTCAAACCCGGGTGCCTAATCTCACTTCGCAAAGCCTTATCCTGTACTAACGATGGGGATTTTGGACCAACTCTTCAGGAATGGATTGATCTAGGGTTAGCTTTCTAAGTTTTGGTCTCTGTCGCTCTCTGACGGCTCAAGGATCGATCCAAAGACTTGACTCTTTGTTTTTTTTGTTTTTGGATTTTTTCTTTTTTTTTTTTTACATTTTAATGTCTGTATTTTTATTTCATATGGCGTATTTCTATTGTATTCTCCACTTTAATATGTTAAAATGGCCAGTTTGTAATATTTTTGAATATAAAATTGAGGTCAACGCTACTTTTAACGGTCAAATAACCCTCCGTTTAAAAATGGACTAGATTAAAATGACTAACTAACGTGTAAGATTTAAATAAAACGGCTCTAACGTTATGGACCTGCGTAAAAAAGGGGCAAACGTATAGGACTAAAAATTTACTTATCCCTATCAATTCCTAATGTAAATAAAAATACAGGAGAAGTTCGTGAGCATACAGAGATTCTAAATGCTGATTGTCTTGAATTAGTGTAAAAAAAATATTTTTTTTAAATTAAAATTTAAAATAATACTAATTTTATTTAAGATAATAATAAATATGTTTAAAATTATTTTTTTTTTAAAAGAAAGAAAGGAGAAGCCAAATCATGTATACCCAATTTGTATGTCTTGAGCCCATAAAACAATAATAATGTTGTGGTCAAGCAATTGCTTACGTAGATTCGAACCCTCATGTAATTTATAGTCTGTCCTTCCCTTAAATGCTCAATTTAGTCAATTAGGAACTCTTAGTTACTAAACTAAAAATCAAAAAAGAAAACAGTGCTAATATCCCTAGACTCCAGCAAATATTAAGGAAAAAAAAATCAGATGCTAGTGATTGCAGAATCTTGGCTTTTCCGGACACCGGCGTTCAACTCATTTGTTTGTTTTAAAAAAAAAATAACGTAGGAGAGGGCCCTCTTTTTTTTTTTTTTTTTTGATTTTATGTCCTTTTATGCAAATGAAAGGCGGTGTTAGGAAACGATCCCTTCAAACGGGAAAAATAGTCAAAAAAAAAAAAAAAAGTCGGTTAATAAAAAGAGCAGACTGAGGCAGGCGAGACGAGCAACTCATTCCTCTGTCGGATTTGGATTTCTGACAGGGGAAGAAAATAAGAAATAAGAAAGACTATAAAAAAGATAAGAAAAGAAAATAAAAGAAAAGAAAAACCGAGAGAGAAGAGAAGAGAAAAAAAGAAGTGAGTTACAGAAATGGTGTGGGCTGCGCCCCTCCAGTCTCCCACTCCGCTCTCCCCAACTCCCCCTTGCCCACCAAATCAATAGATTAAGATTCACAAAGTTCATCGCAGGAAACAAGAAAAGTGAATTTGGGGGTGGTGGGTCCGTCCTCCCTCCCTCTTCCAGAAAGAATCAAAGATTCTTAGTTTTCTGGCCAAGGGTTTGTTTACCAAAGCAGTTCAATCAAGATTTAAACAACCATCCATCCATCCATCCATCCTCCATCCATGGCGGTAATTTGTCCTCTCCTCTCCTTCCTCTCTCTCTCTCTCTCTCTCACGCACACACTGCGCCTTCCCGCACTCTCAAATTATTTTCAAGAAAACAAGCAGAAAATTAAAAAAGAAAAAAGAAAAAAGAAAGCAATCTAATGAAATCAATTCTTGTAGGAATCCTCGGGGACTACGTTAATGGATCTGATAACGGCCGATCCGGGCGCCGTTCCCTCGGCTATTTCCGGATCCACGGCGGCTCCTCCGGCTTCCACCACGGCACCCCCCGCTCCTTCATTGTATGGGAAGTCCTCATCGTTCGGAGAGAAAAAATCCAAGAGAGGGACGCTCACATTTACTCAGATCCAAAACGACACTATTTCTGCCGCTAAAGCTGCCTTGAATCCCGTCAAGACCAACATCATGCCTCAGCGACAAAAGAAGAAGGTTCTTTCTCCTTCCTCTTCATTAATCTTATATATATATATAACAACTCAACTGAAATGGCCGTTCGCTGATGATCTTTGTAGCCCGTTTCTTATTCCCAACTTGCAAGGAGCATCCACGAACTGGCTGCTACGTCTGATCAGGTCAACACCCCTCTCTTTCCTTTCCTTTCCTTTTTGTTCACACTTTTTGTGTATGTATTCTCTGCGTTCCTTCTTTAAATGCCGCCAAAAAAGAAAAAACACACACACACACTCACACACCGAGAATTTTTCATCACAATGATTTTTTTGTTTCTGGCTTTGTGAGTAGAAAAGTTCTCAGAAGCAATTGGTGCATCATGTGTTCCCCAAGCTTGCGGTGTACAATTCAGTTGACCCTTCCTTGGCTCCCTCTCTTCTCATGGTATGGTCTACTGTGCCTCTGCTTCTCTCTGTGTTTTCCATTCTTTCTCTTTCTTTCTTTCTTGCGGATAAAAATTTAATGAACCTTTCTGCAATATAATTTTTTATAATATGTAATATAATCGAAGGAGCTAGCAATATTAAAACAATAGAAATTTCAAAAATAAGTTAATAATATTAAATTAATGTTTTAAAAATAAAATGCATTTTCTTTTTATAGAAAAACTTCTTCATATTTATAAGATGCAAATTCAATAAAAACACAGGTGGTAACTTTTTCTTTATAAAAAAGGAATGATTCACAAAGAACAATTGGAAGGTAGGTGGAAACTGATGATACTAGACTAACAAAAATTAAACTGATGATACTAGACTAACAAAAATTAAAAGAAGAAGATGATGATGATAATAATTATCATAATGTGAAATTAGGTTAAAAAGTTTTTTGGCAAGATTTGTTGAAAATTAGAATGTGGTTTAGTTAGTGGATATAGTTTTGTACTTATTGGTAAATTACATTTTGATTGCATACTTATCGGTCATATAAATATAAAAATGCGCGTACTCAATGCTTTTTCATTAAAAAAAAAAGAAAAAGAAAAAGAAAAAACTGAGCTTTGTGGTAATTTTCCGTAGATTTTCACTTCTTAGAAGGTGAAGCATTTAGGCATGATGTCCAGTTCTTCAAATCTCATTCGCTTTTGGTACTCCTCTTTGCTGCTATGCAAGCCACACTACAATTGAGGATTATTTGCAATTTGAAGCTGCAAAATCATCATATTCATAGCTTATTCCCTTTACACTATGTCTTGTTCTTTTCACTGTCACGGTGTTTCTTAGCATTAGTAGTATTCAATGCTTTATATTTTAGTTCTTTGTGGGCGAACTGGAAAACTGTGTTGGCGTTTGCAGCAATTTGAAAGAAATATTTGTAGCAAATTATAGGCTTGTTTATCCCTGTTCTTCTTTGTGTTACAGCTTAATCAGCAGTGTGAAGACAGGACTGTCCTTCGCTATGTGTACTATTACTTGGCTAGAATCTTATCAGATACTGGGGCTCATGGATTGAGTCCAGGTGGTGGGATCCCCACTCCTAATTGGGATGCTCTGGCTGACATTGACGCTGTTGGAGGGGTCACTAGAGCTGATGTTGTTCCGCGAATAGTAGAACAATTATCAGCTGAGGCTTCAAACAATGAAATAGAATGTAAGGTGTTCTTTGTCCAATTTCCTAATTGTTTGAATGCTTAGTGCTGGCATGTTGGCTTTGTTGCAAACAGATTTTGGAAATTCTTTTTTCTGATGTGTGTGCGAAGAACGAATTGACTAAATGAAAGCCTGTCAGCTTATTCAGTGGGTTTGAACTCTGCTGCTGAAATAGTTGCATGGCGAACTGGACTTTCATTCTTTGGATATCAGTTTCATTTTTTTTTCTATGTGCTTATGAATTGATACAAATTTGTTGGCATGTTGTTACGTGCACAAATTCGGAAAATGCATTTTAAAAATTCTGTTTGTCATTAAATTCTGTAGTGAATGAGCTGGTTTTGTGCAATTTATCTTTTTTGGGATCCAACCTTTCATAACTGGAAGTTCTGTTAGATTCAATTTTCAGTTTCATTTTTGTCGGTTAACAGGCATTGTGTTTTCAATCAGAAGTTCAGAACATTCTGATATGCAGTGCATGAATATAATTGTGAACTTCTTTGTTCTTGCTCCTTTTGGAAGCTGTTGTCAGTTTTGTAAGTAAGTTTCTGGTAATGACTGTTGGCATCTTAACTTATATTGTTAAAACCTGAGCAGGACACACCGTTGAGTTGTGCCATTATGTGATTTCCTTGTACAGAAAACTTGGACGATATTAGCAACTGCAGCTAATTTCTAGAAATATGAAAGCTTTTGAACAAATTATTCACTGTTTTCAAAGAATTATTACTTGTACCGGCCATAACTGACATTTATTTGGGGGGCCCTGGTTTTTTTTTTTTGGGGGGGGGGGGCATAAAGAACTGCTAGTGCTGGGAAACATCCCTTAAGAAACTATCTCTTGCATAGTGACTGTGTATGCTCCAAAAAGTGGATATACACTCTCATGATGCTTTTATAGGCCTTTGTCTTAATGTTTTCTTATTTTAATATTGAAGTCCATGTGCGGAGATTGCAAGCTTTGAAGGCTCTTACTTATGCTGCTTCAAGTAACACTGAGATTTTGTCCAGATTGTATGAGATTGTGTTTGGCATTCTTGATAAGGTATGCATTATTTACATTTCTTCCATTGATAACTTACAAAGAAAATGCTGCATTTCTCTAGTGTTCTTAATTACTAAAATGTCTTTTGGTTGAATCCTATGGGATCTCTAGCTTTTCTAAAAGGTAGAGTCCACGACATTGAATTTCGGGCACATTGCTAGTTGTTAGTTCTGTAATATACTCTGGCAGGAAATTCCACATCCTTTTTAACAATTCTTTTGTTGTTTTTGATTGATGGATGAAATTTCATGGAAAATTCCTTCTATATATCTTGGATTAACGCATTGTTTTTGAAGACAGCCACAAATATCTTAGATTCATTGAGCGGGAAAACAGGAAGCATTGCAAGTCCATTTCTGAACACGAGTAGAACTCAAATTCAATTTGGGTTTTTAAATGATATTGATTATTTTCTCATGTTATAATATATTTCGCTGGGACGGTTTGGCTGGTTGTGCACTGATCATTTGAGTTGTCTTTTCTATTATCATGCAGATTTTTACAACCTTTTAATGCAGCTTTTTCACTAAATATCTCAAGAACTTGTGGAATTAATGCCACTGAATTTTGTAACGATTTCAGGTTGCCGATGCCCCACAAAAACGAAAGAAAGGAGTGTTTGGGACTAAGGGTGGTGATAAGGAGGTAATGTTTATCTTATATTCACGTCAATCTGAAACATGTTTTTCAGTTTTTATAGCTATGCTGAGGTGAAAATTTGTCTTATTTTGATGGTAAAGAGGCATTTTCATCGTACGATGAAAATGATTATTTTCTCATGGCTATCTATAACACCATCTTCTGATGATCATTATGAATCAGACCTGGCTGGGACAATGTACAACATGAGGCTGATCTTTTGCTTGCCAACTTGGAATCTTAAGTTAACCATTGGGATATTTCCTTGGATGTGTTGGTCATATATTGGGTGCTTATGACAAATTGTTCTAAGGAGCTGTCTGAACAATAAAGCCCAACACATAGTTTCTGCCTGGTTTCTGCCAATATCTGTGTCTACCTGTGATGATTGCCTGCCTAACAATGTCTGCCCTCGCATGGAACCTATCTTAATTACAAAATTTAACTTTGACTGTATGAGATTATGATTATTTTCATGTTGCAATTAGGGAATGGTCTTCATGTTAAAACTCTCTATTTTGAATGAGTAAATCATCCTTTTTGTCACAAGCTCAGAGAAGCCTTTGTGCTGTAGAAACATTGCTTCTCTCTATCTCCTCTGCATTAGAATATTACTCGTCGCCCGATGTTCATAATTGCATTGTCGTGTCTTGTCTTTATGATCCTATTGGGTGTTCTTGAACATCCTATAAAATGATTTCTCTTTTTTGCTGAGAATTATTTTAAAATTATCTATCCTATGCATGAATTATTATCGATGATGCATTTCTTTAACTAAATAAATCTTCATTTTCAGTCTGTCATCCGGAGTAATTTGCAATATGCTGCACTGAGTGCACTAAGGAGACTTCCTCTTGATCCTGGAAATCCAGCATTTCTGCATCGTGCTGTGCAAGGGTAAGCTCCCTTTCTCTATGAAACTTCTGTTTATGTTGATTTTGCAGATTCGCATAGCATATTGTCTGATCATGACATCGGTTTAACACTGTCAATTTTCAGCAATGGATTTCCAGATGAAGTTGTACTTTGGGTAATAAAATTTTAATTTGATGACCTTTTCTTTGAGAAGGCTTAGAATAAAGTTAGGTATGTTTATATCACGGGCCTTATGCAGGATGGGATTTTCATGTTAATTTATGTAAGAAAGAAGCAGCATGCTTACATGTAAAGTGGTTGAATGCGAGTTCTGAAATGGACATGCTGTACTATGAGGAAGGACAAATGAAAATATCCAAAAAAAAAAAAAATAGAGTTCTGCCTAATTCAAGTTGTTTTTTACATCCACAAGAGAGGTACTTAAAACTCAATTTGTGTTGAAAAGGGAATTTAAGTTGCTGAACATGTGTTCTCGCTGAGACTATGAGTTCAATTTAGATGGAATGGAGTGGTAGATTTGTCTGGCTGATTCCATCTAGCTTCAAAATGGTTTAGAAAAGTTGAGATTTGTCTGTCATACGGGTTCATCTTTATTGTAAATATGTGTTTTTCTCCAATTATATTTACTTCACTAGACCAAAAATAACAAAGGGTGTCTCAGTGCATGAGACTCCCACATTGTGGATTTTGGAGACAGTTTGGAGACTAGCCTTACATTTGTTCTTACAAAGAGGCTATTTTGTGACTCAAACCTATGATTTCTAACTCACAATGGAGTAATTTTACTGTTACTCCAAGTTTCACCCTTCAACAATTAGCCCACCGAACCTTGTTTAAACAATTGGCCCTCCAAACCGTAGGCTCATTAGTACCTTTGCTTCTCTTGAACATCTATTATCATTTTGCATTTTTCTTTTTGTCCAATTTTCCCTTTTGTTATTGTGCCTCATGCCTTTATCACGTTGCAATTTTGATCTTGTACTTGTTTGTAACTTTGGAGGTAAGTTCGTTATTTACTGCAGGGTTTCATTTGCTGATCCTGTTGCTGTGAGACATTCTTTAGAAATTCTTGCTGAGTTGGCAACCAAAGACCCTTATGCAGTTGCCATGGCATTAGGTGACCCTTGTTTTTGTACGCCTTATGGTGTTTTCTGTTGTGTAATCATGTTTCTTGAAATTATTTTCTTGGATCTAGAATTGGATTTTTTAATCAGTTGTCTTGGCCTGTGCATCTTGCAGGAAAGCTTGTACTTGCAGGAGGTACACTTCCCCACTCTATTTTTTTGCACCTTGTCTTTGTCTTCGGTTGATGATTATTAATGATTATCGAACACTTGTACCGATGCTATATCACTTAATTAAAAATTTTGAAATCTTTAAGTAGGATTTCATATAACTGAAGTTGAATTCATGATGTTTAGCTTACTGTGAAAAGGTTAACTTGCTTTTAAAATTTTGAAATCTCTAGATTGGATGTCATATGCTAGGGTTTGACATTACAAATTCTTTTGCAAATTCCTGGTGTTGTTGTTATGTCATGTCAAATGACTCATATGTTCACTCTATTGCTGAGGTATTAGGATAGAGTATTTGGTTTGCTTATTTTTGAATCGTCAGGCACATATTACTTTTGCTCTGTTCTGCGTTTAATTGGTGTTACTTTGCTAGATTCATTTTAAACTTTGTTATTTAGGTTTATTACCCAGCTAATTTCTGGTTACTGGTGTTGTGTTGTTGGGTATTATGTTAATCAGGGGCTCTGCAGGATGTTCTCCACCTACACGATGTGCTTGCCAGAGTATCACTGGCAAGGTTGTGCCATGCAATTTCTAGAGCCCGTGCACTAGATGGTAAAATGGTTATCATCTTGTTTCTCCTTTACAAGCAATATGTATTGAATTATATTGCATTATATTACACACATCATGAGTGTATCAGTCAATTTTTTTTCTAATACTTTTGTCTTCAGATAGGCCTGACATTAAATCTCAGTTCAACTCGGTTCTCTATCAACTCCTCCTAGACCCTAGTGAGCGAGTGTGTTTTGAAGCAATCTTATGTGTTCTGGGAAAAAGTGATGGCGCAGAGAGGTAGTAGCTGTTTTGTGAGAAAGTAAAATTATCAGAATCTTCTTGCTTTTCAATTTCTATGCTTTCATCATGTTTAGGACAGTTTGCTAGCGTGGCACATGAGCTTTGTGACACTCTTCCATCATTCCTTTCCAATAATTCTCTAAATACAAATACTGTAGGACTGAAGAGAGGGCTGCCGGCTGGTACCGTTTAACTAGGGAGATTCTGAAGTTGCCTGAAGCACCATCAGTAGGATCAAAAGGATCGAGTGCTGATTCAAATGATACATCAAAGGCTTCTAAAGATAAATCTCAAAAGACTAGGCGTCCACAACCTCTGATTAAACTTGTAATGAGAAGGTTGATTGAATTCTGTTTCCTCTAACTTCTGTCTATTTCAACCACCCTCCTCTCTTTTCTGTGTTCTCTCCCCTCTCTCTCCCTCTGCCACTCCTCATGTTCCTTGTTTGGTTTGAGGCATTGGCGTCCTTTGTATTTAGCTTGTTATGTGCTTCTAATATCTACAGATTGGTTGCCAGTCATGTAGATATCTTATTTAAGGTGTTGTGGGAGATTTATTCTTTTCTGCTTGTTCATGATAAGGTTGGAGAGTTCCTTTCGAAGTTTCTCTAGGCCAGTACTTCATGCGGCGGCAAGAGTTGTGCAGGAGATGGGGAAAAGTCGAGCTGCTGCATTAGCTTTGGGCTTGCAAGATATTGATGAGCGAGTAAATGTGAATGCATTCTCTGATGCTGTAGATTCACAGGATCAAGATTTTAATGAAAACCCATATGCTGATGGTAACTTTTTCTTGCATAAATTTTCTTTACTTTTTGCTAAGTAACTCCTCTTACATTTATATTCCTTGTACTCATATGTCATCACATCATTTGTACCAGTTGAAGGCCTTATTAGATTGTATATGTGGTGATTTGGGCGAAGTGGCTTATACTATGAACAATATTAACGTGGCATTTTAAATCTCTAGGCAGGCAGTTTTTATGTTTTCTTTCATGGAGAAGACCATCAGTTGAATACTTGAAACCCCGATTTCATTCTTCCTTTCTCCTCAAAACTATTTATTGAGAATGACCATCAAAATCTTGGATATTCTGTTGCCAGAGATTTCTGCGAACAACCTCTTAGCAATCCACGATAATTGTTGTTTGCCCTTTACATATCAATCATAATCAGCCGCAAGTATCCCAAATCTATTCCACTAATGTGATAAACCATGTATAATTCAGATATAGGTGGATTCCTGCTTTTAGGCTTTTCTGTTCTTTTCTCTGATTTCCTTATGCTTCCTTGAAAGTTAAATTTGGGGTGTCACCTGTTT
Organism: Carallia brachiata; assembly: GCA_021464245.1. Classification (NCBI taxonomy): domain Eukaryota; kingdom Viridiplantae; phylum Streptophyta; class Magnoliopsida; order Malpighiales; family Rhizophoraceae; genus Carallia; species Carallia brachiata. The sequence continues at coordinate 2,112,141 of JADCRB010000021.1, read as the reverse complement.
CAGTTCTTAAATTTTTTTTTTATTAGTTTTATTTTTATAATTTTGGATCCTGTATCTATTTTCAGTACATTGACCCTTCTCCGGACACTGCATTCCAGGAGACTTATGCACTAGGATGCTGTTTATCTGTTCTGTTAAAATACTGTCCTTGAGTCATGAACTGTCTATATGGTGGAGCATTGTCTTATTGCAGTTCGCTTCCTCTTCCTTCTCCTCCCTATTTCTCCATAGGTGCCAGGAAGGCCTCTGCTACATCTAGTGCGACTGGTGGCAGGGATACCATTGCAAGTTTACTAGCTTCCTTAATGGAGGTTGTGCGAACAACTGTAGCTTGTGAGTGTGTCTATGTTCGAGCAATGGTGATCAAGGCATTGATATGGATGCAAAGCCCACAGGAATCTTTTGATGAACTGGAATCCATCATTGCATCTGAGCTTTCTGATCCAGCTTGGCCAGCACCACTGCTAAATGATATTTTACTCACTTTGCATGCTCGTTTCAAGGTATGACATTGACATTGAAGCATGTGTGCTATCTTGGTATAATGGATTGTTCATTTGGAAGGCATGCTTTTGATATATACTAAGATCTTATTCCATGGTACAGGTTTCCTTTTTTAGCCTTCTTTTTTATTTTGAGTTGGATTTGCCAGGTTATCGTTTATAAAAGCAGTTTCATGTTTACATTTCCTCCTTTTTATATGTTGCATTTGCATGCCTGTCATTCGATATAAATAATATATAGTTCATGGTTTATTCCATTGATTGGTCAGGCAACTCCAGAGATGGCTGTTACTCTGCTTGAAATTGCAAGGATCTTTGCTACTAAAGTTCCAGGGAAGATAGACGCAGATGTGCTACAACTGTTATGGAAAGTAAGTTTCTATGCACATTATTGATTGCCATCCAATAATGTTTTGCTTGTTTAATCTAGACTTATTAGTGCCTGTTTTGTATTTAAATCAATTTGTTCTATGCCATTTATGCATCCTCTGGTCAATAGGAAGTGGCTCCAAATTAAATTTGATGTTAACCTGCTTGCCGGAAGAATAGGCAGCAACAGTGATTGATTAGTAATTGCTCCATTCTAGACATGCCTTGTTGGTGCTGGTCCTGGCGGGAAGCACACAGCCTTGGAAGCAGTCACTATAGTTCTTGATCTACCACCACCACAGCCAGGGTCAATGTTGGGGCTTACATCAGTTGATAGGGTATCTGCATCTGATCCTAAGTCGGCTCTGGCATTACAAAGATTAGTGCAAGCAGCTGTAAGCAGCCTCTTCAGTCAAATCGATCTTATTCTTACCTTTCAATTCATATGGCAAAGATCATTGGATTGTTTTCCTTAGTTTCTAGTTTAATGATGTTAATATCTGATTTTGGAACCAATAGGTTTGGTTCCTGGGAGAAAATGCGAACTACGCTGCCTCTGAATATGCCTGGGAATCTGCAACCCCTCCTGGTACTGCGTTGATGATGTTAGATACAGATAAAATGGTAGCGGCGGCCAGTTCTCGTAACCCTACTCTTGCTGGCGCATTGACTCGACTCCAGAGGTGTGCTTTTAGTGGCAGCTGGGAGGTATAAATTTGCTTATGTCTGCTTCTAGTAGCTTGGGATTGCATGCGAGCATTGGGGCAACTTGTATTTCAAATGGGTTGACATGTTCTTCAATTATAAGGATTTGGGTGGTTGTTGAAAAACATATGTTGAAATTAAGATCCAATGCTAAATTCCCCCTACTTTCTTAACCTATCAAAGGCAAAGGCCTAGATTTCTATTGATTACACATCAGAGATTCCCAACTGATCTCAGCCTCGTACTAATTCATTGATGTTACAGTTCTCTGTCATTTTGATGTTGGCTTTTGCATCAGTTTGCATTACTTTGCTGCTTTCCTTATTTGTTTTTGTCTGCTTGGGCACTCCAGGTTCGTATTACTGCGGCCCAAGCTCTCACAACCATAGCAATCAGGTCTGGTGAGCCTTATAGGCTACAGATCTATGAATTTTTAAATGCTTTAGCAGAAGGTGGAGTGCACTCTCAGTTATCAGAGATGCACCTTAGTAATGGTGAAGACCAAGGAGCTAGCGGTACGGGCCTTGGTATTTTACTTAGCCCCATGATAAAAGTCCTTGATGAAATGTACAGTGCGCAAGATGAACTAATTAGGTAAGGACCAAGAAACTTTCCCATTTATTTGACATCTCTTCTCTTGTGGATACTTATGCAGTTTTTCCATGGTGCAGGGAAATACGAAACCATGATAACGCAAATAAGGAATGGGCAGATGAAGAGCTAAAAAAACTTTATGAAACCCATGAGAGATTACTTAATCTTGTTCGCTTTTTTGTTATGTTCCCAGAGCCAAGTATTTACCTTTGGGCCTATAAGGTATAATTCATTTTCCAATAATCTGGTGTTTGAGTTTGTTGGGATTAATTGTCTCTTACACATTGTTAGACAGAGTACTCCATGATTAGTGGTTGTGAATAGACATTGTTTCAAATGTGCTCTTGGGATCGCAACACTAGTACTTAAAATTTACAGTAAAATTACAGAAACATTCACTTAAATTTAAGGAAAAATCTCTGCCTGCCTGAGTTACTTTTTGGAATATTCTGGCTCTATTGTATTGATATCAATTCATTTTCTGCAGAAAGCCAGAAATTGAGATTTTAAAAACATTTTATGATATCTCACTTCGAAAATGTTGGTATATTAGTGTCTATTTTAATTTGTATGTATCTATTGCATTCACTCCAATAATTTCTCTCTTCTTCCTGAACTCTTACATTACTCTATATTCTTCTTTTGGGATGGTGCATCCTGAGCCTCCTTTACTGCTTTATTATGTAGATTATCTAATTGCTATTTATTTAGAAAATTGTCATGGTTGAGACACCAAATTTTTTTGCTTTCTTCAGAAATGTTCACTAGGGAATCTCTTTAGTTATTATGTTTTGATTGTGATAAATAGTGTCAGATAATTTATATTGTGTTCGGCCACATTTTTAACGTTGAGTGTCCTACAAGAAGATACGTCAGAATTGGGTGGCTAAGTTAATCACCTTTGTAAGGCTGTTTTAATTTGTTGCATCATTTTGAATTATTTCTCTTCTTCTCTGTCTTTTTTCGCCTGCGTTTCCATTTCATATTTGCTGTGCTTATTATTTCATTGTTCTGATGCCTTTCATTTTCCCTGAATATGACAACAGTGCAAAGCTTATTGACATATATTGTACAAAGCACAATATAAATGCGTCAACTGGTTTAAGTGATCCAGCTGTTGCCACCGGAATTTCTGACCTAATTTATGAATCTAAGCCAGCCCCTGCTGAGCCTGATGCACTCGATGATGACCTAGTAAATGCATGGGCAGCAAACCTTGGTGATGATGGCTTGTTGGCAAACAATGCACCTGCAATGCACAGGGTAAGAGTGTTTATTATTTTGAATTGTTGAAGAAAAAAAATTACAATCTGGAAGTTTTTCCCTCTCATAACGAAGAGTTGTCCTCCGAGATGTGCAATACAATATTCTGTGAACTTTTCAATAGTAAGCTGAGCAAATCATTAGTGAGAAAATTCTTATTTTAGACTGCCTCAACAAACTTTTCTTTTTATTTTTGAAATAATTTTGTACAATTATTCCACATTGACCAAGAAGCTAAGACACTCTGTCCTTAATAGTATCTTAATTTGGTGGTCACTCTCTCTGTTTCTTATTTTTTTATTTTTTGTTTTTGCCAAGCGGGAGCTGACATCCTTTTTTAGCATTTTTTTGCTTGTAATTTCGTATTTCATTCACAATGTTACATTTTTGTGAACAAGTAATTCGTAGTGCTATCCCTCCCACCGCCCACCCCCTGGTGTGGGGTCCTTGGCATTGCTTTAGGTGTGGGATTATTTTCTTATTTGATCTTGTTGACCATGGATTGATTATCATCCTCCTCCTGTTTTCATTCAAGGCTTTATTGAAATTGTTGCCTTGATGGGGCATTATGCCTTCTCTCCCTGTCTTCCCATCTTATCACTAGGCTAAAACCTTTTTATTGATTGGCAATGGATTTATGAGATTTTTACCAAATAGTTTCCAACTTTGTAGTCTCTTTGTTTTCAGTTTTCTGCTCATTTTTAATTTGGTTTTTTCTCATGCTAGGTCAACGAATTTCTTGCTGGTATTGGAACTGATGCCCCGGATGTTGAAGAGGAGAATATTGTCTCTAGGCCCTCAGTTAGCTATGACGATATGTGGGCGAAGACACTTTTAGAGTCTTCAGAATTAGAGGTATAAATTAGATCATTATGTTTTGCTGAGTGGGGAATGAGTGTAGTAGTGCTGAAGCCTGGAAGGAGTGCATGTCCCATGTGACATTGGAGTAATGTGCTTATTCAACTTTCATCACATTTGCAGGAAGAGGATGCTAGGTCATCTGGGACATCTTCCCCCGATTCTATTGGATCAGTTGAAACTTCAATATCGTCCCACTTTGGTGGAATGAGCTACCCTTCATTGTTCAGTTCACGGCCAACCGGTTATGGAGCTTCTCAAACACCGGTAATATTTATGCATTTGATCCTTATGTTGCACACTGACTTGTACAGCTTTTGTTTGGCTTCCCAGAAATTTGGACATTTATGCAGCAATTGGAACATTTGAATTGTGACATTAGGAAACCAAGAGTTCTTTTGCTTTTTTGGAAAATAAGTTTTCGGTTCTTATTCACTGATAATAATTTTCTTTCTCCCCCTTTTTTTGGGGTATTGATCTCCTAGTTTTACAGTTAGTGTTGCTATGAGAAGATTCCTTTTCTATTCACATGAAAACCAAGGACTTTTATAAATAGATATATGTTGGCAAGATGATGCACAGCGACAGCAGAGAAGGGAATTTCTAGGATGATGCCATGCCATTGCAGATGCAGTTTGGTGTAAACAGATTCTACTATGCTGTTTACTGCCATGATCTTGCTGTGTGTGGTGTGTATAAATATGTTCAGCGGCTGTGTCTGCATGCATGTAGTCACACACTTTAAATTGTCTATTTCAGGAAAGGGCAGCTGGAAGCAGGTATAGTGGTTCATCGACGTACGAGGGTCTTAATTCTCCGGTAAGGCATACAACATCTAATTTTTCTTTTTTTACTTTTTTTTTTTGGGAGGTGGGGATTGGGGTGGGCGCGTCATCACAGCAATTTAGTGTAGTTTGGTTTCTTGTTATCTGAGGGAGAATCTTGATTCTTCAACATTTTCAGATTAGGGAAGAGCCTCCATCGTACAATTCAGCTGTCATGCAGAGTTATGAGTCATTTGAGAATCCAGTAGCTGGACAGAGATTTGAATCTCAGGATGAGAGACGAGTCTCTTCTGGAAATCCACAAATCGGAACAGCACTCTATGACTTCAGTGCTGGCGGAGATGATGAGGTAAGTTGATTTTTAATCTATTGTTTCAATAAAGCTGATTTTGGTTGTAGTTCAAGAATGTTGGACTTTCAGAATTCAGCAGGCTTGCCTGTGTGATGAGTATCCTTGCATGAAGAAATGGGAAACCTTAGCTAATGATTGATTCTTAGTTGAAAGAACATGGTTTGGTTTTTTGTCGCAGTTGAGTTTGACAGCTGGAGAAGAGGTTGAAATCGAGTATGAAGTTGATGGATGGTTTTATGTAAGTATTTTGAGTGTTCAGTTGCCACATAGTAAGGAGCCAAGTTTTCAATTTTTTTCTGCTGTTTGTTGCAGCATATTACCATGGTGAGGCAAATGTGAAATTTCGACTGGGATGTTTTGTTTTTTTTCTTGGATTCTAGTTGGAGTGGGGTCTGGGAATTAATTGTTGGTATTTGATGGTATAGGTGAAAAAGAAGCGACCTGGGAGAGATGGAAAAATGGCTGGGCTAGTACCTGTCCTCTATGTCAATCAACGTTGAGTGATGTTGTTTGTTAGAAGGGCTTGAGTCTCTTTTTACATGATATTGTGTGGCGATACCTGTCTCATGATTCAAGGGATGTAAATTTCCCTCCTATAAAAAGCTTAAGGATACCTTCCACAGCATGATCCGATAAGATGGTGCTTCTCATCAGGAATTCTACTGTCATGCTGCTGGAGGTTTCGCATTGGGCAGCTTGTTTGTATACTTTAGCCTTTGTCCTCCTGTAATTTTTACCATTTTGACATTCATTGGGCGAATTTGAGAGTTGAATATGAGGAGAGAACTGTTTTTATTTTGTCTCCTAATTATTGTATCAAATTGCACTATTGATATCTCTGAACAGGATCCTAGGCGCGTTGCCAGTTTTGAAGGGACTATTTCGTGCAGACTTCTTTTTTAAACACGACTATTTTGTGAGGACTGTGAGTGTGATTTTATCTATTCTAACTCTTCTAAGTCACGTAACCGCTACTAATCTTGTCTAGCTTTTATCAGGTGAAGACAGCTACTAATCTTGGGGATAACGAAATTTATTTTAGATATTAGTAGGCTAATATCTAGGAGTTGCTCGCACCATATCTCATCTCTTATAATTCCTCACTTAAAATCAAGGATGCAGCTAACAATTAGAATATGAGACCATATGCTTAATTCACATGATCTCAAGTTGGCCCTTATCACTAGGCTAACTATGAGTGAATTACGTTTGCTATAGTGCGTCTTGTTGTGTTAAGGTGCGTCGAGAGCATCCCCGCGTTTTTCATCGCTTGGTCGGCTTCGGCTTAAGTGTGAGTGCTCTGTCTTGCTACCCCTCGTGGGTTTGGTAGGGCTCCGTCTCTTTCGGTTGGTTTCTGATCATCGTTTTTGTGAGTGTTTGGTGAGGTTTGGCTACTTCGATTGGGTCATCTTTTGCTCATCGCGCTTGGTTTTACGATTGGGTTCCTCGTCGTCTCCTCTGCCTTCGATGGGGGGTAGTTTTTTTGGGTTGAGAGAATTGCCGTGTACAATTTGGTTTGCTTGTCGTTAGTCTCCTGCTCGATACTGACCGTCGCTTTTTGGTCTGCCTCCTCTGTCCAGCCTATCAGTGCCCTGTGATGTTTGGACGTGGTTTGCACTTTGTGTTTACGCTTGACGTGATCGGCGTGTGATCATTTGTAGGTTGGGTACCTATCGTCGTTAGCCCATTGGGGCTAGTCATTCTCCTGGGTAGCAGGGGTGGTTGCCGCCGTGTAGTGGTGGTGAGCCAAAGATAGTGGTGACTCTAGTGTTCTGTTGTCATCCTTGCAAGTTTGTTTCCTAGGCTATGGGCTTGGGTTGGGTCAGTCGCTGGTTCGCGAGACTGCTGTGGGCCATTTGGGTTGGTTGGGCCCGTGTGGGCTCTATAATGTGTGGGTGGCTGGTTTATTTTGTAAAACTGACGTGAACTTTTTTGAGTGTTCTCCTTGTACTTAGTTTTTAGTTATGTAATGAACTAATTTTCCTTTATTAAAAAGAAAAAAAAAATGAGTGGATTATATGAATTGACCTTCCCAAGTTGGCCCTTATTTCTCATCTCTTATTTGTTGCAACATGTTTATTTGGCTTATTGCATGTAAGTATGTTTCGGCCAAGAATAATCAGGCGAAGTTGCCGGGACACCCAGTCTTGCAAATCTGTTTCCTCTAGTGTTACCTGTCCAACATAATAATACTGCATTTGTACTTGGATACAGTCTCGTCTTATTAATTTCTGAGGTTGATATGACGAATGGGTGAATCTCAATTCAAAAAGCCGAGAAATATTTCAGCAAATAAAGAGCAGTTTTAGTTATATTTCCTTCTCGGGAGGTCCATCAATTGGTTTGCAGCTTAAGGGCAATATGAAAATGTTTTTAAAAAATGTAATTAGATTGTCTGGTCCAGACGATCTAATTAAAGAATTTTTTTATTAAAAAAGGCACGGTAGGTATAGCATATCCCTGAAGGAGAAAGGACACGAGTGTGGGAGTTACTGGGGGGGGGGGGGGTTGGGGGTTGTTGGACAGCATTAGCAATTTAGCATCGCATGCACATGGCTACCAAACTGATCCGCAGGGCAACTTATAGAAATTAATTGGCAATGAAAATTAATCTATCAGCAGGGCAACTTATTAATTGCGGGGCCCCCCCATTTTTGCACCCAATTACAAGTTCATTTAGCTACAAGTTCTCTTCTAATTGTAACTTTTCTTTTTGGTGATAGATGTGGATGGTGAGACTTCAACCTCTTAGTATCCTTTTGTCTAGGTGACTGCTATATGTAACAGCCAAAACGGAATAGAAATCACTTTCTAGGGAAAAGCGAGAGAGAGAAATGAACGGTGAACTCGCAAGCTGGGAGCCTGGGAGAGTCCACAAGTTGACATTTTCTTTTTTTCTTTCTTGCCTTTTTCCTTTTTTTTTTTATAAAAAAAAAATCTAATTTTATCTTTATGGATTGGGTACGTTGATCTTATCATCTTTGAATGGAACTAAACCTGGAGGCACCAGGTAAAGGTCTGCGCCGGTGGGTTTCTTGCTTTTTCTTTTTTTTTTTTTAATTATTTTTTATTTATTAAGACTGCTGTGGAGGTTACTGATCAATTAATTAATTTGTTTTCGATCAGTTTTCTTATCATTTTGAATACTAAATTCACACGCACACACATAAATATCAACATCCGATATTACGTCTATAATTATATGCATTCAAGATGTGCATATTTTCATACGCAATCGACATTGACCATGCATGTCAAAATACAGCCAACACTACAAGAGCATAGACACATTTGGCAACGTTTTCTTTTTATACGGTCAAAACTATAAAATTTATGGCTATAAGTTTGTTACAATAATAATTGGATTGCTGATTTCTGTTGCGTAAAAAAATTGTACACGTCCACTGCAACAGCATTCTTAATTATGAAGTAGCTGCTACGGAATACAACTTAAGAGAAAAATTTTGCTACGTCATAATTAATCATAATTTTTCGTAAACGGAAATCTTTCGTACATAGATTAAAGGCATCGAGAAATCCTAGCATCATATGTGGCATAATTAAAAATTCAGTAAAATTTGGACGCTCGATGAATAATAATTCGATAAAGTGTATAAAAAGTAATAAATTTTAAATTTTAAATAATAACATTCACAGTTTTAATAATAAATTTTATTATTAAATTTTTTATTATTTAAATATATATGTTAGTTACTAAAAATTGGTAAGTTGTGATTGCATTGCATTGAGGGATTTGAAGGAGCTGACGTGGCCAATGAGCTGTAAAATTCCCCCAGTAGTTTGTATTTCAGGGAAACCTAGGCCAAGCAAAAGAAATTGGGCAAGCACCGCTATTGTCGTTGTGGAGAGAACAATCGGCGAGTTGGATTTTTAGGCACGACTGACAGAAGTAATGAGACTCGTCGAAATCAAAGAACTCGTCAATCTCTGAGGACCCAACAGTGTAAGATAATTCACTATCTGAATCTATTCATCCAACTAGCCATAGTCAAACAGGAAACAATATTAAATGCTCACCGACTTCTCACAGACAGTTTCGATCCTCAAATGTCTATCTCTTCCAATTCTCAGTCAAATTCGTAGCTCCACATATTTTTCTTAAATAATAATTATTTTAGTCTTAAATTTTTATAAATTTTTTTAACTAAATTCTAAGTCTTTTAACTTTTTTAATTAAGTTTTATAATTTTTAAATATTTTACAATTGAGTCATTTTCATCAACGATTGTCAGTCAAACTATTAAAATATACTTTAACTAAATAAATATTAATAAAAAAATATAAATATCACTTTTTTATATTTTTTATTTTATAATTTTAAAAATAATTAAATTAATATATTTAAAATTTTTTTAATTCACTTTTATTTAGTTAAAAATATATTTTAAACAATTTGATTGACAATTGTTGATAGAAAAATTCAGTTGTAAAAAATTTAAAAAATATATAACTCAATTGAAAAAATTAAAAAATTTATAAATCAATTAAAAAAATTTATAAAAATTTAAAACTAAAATAATTATTACCTTTTTTTTTTTCCTACCGAAGTAGCTGACTATTTTTTTGGAAAGATGCAGCTTGGAACCCTAGTTCAAGTTAACTCTCTCTCTCTTCTTTCCTGTGGATTTTGAATTTTCAGATGCACTGTTGACTTTCTTGTGTGAGAACCACGTAACTTTACACGTCGGATTGATGACCGGAATTATTGAATTTAAAGGGTCAATGCCAGCGGACATTCCACCTCAGTGAGTTTGTATTTCGGTGTAGGATATTTGGTTTGCATAGTTGGGTCCTTTCACTCCTTTGGTAAAACAATTTTTTTCCCCGTAATTAATAATATTTAACAACCAACTTTCAAAATTTTGTCACGATAATATTATCTTTTTTTGCTGCACGATTTAACTTGTTGCACGATTCACAGAGCTAATTCTAACATTTATTGTAGTATAAGTGACAATACGTAACAAATCTTTTTCTTTTCATTATTCTGGATTGGTCTCTAATTGACATGCTGAAAAAGAGGCAACAGCTGTAATTAATTAGCTCATTGGAGCATAGGAAGAAAAGACATCACAAATGATCATGAGGAATATATATATATATATATATATTACATAGTGGGGTAGGGGGAGTACTGATGAGGAAGGAGTTGAAGGGGAAGTCCCTTAGCGGGAATGGGAAAGGGATCAACAATGATGTTCTCGTCTTGAATGAGTTTGCGAAATTGGAAGCGTTTGACCAAATGGTGGATGAAAACCAGAATCTCCAAACGGGCGTATTCTTTTCCGGGGCACATCCGAGGCCCTCCGCCAAAGGGAACAAATGTGTATGGGGCTGGTCCCTTCCCTTCGAACCTACTTGGATCGAATTTCTCCGGCTGTGGAAAGTATTCCGCACTTTTGTGTGTTGAATTTGCGCTCCAATACAACTGCCCATAATCATGATTAATCGTCCATTTAATTAATTATATATGCACGTTAAAGAAAGACTATATTAATAAAAATTTGATGCGTGTGTGTGCGTGTATATATGATGCAATTAAATTGATCGAAGGAAATCGATATGATCAATGAATTAAATTGTGAGTTGAGTTGAGTTGAGTTGATGATGATGATAATGATGATGATATAATAAGTAATATAATAAGTAATATAATAAAAGAGATACCTTCCAGCCCTTCGGAATGTAGAAACCGTTGAAAGAGAAGTCATGGATGGCCTCCCTGAAGGCACCTTGGAGAGGAGGAGCAAGTCTCATCACTTCGCAAGCCACGTTCCACGAGTACTTCATCTTCTGTACGTCTTCCCACCTCAGCGCCTCTCCTGCTCCCTTGCTTTTCGCTATCTCCATTTGTTCTGCATGTGTACGTACGCACGTTCTTTTTTATTTTCTTTTATTTATGATGCAAAATATATTAAACCAAAGCCACAAACTAAACAGATTTTCTGAGTTTCTTTTTTCTAGGCCCTTTAGTTTAACAAAAAAAGGTTCTACAATATATATAGTATATTGAGATTTAAATATATATTGCTTGGGATAGGGAATGTTCATATCATAATTAATCGATCCTATCACAAAAAAATAGGAAAATATTAAGTAAAAATATTTGAGTATTAATAATAAAGTGATATAGATCGTAAAATGATTAAAATTTAAAAAAAATTAATTTTTGAGTATAATTAAATGAAATAGGTGGTTATTTTACTGTTTCTTAAAATTGATACAATCTATACAAGCCAACAACGTTAACGTAAACGTACGTACCCTGGTGAACTTGGTGATAAATATGAGGCAATTCCGCAAGAAACTTGACAATGAAAGTGCAAGCAGCACTAGCAGTGTCATGTCCACCGATCAACAGTCCCAGGATCTTGTCGGCAACATCCATCTCGCTCATGCACTTTCCGTTTTCGTCGCTTGCCAGCAACATGTGCGACAATATGTCCTCGTTGTGCTTCTGCGTGGACGACGACGCAAACTCCTTCTTTCTCTGCTTGATGATCCCCAAAAGCTGCTCCCTGATGAAGTTGGAGGCCTTGATGGCCCTCCGAAACGGAGTCCCTGGCAAGTCTATGGGAACCGATATGATTCCGGATGCCAAATGGTTGAAAGGCTCCTCCAGTCGAGCGATCCGGTTGGGGTCGTCGATGCTCATGAACAGACGACAGGCCAACGAGAAGGTGTAGTTCTTTGCGAGAGGGAAAACGACGACCTCGTCCCTGTTTTCCCATCGCGAGGCGAAGTGTCTTTCGGCCACCGCGTCCATGATCCCGATATACCTCTGAAGAGCCTCTGGCTTAAGGAACTGAGGGAGCATCGTTCGCATTTTCTTGGCTTCCTCCTGGGAGGAAGTCTGGAGTGAGGACGGGAAGATCTTGTTCACGGAGTCAGGCCACCATGCCGCCACGAGCTTGTTCTCGTTGGAGAACAAGAACTTGTTGCCGGAAGCACCGCATAGGACGGCGGCAGGCTGGCCCAGAAGGTTCGTTTTGAATACCTCAGACGAGTATTTAGCCAAACGATCAAAGATGAACTTCTCCGGGTGGCCTTTCCATCCTGTGGACAAGAACTCGAGGCTCTCCCCAACAAAGGGGAGCCCCGGCTTGCCCGGTGGAAGGTTAGCGTAGCTGTACTGTGATCGATGCTTGTTGAAAATGACAAATAGGAAGAGGGTGGTGAAGGTGAAGGACACGAAGAGGGCCAGGAGAAGGGTGAGAGAGAAATATTGCTCCATATTATAACAATCTAATAATATTATTAATTCTTTCTTTGGAGTAATAGTAGTACTACTGTACCTTTAACTATTATTCCCAGCGAGAACCAAGCTAGTGAGGTAGCTTAGGTATATATGTTGCAAGTGATGGAGGGTCTCCTTTTGGTGCCAATTTATAGGCAAATATGTTGTCTTGTATTCCTTGTGTTGTTTGTTGTTTGTAACGCGGTGGGGTGGACGTCATACCAATCAAGAATTTCATTTCATGTGACATGACTTATGGTTGTTAATGACCAAATTAAGTCCAACTTATGGTTGTTAATGACCTAATTAAACACTCCTAAACTCCATCCACTTAAAAGTTAGAATATGCTAATGTTTCTTAGTGTTATGCTGCCAATTGCAGGGTGAGACCTCTTCTAATGGTAATGATGTGTGTATTTTATTGTAGTGAAGTGAAATGAAAAAAATTTGAATTTTTGCATATTTCTCATTTGTCTCTTCTATATGTAAATGTAACCGCTCTTTTAAGATAATAAAAAAAAAAAAAAAGAAAAGAACCACTCAACACATTAATTAATTTTCATTCTACATTTATGTGTAACATGCATACTTTATGATTAACAAGGAAATTCCACTGGCCGAGGTTGCTTCCGGTAGTTTTTTATCAGAATTTAATATTAGCTTCATTTTGATGACATGGATATTACCAAAGTTCGTTGCTGTCGTATTCAGACTGTCTGGTTGTTCAAAAAAAAGTTTTACTCGCACTGATGGTGAGAAGGAGATATGCGTCAAAAAAAAAAAAAGTGAGAAGGAGATAAATAGCAGTTCAATTAAAGGGCATTTCCATTCGTCCTTTTTTCTTGTACATGTTTGGGGTGTTAGTTGAAGGTTTTCTTTTTATTGTAAGATAATATACAAAAACATTATTAATTTTATTTAAAGTGATAAATTTAATATTAATTTTAAAAAATAATAAATGTAATGTTAACTTTATTTAAAATAATAAATCTAATATATGATAATTTTATATAAATAAAATCTGTCAGTTTTGATGATAAATTTATAAAGATATATCTATTTTGATAATATAATAATTATATAAGTTAGTCTCATATCATTCAAACAAGTAAATTTTATTTAAAAAATTTTACAGTAAATTAATTTATTATTTTAAATAAAATTAGTAGTAAATTTATTATTTTTTAAAATTAGTATAAAATTTATTATTTTAAATAAAATTAATGATATTTTTATATATTAACTCTTTTATTTTTTCTTTGGAGGTGGTTAGGTGGGTTTTCTCTTTCTTTTATTTTTTTGTTTGTATAAATTTGGGGTGGGCGTAGGGAACGTGAAAAACAACGAATTAAACTCATTAATACGTGGCTACATATGTCCAGGGAAAGTTGATCTATTTTGATTCGCTTTTAAAAAAGAAAAAAAGAAAAAAAGTGAAAATCAATAAATTATAATTTAATTTGTATTAAAATATTTTCTTTGAGTTTTGGTCAATATCAATTAACTTTTTTTTTAAAAAAAAAGGTCATAAATTATAATTAGCTTTAACTTCAATTTCAGCACGAGTTTTTCTCTTGTAAAATATAAATTAAGATAAAAGAAAGCGGTGGACTAGGTTATGGACCGGTCGAAGGTAGCTGGTAAGTAAGACCGAAAAAGTCAAAAAGCAAAAAAAAAAAAAAAAAAAGAGAAAGTTGTAAATGCTAAGGAAATTGAAGGGACTAATGGTCGGGGCCGCAATTCAATTGCCTCCACTCCTAACCCCCAACCCAATTTCGATTTGCTTTTGGACGATTATTATTTTATTGATGGATAATTGTATGGGTGTTTGTGGTTCAGTTCGAACGATTTAAAAAAAAAAATACAATTAATTTATTATAGTCGTAATTTAAAAATTTTAAATTATAATCAATTTATTAATTGTATAAATTGTCAAAAATAATCTATAAAATGACAGATTGATTTAGGTAATTTAAGTGATTTTCTTAATTTTAATACTTGTCTTTTAAATTTTTTTTATATTCATATAAAATAAAATCTAAATGTCTCAATTAAATATTAAATCAAAAAATTTGAAAATTTAGGATAAAAGATTGAATTCTAAATATAAGTTTTTAGTTTTTCTAATACTAATTTCACATACAATTGAGTAACAAAAAAATTGAATTTTAATTATGTAAAAGATCTTGTAGTCTAATTTTAAGTATAACCGAGATCTACAAAAGAATTTATAAATATAATTTTAACTAATTTCACAAACAACTAACAATAATCGAAAGCTTATATTTTTAAATACAATTTTGAATTATAATATGCATCAAAATCGTGGAATAAAAAAAGTAGTATTTTTAAATACCTTAATACACAAAAACTTAATATGTGATTAAAATTTACACCTTATTATCCTAAATAAAAGAAATCAATAGTTAAAAATTACTCATCCTTATTAGTGATTGGATCCTTTTCAGTTATTTTTAAAAAATTAAAAAATAAAAATAATATATGTTACACACACACATATATATTGTATCGAATCGGTTAACCGCAGTTTTAAAACTATGAAACCGCCACCAATCCGCTTTTGACAGTTTTAAAAATTTTAAAACCATGGATAATTTTTTTTCTTGTGGTTTTGGTAGATACAGATAAGTTCAATACAGATTGGGCGATTTTTGACGAGTTGAGCGGTTTATAAACAACTCTAAATAATTGTCCGGCCACCCAATTAAACGAGGGAGGAACTCATCAAATAAAAAATCGTTATCTTTTTAAAATAGTATATTTTTTTTAAGAAAAGGTTCAAAATTGTTTTGAAAAAAAATTATACTAACTCATCTTTAACTTTTCTTCAACTCATTTTCTCTCCAACAAAACCGCGCTCATCCAACAATTACAAGGGAAGATCACACGCGACTGAAGCCAATATCCTCAACTCGAGAGCCAAACAAGAAGTCGCATGTAACTATATCATTGTGAACTAATAATCGTAGATATCAAAAGACTATATATTATAATTAAAAGAGATTATTGTAATTATAATCAGACAAAATAAGTGTAATATGTTTTCAAATCACAATAATACTTTTGACACACTAACAAACAATTAATTATAATCTAAGTAAAATTAATTTATGTACTGTCGCATTTCACTTGCTTTCGTTGTTCAAACCGTAGCTGATGACTTAAAATTAGCCATCCATTATAATTAAGACCCCTTTGAGAGCGGAAGAAAAAATTTATATAAAGCGTATAAGACAAACAGGAAAATCTATCTAGCTACGTAGCCACTAGCTATCATCTTAAATAAAAAGTCAATAAGTTCAGTTTGCAGTTTGGCAGTCTTTTGTTGCCTAACAAATAATAATTACGGGTTCAAATAGTTATTTCCAACAATTCGGACCATGCCAACTTTCTCTGTTCTTTTATTTTTGGGCTTGTATTAATATATGGGATAAATATTTTTAAAATTCTAAACCTTTAGATTTTTTTACGTTTGAATCTTAAATCTTTTTAATATTTCATTTGAGTTCTAAATCTTTTAATTTTTTACTATATCAGTCCTTTAAATTACGAAAAGTAGTCAATCTATTAATAAGTGAGTTTAATTTAATAAAAATCATTTAAAAAAACTTAAATACATGAGTTAAATATTTTTTTCATCAACAAAATAGGCATATTAAATATTTTTTTAATCAACAAATATACGAATTAAATAGGCAACATGTATATTTTTTTATAAAAAAAGACATTCAATTCATATATTTAATCTTTTTTAAATAATTTTTTGTAAAGTTAAAATTATTGTTTAATAGATTGATCACTTTTGTTAAATAGAGGGACTAATTTGGTAGAAAATCAAAAAGTTTAAGACTCAAATTAAATGTTAAAAAGGTTTAGGACTCAAACGTAAAAAAACCTAAAGGTTTAGGACTAAAAAAATCCTTATCCCATTAATATATGCATGTATCAAACTCAAATTAAATACACTGCAGGGCTAGTTAATCAAATGGTTGTTTTAAAAATCTGACCGACTCGACGGTTGGATCAATTAACTAGTAATTTGATATCTAAATCGGTCTTATTCTTTTTATTTAACTGAACAAAAAAGTAATTGAAAAAAAAATCACTCCACCCGATTGACTCTAACAGTCAAACTAGCCTGGTAAGTGTTTAAAATTTTAAATTTTTTATTCTAAAAAAGATTGTATATAATTATATTATTTTTTAAAAAATACTTTTAAATATATACTTACATATATTTTAATAACATTTTATTTACTTTTATATAATATATAAATATTAATTATATTTATAAACAAGAGTTGACTTGTACCGAATCAAACTCTAAACCAAGTTAGGGGCCCATCTGGATTTAAAATACATGTATCAAAGCCTGTCAGTCGCTAGCTGATGGCAAGTATCTCTTTAATTAACGAATTCACGGCATGCTCCATATTTTTCTGAACAAAACAGAAGCTCTATGTATAGATAGACAAACTATAATTATTGATCATCATCCTTTGGCGGTCATGGTCTTTGTACTTGTTGATTGTATAGTCTATAGAGCCCATCGCCGTGTGGGGGTTGCTGCTGGATTCCTGTATACGAGGAAAAAGACACAATTGTCAGCATACAGTGGATATAAAAATTGATATAAATTAATTTAAATTATTAAATTATAATTTATAAAATATAGATACGAACACAACAATGTAAATAGTACGACAGAGGTATGGCTGTACAAAGATCTTAAAAAAGTTAAGACACAATTCGGGGTTGCTGCTGCATCCTATCGCGGTCATGTGTGCCCGTTAGCAACCAGACAATCAAAAAGAAAGACAAACATATTTAATTATTTATTTATTTATACATCGCTGACTTCATTCAATCTCAGGGATCAATATTATATAGTTTGGAATTTTCAACAGTGCTTGCCCATCCACTTCTTTTAAGCCAACCAGCAATCTAAACGATGCCATATTCCTTTTTTTTCTTTTTTTCTTTTTTTTTCAGTTCGTTCGTTAATCCACCATTATCAACAAATTTCTGTAATTGAAACTTGTGGGCGCTGGCCATACTTTGCCAAACAAATTATGGTATAATTAAGATAATATAATTACTTAATTTATAAGAGGAGAGATAAGCTGGGCTTGTATACATGTATGGTCATCGGAAAAGTAGCCTTTCAAAGCATTTGTTTTCAGGCCTTCTGCCCTGCAACACCAATTTTCCAACAAAAAACGCCACTGACTTGATTATGATGATCACATGAAGAAGCTAGCTAACAGCAAACACAAAATTCACAAACACGCTTTTATTCTGCGACGGATAAACAAATATAGGTGGTGTAAGTATAGCGAGTACGACAGAGTCAACAGAGATCTCTCTAGATCATATACAGTAAATTAGACTTTCATAACATTAGTTCGGAAGGCGATAATTCAATATAACATTGGGCGACTAATTTCGCTCTTAAAATGCAGCAGTTGGTCAGACTGGGGGCGGTATTGTGCCGCAATGCCGTTTCAAACTTAATGTGGAGGTTGGTGGTGCACGGTTCAATTTCGTTATTCCATGGAAATAAACGTGTGATTTACATCTTTGACGTGGGTGCACAAAAACTATGAAATGCTTTGTTCACTAATTAATGTTAGGCAAAAAAACAAAATGAAGATGATTGATTGGGTATGGACTACAAAAGCACCTACCATTGAGTCCTGCTGTCAGTTCAATTGGCACTTCAAATTAACATGCCTTTTTTTTTTTTTCCTTGCGCAGCGCAGAGGAGTCAAGAAATCCCATGGTGGGTCAGTGCCTGCCGCACGCTGGCACGAAAATATGTTGGATGGATCTTCTCCTTCGATGTAATTTCCCTTGTTATTTATATACACTATCACTACTATTTTCGACGTTGTACCAAATGATGTTCACATATGATATGGCTCATTTGACTATTTAAATGCCCGGACTAGGATGTTAACGAAAAATTAATAAACTCCCGGAAGCACCTGACGACATAAAATTCTTGTGAATGCACGGATACACACGCTCGGAAAATAATGCACAAATTACTTAAGAAATTTCTTGGCCATAGGGACGGCAAAACTTAGCAGACTAGCTGGTTACAACATTAATTGATTCTTCCTATTTTGATCTTTAAGAGGAGTATCATCGAATCAACTTTCACATTAATTGTAACTAAGTTTCAACCTCAAGGGTCCTTCGTATTGGTCTGTTATATTCATAATTTCACTCTTAGAGTGCTCGTGAAAAAAAAAAACAAATCTTGATTAACAAGGGAATTGAGCTTCTCTCTTGTCCAATTGGATCAATCAGCTAAATTCACACCAACCAAAGGCACTCTAGAAGAGTTTAAAAAAAATTAAGAATTCCACCCAACTTGTTTCAATACTTAGATAAATGTATCAGAGGGCTTACTCTTAACTAAGAAGTTATGCTAACCCAAGAGGCAAGAACCAACAACCTAAAAGAGCAGCTACTATAAGACGACTCTGAATTTCTAGTGTTGTTTCATTCGTTCCTTTCTCTCCAGATGGCTGCAACTTATTTCTTCTTCTGTGCTTTGATTTTTTTTCTTTTTCTAATTTTTTTTCCTTTCTTCAAAGAGGACGGCTAATCTCATTATTGCTCACCAAAGTAGTCGGGCTGAGACTCTATGACCAAAAGTATTAACCACATTGGACCTTAGATATGCAACTGAAAACTAGATCCTATCGGTGATTCCATCCAAAACATAGCCATTGGCCATTCCAATCATGGGCAGGAAAGAGTTAAAGTGGAACCTCGTGGCGCAACATGCCTAGTTAGCTAAAAGTAGGAGACAATTATAAGAAAGAATGGAAACCCGCTTGCAAAAACAAGCTAATCAGAATTCAGAAATTTTAAATGGCCACAACATCAAAAACATTGTAAATATTCAAGAAAATTAAGGAAAATAGAAAAAAAGATGAAAAACATGGCGGCATTCACATCACACTCATGGACATTATCTGCCGAGCAAGACCTGGATCCTGTTGCAAAAGCTCCCTCAAGTTATTCTCAACCTCCGCCATTTGCTTTTCCAAGTATTCCTTGGATGTCTGTCCAGAGCAAAAGAGATCAAGTTAGCTGTACGAAACTTCATTGCAGCTCCAAATGTCGCTCACAAAAGTTAAAAAGAAGAAGGAAAAAAAAAAAAGGAGAACAATAGGCAAATGGAAGCCAAACCAAGCAGAAAATAGATTGGTATCCTCAAGTAATCTACAAAGGATAGACAAAGAAATCAAAGATTCACAAATTGATGACCGATGAACGGGCAAGTACACACACAAGTAATAACGTAGCAGGCAAAGCAAATGAATAAACAGGTAACACTAAGTGATGGCAGTCAATTAGATGGGTTTACATAGTAGACAAGAAGTATGAAGACATTTGTTAATATGCTGTCAAGGACGAATAAAGTGTTCTCTTCTGGCCTGTCATGGCGAAAATCACTGCAACTCTATACTTAAAGTAGACGAGATATGTAAAGTATAAGGAGACTATTAACACATAAATAATCGGCGACCAATCGCTAAAACAGTTGTATGCAACACAACAAACCCAAAACAGACAAAAGAAAGTAAGCGCCACGCAGCAGATGAAGCACAGGAGGGCCTATCCGATATCAGAAAAGAGAAATGTACCTGTAGAGAGGCAATCGCAGTCTCAGTATCCTTGAGCTTCTGCTCATGTTCGCTCATTAAAAGCGACTTTGATTCTAACACGAACCTGGCCAGCATATGTGGTGGAGGGGAAAGTAAGAAGGGAGAGGGGAGAAGGCTTGTCAGAATTTGTAATACAACACAATGAATAAATGAAACACGAATTAGATGGACTTTAGTAAGTTATGCACTACTCACGTTCGCCCTGCAAAACAACAGACAGAGGGCATGTCAAAATCCACCACTACAACATATTCTGATTTCTGAATTGAAAGGATGATGGGTATGAAGATACCGATAGATTTATAAGTATTAGTATCATCAGGCAACTGGCGCAGCTCTTCCAAAGTTAAGAAAGCACGCTTCTTTTCTCCTTCCTTAGTTCGAATCTGGTTTTGCACCTGTGAAGAAGAGATCTCACCACTATAATTCAGATCGAAAAGAAAAGAAAGCAAATTTACCAAACAGTGTGTTCACAGTCTGGAAACAAAAAAACAACAAGCTTTCTACCTAGCCGGAAAAGGCACTGAAACCGAATTAGGATGCATGTTCATATTCAAATCAAGAAAACACACACCCCACTTCCCCCCCCCCCCGAAAAAAAAAACCCAATCAGAACTTGGCCAATTATTTATTTTTACGTACGCAGAAGAGAATCATTTTGGGATTTCCTGCCTATGCAAAAACCAAAAAAAAGAAAGGGGGGAACCCTAACAGCAACAAAGCAGCAGCATCGATTATCCTACTAAGCATTTAAGAAAAGGAGGAAAAAGGATAAGAAGGTAGCACCTGCTTTAATTTGCCAGTAGTCTCAATCATGCGACCCTGAATCTCTAGAAATGCCTTTTTTTTTTTTTTAGCCAATAAAAAAAAAAAAGAGGAAAAACAAACCACAAAGTAATCAGAATCAGAAGAAGAGGGAAACCAGAAGGCCGACACTGCACAGGGGTAGATATCCAATCTCTTGAAATTAATTGAGTTTTGAATCTCTTTTATTTGGTTTGGTTCAGGTGGGCCTGCGTGCGTGCGTGCCTGTGTGTGTGAAAGAGTGAGAGAGTGAGAGAGAAACAGAGAGAGAGAGAGAGAGACAGAGAAGTCTCACAGATCTATTGGCTTCGTCGGCCATCCGAAGGAAGAAAGTGCTGTGCTGTGCTGTGCTGTTTGAGGTCTGCAAAATCAATGTGACTGACGAGACGATGCGGAACTGATCACAATTCACAACACAACACAACCCAACAGAGATGAGAGGGCACCGGCGGTTGCTATCCTCCACTTTGCGATGTCCGCTCTCCTTTGCATAGTTAGATCGGCCTTCAACTGCATTGGCAGCCCAGGCAAGATCATTGGGCCTTTGCTGGGCCGGCACAATTAGCCCTCACCACCACCCACCCACGCCTCATCGCTCATCACCAATTCATAACCCTAATTAATTGCTAATCCATCATCAGCATCAATAATCATCCACTATTCCCTTTCTTTTTTCTTTTTCTTTTTCTTTTTTTTTTTTTGGATAGAAATCATCATCTACTTACTTACTACTAATAATTCTAAGTAAGTTACAATAGTAACTTCTAGTTAATTTATAGCCTACTAGTAATGTCTACAGCTACTAATAATGTGCCCAGTCAATCCTCATGCCTCCTCAAAAAAATGTTCTCTTCATCAAGCTAAGAATATTCCCACTCATTAATGTTAAATATCATCCAATCAATAATATAATATCGATACCACCGACTTTAGTTTATGACCAAAAGAAAAGTATCCCATCCTGCCCCACTCTCATAATCATTAATTGACTAATAAACAATCATGTTATGATGATGTAAAGTGATTAATAATCCTCAAGTTACTCTTCTGCAATTTTAATTCATTATTTATAATCAAAATGGAATACCCTTAATTTATTGCGTCCCTTAAAATTAAATGCCCTTTTATATATATATATATATATTGTGCATTTCCTTGTTTGACTCTATCGGCATGCAGTTGGTCACCGTAGGTGATGTTCTGTATTGGAAGTACTGAAAGAAAGTAAAATAACCATGCCAAAATTAGACCCAACATAACATAAACCTACTTAGTCAAATGAAGCGAGATTGAATAAGTTTTCAAGAAGTGAAATCATGGGTTAATAAAAAAAAAAAAAGAAAAAAGAAAACTAGTAGTACTCCAAGGGAATTGAAAATTTTTGCAGTTATTTGAAAAGCAAAACCAGTCAATGAGGTTACAAAAGAAACATGGTTGAAAAGTAAATGGGTTAAGCTTGCGATTGTGAGAAACAAGAAAAAGAAAAGAAAGAAAGAACAAAAGAATCAAAAGGAGGAAGAAAGACCCAAGCAGTAAAAGTTAAGAATTGGACTCTTTTTTTTTTTTTTTTAAATAATAATAATAAAGGAGGGTTATTGATTAAGGGCTTGATTGGCAATTATTAAGGAAAAATAGAAGGAAAATAGAAAAAAAATATTTTTTTATTTAATTTATTTTTTATCAATTTAAATAATTATGTTTTATTTTTTTTTTAAAATTTACTATTTATTTTTTTAATAATTTTATAATTATTATTTTTTATTAATCGTAATAATTATTATTATTATATTATTTTTTATTTAATTTTTTATTATTCAATCACACCGACGAGTGAAACAAAGAATAAACAAACGAAAAAAAAAGAAGGAAAAGAATCAAAGAGGTGTCCCTTCCCTTGTCAGGAAAGGGACCCGCTTGCATTGGCGTTTTTGGCGGGCTAATTTTTTACAAGCCAACCACCAGCGACTGCGATACAACTATATTTATCTTTCTATATTAAATGTAAGCATAAATATATTTCTCTCTTTTTCTCTCTATCTCTCTTAAACCACGAAAAAAGATTTGAAATTAGTAATTAATAATCAATTTTCATTACCAATTCAACGCTAATAATTCTCTATCTCTCTCTCTCGCTTTCCCTCTCTCTCTAAAGGGCCTGTTTTATCTTCTCTCTCTATCTGTCTCAGTTCCGTCCAAAAAAAAAAAATCTCTGTCAGGGACAGGGTGTCGTTCTTTTCTCTCCTTTTTGTTTTTTTTTTTTTTGGGTTTGGTTTTGGTTGGGTTTATCTATTTGTTGTCTGATAATCCTACATTTGCAAATTGCAAGAAGCATTTTGATTTTGGTTTGCGTGTCAGGTCCGGTGTGGGTAGTTGTTCTGTGTCAGGTCAGGGCCTTTGTTTTGCAGGGTGAAATCCTTCAGAATTCCTATACCTAATCTTTCTTCTCCTCCATACCACCACAATCACAAAGAATACAAAAGGGGCTGCAGGGCCAGATCCAGATCGGATCATCCCCCATTCTTCTTTTCTTTTCTTTTCTTTTCTTTTCTTTTGTTACGGCCGCGGCCCATAACCCCCGCCCCGGCGGCCCCATGAAGAGTTGTATTAATGGGGATTTGATCGTTGAGACATATAAAAGAATATAAAGAAAGAAAAAAAGGGGAAAATGAAATGCCGTCGTAAATCGAGGTTTGGAATAAGGTCTATATTCATGGGGATTTGCTTTACCATTGAAAAAGACCCCCAAGAACGTCAGCAGTTATCTTCCCACCCCAACCCAGGTTCTTCCCCCCACCCCTACTTCTTTCCCCACTTTCTCCTCTTCATTTTCCTTTTCTTTTTTCTTTTTTACACACACACACACACATATATACATATGCTCAATTGTTTCCCATTCTTTTCCTTTCCAAATTTTGTTCTACCCGTCTCTCTTTTTCCTTCTTTGTTATTTTGTTTGTTTTTTTTTTTTTAATTTTTTTGGGCAGGCTTGTTGAGGAGATGGTTGTTATTTTACATTTTTGTTTCGGATAGCATTTCTTCGTGATCATAAGAACAAGGTTCAAGTGGAACATACTATTGAATTGAAGTGGGTGGTGGTCATATTTTATAAGCTCGAGCTAGGTGTATGCTCACAGTTTAATATATCCGTTATTCACGATGAAACCAGGAATCTATTTCATTTTTTGTTTTATTGGCCTCTAGTAATTTCCTTAGAAACTTGAATTCCTTGGCGTGTTCCATGTTAGAGAATTTAAATAACGTTGGTTCATCTATAAATACTTGGCCCATCTCAAATGCCGAATTGTTCACAGCAAGAGGGTGGGAATCTTTTTTTTTTGGTGGGGGGGGGGGGGGGTGGGGTCTGGGAATTTTCCTCGTTTCTGTGATTTGTTTGTGCAGTAACTGCATGATTGGCAGATTGATGAAAAATATGTCGGAAAATGATGCAGGACATGACTCTGATCGGTCTCCGGCTAGTAAATTAAGCAGGCCAGATTCTTCGCGGGTTCAAAGCCTGAGTCACACTCTATCTGTTCCTAGGGATGTCACAGATCTCCGCCAGAATTCTGCTTACACAAATGTTGATATCTTTACTTATGAAGAGATGGCTTTGGCAACAAAGCATTTCCGACCAGATTTCATCCTTGGTGAGGGTGGCTTTGGAGTTGTTTATAAGGGAGTCATAGATGAGAGCATAAGGCCTGGTTATGAGACTACGTATGTGGCCATTAAGGAGCTCAATCCTGATGGGTTACAAGGTGACCGAGAATGGCTGGTACTTGCCTTATCATGTTTTCTCATGTATCTTTTTTCGTAGAAGAAACATATTCGTGCTTATTATATAATTATGGAAAGTTTCAATGTTAATTTTTGTGTTGGTAAGTGAAAGGAGTCCCATTAACCATGAATGCTAGGCAGAGGTTATGGTCATGTAGAAGGAAGACAGTCATGGCAAGAAGGTTGATAACATATTTATGCTAAACATTGTAACAAACCCATATCGTGTAGTCTTAAGCAAAACAAGAAAAACTTGTGTTTCTTTATATATTTTGTTCATTTAGAGACATGATTCTTGTTTTAATTACTATGTCACTGGTTACTTGCAGGCAGAAGTCAACTATTTAGGTCAACTGAGTCATGCAAATCTTGTGAAGCTTATAGGGTATTGCTGTGAAGATGACCACAGGCTAATAGTCTATGAATACATGGCAAGTGGGAGCCTGGAAAAACATCTCTTTCGTAGTAAGTGGCTGTTGCAATTCCGAATTTTTGACTGTTTATAGGGAATGAGTTTCTGCTGCGCCCACTTTTTCAGTTGTAAATGTGTTACAGATATGAAATGGAATGTTCATACGCATCTGAATAGTTTTGAAACAAACTACAAGCTTTAATATTCAACATTCATGACTAACCTCATGGTGTCTCTCCTTTGTCAGACATTTATCGTTGCAAATCTCTTTGATGCTTCTCTTTTTGATGACCTTGTGAACATGAAAGATATTTTAACGAAGCAAATTTCTCAACAGATGCATTCCTTATAAAATTATGGCACCTGTCATGTCATGGAAGAAATTTAATGTTTCTATTAGTCCTTTTTTTGTGGCTTTCAGGGGTAGGTTGTACTTTGACATGGTCAAAAAGGATGAAGATTGCTTTGGACGCAGCTAAAGGGCTTGCTTATCTTCATGGATTAGAAAGATCAATCATATATCGTGATTTCAAGACATCGAACATCTTGCTGGATAAGGTCAGTTTATGTAGCGTCATTAATAACCAAACAATGTGTATTGTCTTGGATAATGGTTATTTGGGTTGAGTTCTCATGTGAAAATAAATGCATCCACGGACCACATCTATTTCTTCTTTTGAAAATGCACAAATGCAGGGCCTTCCTTAAAATTTATTTCACTTACAGTGGGCTATTACCACTAATAAAGTGATGGACTTGTGGCATATTCTTGGAAGCAACCAATACCATTTCTTAAGGAACCTTGATCATTTTTACCTTAACGAAGTCTTCTTGATGAATATTTTATTATTTCCTGTGTTGAATTTGTAGAAATTATGTGCAGGACTTCAATGCCAAGCTTTCAGATTTTGGCCTTGCAAAAGATGGGCCAATGGGAGACCAAACCCATGTGTCAACACGCGTGATGGGAACATATGGATATGCTGCTCCGGAATACGTAATGACTGGTAAATATTTGATGACAAATTTTCTCTAAATTATAGGAGTTTTTAGTGTCCATTTACTTCTTGAAAAACCTTTTATGTTATTCATACACCTGCTGTGACGCAACATCACAGAAGTACATGACCGACCAATTGACATTTTTAACAATTAAACTAGTCTATAACTTATCTTGATCACCAGGGCATTTAACAGCTCGAAGTGATATTTATGGCTTTGGAGTAGTGCTACTTGAGTTGCTTCTTGGAAGGAGAGCATTAGACAAGAGCAGACCTAGCCGGGAACACAACCTCGTTGAGTGGGCGCGCCCACTCCTGAATAATAATAAAAAGGTTCTGAGGATATTTGACCCTAGAATGGACGGACAGTACTCGGTTAGAACTGCAATGAAGGTTGCCAATTTGGGGTACCAATGCCTCAGCCAGAATCCAAAAGGGAGACCCCTCATGAATCAGGTAGTTGAAATACTTGAGAGTGTTCAATCGACTGATGATGAGGATATATTCCAAAACGGTGGAAAGGCTGTTACCCTATATGAAGATCCAAGGCATTCCCCTCGCAATCAATCGGAGAGAAGAACTCGAAGTAATAGAGAAGGGGAACCGCCACGAAGAACGTCCAGACCAGCAAATGGAAGGAGCAATAGTGAGCCCAAGTTGGAGCCTGCGCTTTGTGGTCCGTCTCTTGAAACTGCGACCTCTAGTCCAACAAGAAATCAGCATCAATTGTAAGTTGAACTTGTACCGATAGAGCTGGAAGCTGAAACAGAACGCATCAATACGTCAATCCTGAAGTGTTTATATTCTTCATTTCTTGGTGGAATTTGATAATCTCAGAAACAAAAATATCTTGCTGAAGTGATGATGATGCTTCTTTTCCTTTTGTGAGCTATTATATGCCACTTTTTTCAGCTTTCAAAGGTCATCAGATTTTTTTTTTTTTTCTGGGGGCTGTATTTAGAAGTCAAAGTGAGAGTTGTGGGCAAGAATTACCTATGTATAAGCTCAGCACAATTTCCGCAGCAAATGTACATTCGTCTACTGTTGTTTAATTTCCGCATCAAATGTACATTAACTTGTGCTAGTTGCTGCAGAAACAGCGATATGTACAGTCCCCTACATTCCCCCCCCCCTCTTTGTTTTTTTGGGAAAAATTTAGTGGACATAAGATTTTTCTTTTTTTGTGTCCATACATGTTTTTTTTTATAACCACAAGTTTTTTTTTTGTGTAATCGTAACGATAAAAAATAATATAAAAAGTATTATTATTTTTTTATTTCACATTTTTTTTTGTAATTACACAAAAAAAATATCTGTAGTTACAAAAAAATGAGTATAGATAGAATAAAAGAAAATCATATGCACACGTAATGAAACTCAATTTTTAGTCTGTCTAGTCTATTGGGAATGTATTGGGTTATATTTCTCAGTCACGTCTCATTCCATACATTAACTTACAAGATTTTCAAATTTTAAATTTTTTTTAATTAAAAGAAATCATTGCATTAATTAATATAAAATTCATACAAAAGTCCAACTCGAAAATATCGAAAGGACCTGCATAAGATAGGAGACACGCAATACAAAAGTCTACTGAAAACGTGGTTAAACTGATCATTTTTAATTGGATTTGAAGCCCAACAAACCCTTTCGAAAAAGGTATAAACCAGATTAATCAGATTAAACTGTATGATATAGTAGATACCGCACTCCGACGGACTAATAATGGAAATCAAGCACAAGTGTCCAGAAATGATTTCCAATGAAACTAATCTACCAACAGAAAAAAGCAACAAAACATTACAAAGCTCCCGATTCAAAATAATACAACTAAATACTAGCCCATCAACTAAGTCAACGGCAACGACCATAGGCGGCAGTAGATACAACTAGGTCAAATTTTAAACTCTTGAGTATTGTGTTGCGCCATAATTTTGATTGTGCGTTTTAGTGAAGTATCCACCGTGACTGGTGTCTACCCCGAAAAAAGGAACCCTTCCATCCATTTATTTTCTGCTTGTAGTTTCGATTCTTTTTTTTTTGAATTTTCTGTTGGAACTTGGAAAACGTTCCACGCTTTCTTGGGCATATTGAAATCCACAGGTTCCCAAGCTCTGGATTAGTAACATCAATTTGCCACGTGTTCCTTTGAAAAACACGGACTTAATTTCTTGCAAGGATCTGGAAAATCATAGCACAAGGGGTTTTGCTTCTCGAGGCGTGGTTGGGTTGAACTCGTCACCTGTCAATCAGAAACGCTCTCCGGGCTGAATAAATGGTGCTCTTTCCAGCACAGCAGCTTCACATACTTCTATACTCGGATAAATTGATACAAAGCGCATCCAAATTTCTCTCTCTGACCAACAGCCCTCCCCCCTCTTCACACACGCACACACACACACACACATTGGTTATTTTCCTATCCTGCCGGCCAATGGTTGTCTTACGGAACAGGGCCGCTTGTCGTCGTTTTCGAATAGCTTTTCGCATCTCACTTGATGCCAAATCCATGGCTGAGATGGCCCCATATAATGTTCAGTTGAAAGATGATAAGATGTATAGCAGCAAAACATGCAGGTTCAAAAGTCCTTGTCCATGTTGCCATTTTCCAGAGTAGTTGATATTTTTCAAAAAGGAAAGGAAAAAACAAACAAAAAAGGGAAGAGTCGAACATCTTGTTCACTGTAGAGTCGTAGACCCCGAGATTAATCTTTTAATACCGCTCAAATTTGACAAACATAACGCGGAAGCAATCTCAAGCCCTGATTACCTCGTGCCAACAATAAATGATCAATCAGTGGGCTAAAATTGAGAATCGGGCAACCCAGGCATGTAGTTGTTCCTAATTTTACAAGCCTTTGAAATCTTTTACCTTTTGGTCACATTATCTGACTTTCGACATTCCTTCAGTGCGTGAGCCACATTGTTCAGACCAATATTTCTACCACATGCAGAGGTCAAAGCAAAAGTGCCTAAGCATTTCAGATCAAATGTTTGTTCTATCAGTTCCATAACAAATGGAAATATAAGTGCAACTTACAGTCAGCCCAACACTGTACGTCGCAGAAAACTTTCCTCGTCTATAACATACACACATCTGTGAAAAGAAAATTTTAAAATGTCTTAAGATTCAGCATTCAGATTCAGCAAAGATTCTCCAAATTCCTGACCAAGAGAAAGTCGTGCTTCAGATTAGCTGAATCTTCAGGAGCTCTTCCCTACAAAAGAAATATCCAATTCTAAATCAGGCTAACAAATTTATAGGTTGCTACAAAGATCCAGTAGCACATGTTTTTTAATGACCCTCGTAAGCGATCTACTGATCTATACCGCAATATATACTGCAGAGAATACTTTAGAATCTCAAACTTTATAACGACTGTGATTTGACGTTCTGATGATCATAGCGTTTCCCAACAAGAATATCATTCTTTTCTGCAGCAACATCAAGTCTATTAAAAGCTACCTTCTCCATATGCAATACAGGATTCCTTGTCATAACAGCTCATCATTTTTTCACTGATTGAATGAAGCAGCACATAAACAACACAATAGCATGCATGAACACTCAAATTCAAGTAAAATGGAAAAAGAACAGAAACCTATGTTCTGTGGCCCTCAAGTCGGAGTATGGCACACATAACATATTTCAATGAGCAACAAGTGGACAAATTAGGACTCAATTAAATGGTAGATGGCTTCACATACTCTGCGGACATTATTTAAACAAATATCAGTAAGCACCTGTACATTGTCATTGATAGAGGTTCTCTATCATGGCACATCGCTCATATACAATTTCACATTTTTACTTAGGTACATCATTGAAACAACAACAGAAGTTGTAGACATTAAGTAGCGAAAGGAGCCATAGACAGTCATTGAATTCTTCTATTGTAAGCTGTAGTCTTGGGGGCCCAACCCCCGCCCCCAACCCTCCCAACCAGAAGATTGACAAATCAAACAATTACCCATACGTTTACTTATTTTTTTCAATAAAATTTGGCCTCTCCCTCCCTGGAAAAAAAGTATAGCTTTATTTTAGCATTGGCTGCCCCAATATTATAGTAGTTATGCCCCTCCTGGAAACAGCAACAATTGTTTAGATGGGCTATGTTCCGACCAAATACTTTGACACCTAAGTCCTGGCACAACACTGTGTTCTACCAGAAGTCCTAGTTAAATTTAATCATGGATGATTATCCTTCTGATCACATGGAGATTCCTATTGCTCTTAGCATAAATTAGTTTTCCTTTATTAGCACTGCCTGAAAACTACTACAGTAGTGTACTGTCAGTTAAATGAGGATTAATAAGTGGAATTGTCTTACCCCACAGTTGGCACAACTTCATCGCAAGTTGAGTCACAGATCTTCTCTCAGCAATATTAGAAAATTCCATGTTTGCAGCCTCCTGAATTGCAGACAAGAACTCCCTTCTTGCTTTTGGGGATAGAACAATATAATCTGGTCCGTGGACCATGCTCAAATCCACCACCTGAAAGGATAATTTTCAAAATTGAATTATGATCCAAAGCTCACATATACTGCTGGACAAAGTCACAGTCCCTTTGATGCAATGAACAATGACAGGACGTATGGATTGCTCATAAATAACACATCAAGATGCGTTCACAACGTTGGATCCTATTGGCCATATCACCTTGTTCTTACCGCATTGGTTTTGGCACATACCTCAAAAGTATGTTCCTGACAGTCTTAAGTAAGAATGAAGATCAATGACAATAACTCTGGCCTATCTACAAAATTGAAGATTTCATTAATAAATGCAACATTATCACGGGGCACAAAACAGTCCTTAGAATGCATCTCTTTTTTAACATTGTGTGCCTGTTTGTGAACTTTCCTGAACTTTGTTCCTTCTGCATATCACTCCGCAACTCACAAATGCATTATGATGGTAAAAGAAGACACTTCAACCAAAAGCTTTTTTAGAGGGGGTACAACGTGGATAAAAGTGACCAAGAAGCAATGAGAAATCATACAAACTTATAGAGCCAAACCAAGAAATTAACAGAGTGCTCATTCTGGAATGTAGACAACATTCTTTAAAGTTTGTTGACCAACAAAGCATGTCACTTATATGAAATATTAAAAGCCCCATCAATGCTGAAGTTAGGAGCCCACTCTCACCAAATAAAATCCAGGTATGCAAGAGCTAGTATGATGCATAATATTGGGTGCAGCGCTACATTGTGGACAGTAACAAGTGGCACACGCACAAGCAGCCAATCAATGACATAAACAAATACCAGCAAACTACTTGCCTGCCACAACCAAGGGATTATGGAGTTTGGATATCTTTGTTCCAAGAAGTATGATGCCAAAGTGCTAAGAATATCACTCACAGTCTTCTGAGATAGACTCTCCAACACCGGACCAGTTCTATCAAGAAGCTCAATCAGAACAAGTTCATCCCCAGAACAGAGAGCTTCAACATATGCAGAATCTAAGTCCCCTTTACACAGAAAGCCTTTCACACGTTGCCACAACCGATTCTGGCTCTCTGAACCATTCCGTCTGGCATTTGCACTTGAATCTGAAGTGAAGCCAGCATTAATTTTTCTCATCTGACTTATGTTCTGGCCTCTTTGCTTGAGGATATCCTTCCCAGTAGCATTCCTACTAACCTTTACACTAGAATTAGTCCACATCTCAGATCCCTGTTTGGCAGCATTAATGGATCTACTACTGAATGTCTTTTCCTCCCAAATATCAGTATTTTTTGCAGAAGACAATTTGTTTTGAATATCTACAGACGGCCTAGGAGTGCACATAGAAAGTCTGGGAGAAGAAATATTTTGGTTCTCCTTCATCAATTTGGAGACTGCTGATTCAGAATGTCTTCCCCCAAGCACAATAACACGAGAAATTCTATCTACTTCATGTTCCAAACCTGACACCTTAGACTGCAGTGTAGACAAGCTATCCACTATGCCAGTTGAGAAGCCCTGTAAAATTAAAGTAGTACTAAGTTACCAGTAGCTTGTGCAAGCATCTGGGCTTGGGTTTGATATAGCGGTATATCCAGCAGAAAGAATGTTCAAATAATTTTAGAAGAGAAAAATATCTGAAAACCAGAAAACTAAATAGAAAATCTCTTGGAATTGACTCCACATTCATATACATCAGAATAGCCGAGTAAATTATACGAGATGAATAGATTTCTCATGGAAAGAAATCAAGATAGATAAAGAGATATCAAACATGTAAATGAAAATACTTTCCCACAAAGAAAGAAATTCATATTATACTACAGAATTGACAACATCTAAATACCAAACATTCTTTTTGTCTTATATTGATTCACAGGAAACATGAAGTGGCTGAACTCATGTGGACATACACAGATTCCATAAATCTGAAAAGTATTTACCTGTAGCAATTCCATTATGTTTGACTGTTTGTTTTCAATCTCCAAAAGCTGTTTTCTAATTAAGACCATTTCGCTAGCTACCTGCGAGCAACATCCATGCAAAGTTGGGAAACTAGTCTCGGTCACGGTAGAGTCTATACTTGTACGATCCCGCATCTTTGCAGGGAAAATATGCTCCTCACTATTAGTTGCTTCAACTGCAAACTGATGATTTCTTCCTATTGGTTTCAACAAGCCACCATCATCTGCCGAGTCATGAGATGTTGTCACAAACTTTGTTTGATAGTTGTTATCAACCAGGTTGGACACAGAAGAACACTCTTGTTTGTCATCCATGGGCACGTACTCACAACCGGTGTCTGGAAAACTTGCAATTTCAGTACTCATACCTTCTAAGGCCTTCGTAAAAGAACTACCTTCAGATTCCTCATTATTAATATCTGTTACATAAACATTGCGGGCTTTCGGAACGGCAATTTCAATGTGCCAATCTTCTGCTTTAGAATGCTGAGACTCCAAATAAGTTTGGCATGTCTTCCTAACAGATAAAGGAACCCTTCTGTTAGCTGAATCTGCAAAAACTATATTTTGCCTGATATTCTTCCGAACAGAATCACTGGTACTGGTGAGATCACTGTACTCACCTCCACAGAAATTTTCTGCATGGAGAAAAATTATGAACTGAGGGGAAAACTAATACCAGATGAGCACAAAATCATGGTCTACTGAAGCATCTACTGAAGAGGTAATTCTACAAATCCAAACTTATCAGAGTGCAAATATTTGAGGAAGCAGTCAGTGCACTAATAATCAACAAATTAATAAACATCTTTTGATGAACGTCAATTTAGCATGAATTATAACTTATCTAGCTTTTATTCCAAATATCCCTTGCAGCCTAGGATGCACATGCACGGACACGGACACGATACGACACGGATACGGAGACACGAAAATTTTAAAAAAATTAGGACACGGACACGGCGTAGACACAGCTATAAAATATATTAAATATTATATATGTATGTATGTAATTTAAATATTTTTAATAAATTTTAAATTTTTTTCTACGTATAGTACATATTATTATTATGATATTTTATAATATAACTTGTATTTTATTCATAATTCTTTTAAAAAATACTATATATGTGTGTATATATATGTGTGTGCGTGTATACATAATAAAATATTTAAGCAAATAATATATATATATGTGTATAATCTACTAATTAAAATATCAAATACATATAAAAGTATCTGACATGTGTATTGCAAGTGTCCGACACGTGAATTACAAGTGTCCGACACGCGTGTCCGAATTTTTTTATTTTATTTTTTTGTTGGACACGTTTCGAAGTGTCCGACACGTGTCGGGCGAGTGTCGTGTCCGACACGGGCACTCATCATTTTAGAAGTGTCCGTGCTTCTTAGTTGCAGCTTATAAATTAAGTTATAGGGAAAAGCACATCCTAAGTAAACATAGACAACTCATGCAAGTACCCATATACATAAGAAGTTTCAAAACTCATTGCTGTGAAGAAAAAAGCACATAAACTTTGGCACAACACCCTAAATGCTCCTGAAAGACGAAGCAAAGCAAAACCTTGTTATCCAAATATCCAGCAAACTACTTGTGCTCTTTCACCTAAACCAACAGAAAAGGCGGGGGAAAAAAAAGGCTGGTCACAGACTCTCCAACTCCTTGTGGACACAACTCTTTGAGGTCCAAACACACCACATCTTAAGTGTCAATAGTACTTACTGTCTACTTCCCTGCCCTCAAAATCAAACTCAATTCAAAGCAAAACCAGTATATCCTAAAAGATGTAATTTACAGACTTAGACATGCAAAGGCCAAAAAATCATAATATTTTAAAATCAGAACAAACATCAAGCACAATACATAAAATCCTTAATTTCACGATATTACATGAATGAGAAAGGGCAATTAAACCTTTTATAGAGGATCCAGTTTCAGACTGTTCAGGAGTTTCAGGCCCTGGAAGATTTCTCCAGCACTGTAGGGCATACATTACCGTGTCCCTAACTGGTTTAACCTATAACAAACAGAAGATGTATCTAACAACTGAGAGTTGACAACTCTTATAAGTCCCCAAAAGGCAATCTTAAATTAGCAGGCACCTTGTCAAAACGGCATGATTCAAGAGAATCGATACTGGATGCCTTGAAAGTTTCCAAGCAGGATCCTCCAGTTGAGGCTATTTCCCCCAAAGCAGCAGAAGCTGCTTTGCGAGTTGTCCAGTCACTATTTTTCAGAGCCTCTTGGATACTACTCATTGCTGCGGCCAAAATGCTTGGTGATGGAGCCCCTCCTGCCTGTGGTAGTAACAAATGATGACAGTTTGCAAGAGAAAGATACAGGCCAGACAGAACCGGTTATGAAAAAGTACAAGCAACTACTGGCTACTGGTGAAACTACAAGCAACTACTGGCTACTGGTGAAACTACAAGCAACAACAGGAATGAAAAAAGAGATCAAACACTATGTACCAGCATTGTAGCCAACAACACACAATCTAAGGAAAATAAATCTGGTGCCAGATGAAAGATATGACCTGGATAATGCTCCTATTCAACTCAACTATTGCTGGTTTTGCCATGAAGTGTGGATTCTTCAGCAACTTTATGGTTCGAGTCAACATACGTTGCAAGATAGGAACTGGAGGATCCTGGGTATTGTCAATAACCTTTGCCAAGCATAATGCTGCACCCGATTGCATCTGCTTATTCTGCTCACCCAAAGCTTCAAAAAGAGGCTTCACTAACACAACAAAGGCTCGATCGTTGCCATGGCCATGGTTACTCAATTTAGATGCCAAAATACCCATGGTCTCGACACAAGCATCCCTGACAACAGAATCGGTATCCTTAAGCCTCTTAAGGATGCTAGCAGCCATCTTAGGAAGATGGGGTGCAAGAAGAAGACCGTCGTGAAAGGTGACCAATGTACCCATCAACCTAACACATTCTTTCCTGACAGCGCTCTTTTGGTCCTTGTCAGTGTCCAGTATGCAGGATAAGAAGGGAGGAATCTCGTCGGGGTTCAAACATTGGGCAATTTTCTCAAGCTCATCGACAGCCAGTGGGCAAGTGTCTCGATCTGCAAGCTTGTTGAGTGCGAGAACTACTTTGTGTTTAAGCTCAAAAATCACTTGTCCACCAAGCCTGGAAGGTCCTCTTGCTTTCATTTGTGCACGTGCCGCCTTCATCTTCTTGAAGTTTATCGGTCTCCTCCAACTCCTGGCTATTCTCTAATTTTGTGTTTGCCTTTGCCCACAGTAATTTCCCCAAAAAAAAAAAAAAAAGAGGAACCAATATTCAGTGCTTTTATGTATTGGTAAAAAGAGGAAATGGCATGTCTCAGTCACTCTCATTAATAAGATGACATAAGGATCATCGCATCATATTCATGGTTTCATGGTTACACTTACACTGCGCTTCTGGCAACATTTAACTTAAAGTTGCAACTGTTTCGCACTAACATCAGAGTTGAGGAAAAAGGAAAACAGAGAGAAAAAGAATGGATTATATTTATACGATCGTCCAAATAAATAAATAAATAAACCCAAACTGTTTGGCCATTATCAATAATGCTAGGAAGAAACCCTAATTAAACAAAAAAAACTCTAATTAAACCCAAACTATCCCTACATGTTTCACATTCACAGGGAGGGGGGCATAAAAATTATACGAAAAAACAAGCTGAGTAAGCCCTCAGATTTCTTTTCTCCTTTTTCTTTTCTTTTTTTTTTTTTTGTTTCAGAAAGGAAAACATCGAAAGCATCACATTATTATTGGAGAGAGACAGATTCAAAACACAAACGTAAATTTTATAAAACAAATAAAGAAAAGAAGAAGAAGAAGAAGTAGAAGAAGAAGCAGATGAGGAACCAACCTGACACTCACAAGCACATAAAACCTCATTTTAAATTTTTACAACAACGACAGAAGCAGAAACAGAGACAGAGAGAGAAAGCAGCAAAGAGCAGCCTAGTTTTCACATAATATTCCTCCTCCTCCCCTTGCCTTCCCCCTCCTTTACCCCTTTTCAGTTCAAATTTCTTCCTCCTCTCTGTCCCTCTTTTATTTATTTACTTTAGAGCGCCTGTATATATTTAAAATATTTTATCTCGAAAAATATCTCGAACAAAATTATATTTATTATTTTTAAAATAATAAATAATATTTTTAAATATAAAAAAATAAATACATTAAAAATATTAATTATTATTTTAATTAAAATAAATTATAAAACAAAAATTAGCAAGATACTAATTTTTATTCTTTAATTTTATTTATGGTAGTGTTACTTTTTTTTTTGGTTTTGGTTTGGCGTACGTTGGGACGGGGGCTTCAAAATTTCGCGCTCATTGGGCTGAGGGATTGCGTGTTTCGAAATTTGGGTTGGGAGAGCGTTTCTCATTTGTTCCTTTTTCTTTTCATTGTCAGTTGTGGCCTTGTTGTGGGGTCCTTTCCACTCCGGCAAAGCACTGCGTCGGCTTGCCTGTCCTCTTTGCCCTTGGATTTACGCCACGTTTCCCTATGTTTACCAGCCCCAGCCCCAGCCTCGGCCCTTCCCTTCGTAATAATAATTAATTTAAGAATAAAAATTAATTTAACTCGTAATATTTTATTTTATTTTAAATTTTATTCATAATATTTTTTTTGTTAAATTTAATTTATAACGTTACGTTTGTTAGTCTAATTTGGTCCTTCTGTCCATAATACTGTTAACTCTGCTGACGTGATATGACGAAATTTAACACGTCATCAATTTTTCCACGTCAGTATGTCACGTCAACATCTGTTACTAACGTGATATATGTATAAAGACTAATTTAATCCATAAGATTTTAATTTATTTTAAATTTCACCTATAACGTTTTTTTTGTTAAAATTAGTCTATAACGTTATAACTTTTAGTTTAATTTGATCTTTTCGTACATAACGTTATTAACTCAACAAATATAATGTGACAGAATATGACACATCAATAATTTTCGTCTATCTCAACATGTCACGTTTGCAGTAAAATTTTAAAATCCAAATCAAACATTTATACTGAAAATCACACTCTACAAATTCAAACAAAATAAAAAGCTAAAATTCATAAATATATATCTACTTGAATACTTTTATTTTTTTAACAAAAAAAAAATAAATTAATAAAATTCAACAAAAATAATTGTTATCTTTATCTTTAAATTTTTTCTTTTATGTTGTTATCACTATTTTTTCGTCAAACTATCGTTGCCGCCTCCAACCACAATTAGCATTGTCAATACGCAGTCATCTCTTTGGAAAAAAATTAATGACGTTTTAAATTCTGTCACGCTACATCAGCGAAATTAAGGACGTTACGTACGAAAAAATCAAATTAGACTAAAAGATATAACGTTATGCACCAATTTTAACAAAAAAAATGTTGTTGGTGAAATTTAAAATAGGCTGAAACCTTACGAGTCAAATTAACTTTTATATATATGCCACATCAGCAACAGATGTTGACGTGGCATGCTAATGTGGAAAAATTGATGATGTGTCAAATTTCGTTATATCACGTTAGTAGGGTTAACGGTGTTATGAACAGAAGACTAAATTACACTAACGAACGTAACATTATGAACTAAATTTAATAAAAAAAATATTATAGATAAAATTTAAAATAAGATAAAATATAATGGATTAAATTGACATTTATTTCATTAATTTATTATTCCTATTTGCCACGCAATCCAAGCCGACCTCGTAGAAAGGGATCTTCTTTTATCCGTTTTTGGTATTTCCAGTTTTTTCGAATTCCTTTTGACCGCCCGACTTCGTGGGCTTGCACGCCACTGCTATTTACTTATTTTGTAAATTTTTTTTTGGTTTTTCACTTGCACGTGATTTAGCCCAAAAAATTGATGCAATGTTAGATTATAGTTGATTTGAACATGCGCATAGGTTGACGGCGCACTGCTTATTTGAATGTTTTGCCAAAATTGTTGAGAATAACTCTCATATAATATGATGAGCGTTATGCTCTAACTGATTCGGCTAGCTTAAGGATTGGCCGGGCCTTAATTAGCGCGTTCCCTAGTCATTTGTTACTAATAGAAATCCCTCTAAATACACTAATAGAAATCCCTCTAAATATTGTCCATCTTTGTTGCCCCATCTCTTGAGGAAAAACAAAAAAAACAAAAAATAAAAAACAAAACAAAAATAACTTGGCGGAGACTACGAAATTGAGAAAGCCTTGTCTAAGGATTTTCGTTTATCACCTTGATTTGATTGGCAAAACAACCCCGAGGAGCAGTTCTTAACCTTGCAAATAGTACGTATCCCTACAATTTATTGAAGCCGGGGAGTCGGGATTAAAAAGGAGAGTCTAATTTTGTTAGCAAATACACCAAAAGAAGTCAAAATTGTGCTAACACATAGTACTACTTTTGGGTATGCACAAAATCACTGGCGGATTCAGAATTATCTGTCTGTGGGGGCATAATCCATATACACGTTAAAGAAAAAAAAAAAAAAGTAATGACTTGAAAATGAAATACTTTTTAAGTTAGGACAAATGAAAATTTTAACAGGAACAAATCATAAATTTGACAAGAATAAACTATTTTATGAGACAATTACATCCACTCAAGTGTATGTGGTTCTGATACTGCACAAAACTATCTATTTCGATTAACTCAAAACTATCTATTTCGATTAATTCAGTCAAAATTAAAAGAAGATTGTCGAAACCACTGTAAATGAATTAGTTATAATTTCTAATATAATCAAATCATACTTAACAGTTTAGTTACAGTTTTAAAAATTCAAAACCTGCCAAGATATAATGGACCATCCTATATCAATAAAGCCCAAAATTCAATGTTTAGAAAGACCATTTAGACTGTCTAGCAACTATTTTTATGGCTCATGCTTGCTGATTGATGGCCCCATAATTGGAATCACTTCTTAATTAGTTTTGTTAATAGTTACAAATGACTTAATAGCCACCAAACGTATAGATTAAGGGTAAGATTAATTTCACCCCCCAATCACTAGATAAACATATAAAAAACATATATGTATCTTTCTGAGATTTTGTTCCTTCCTACATGGTTCCAACTTGATTAAAAATGATAGAAGCATCATCATCACATGGACAGGTCTTGGTACCACGTGCAAAACGCCTATATTTTATTTTAAAGAAATTGTTCATCCTACATTTAACTTAACTATTATAAATTCTCTTTAATTAATTGATAAAGGCTAATTTTATTAAATTTACCTGATGTATCGTGCAAGACCATTTATATATTTAATCAATAAATACTCGGTACGTCGTTCAAATGATAATATGTCAACAACTAAAATCATTTTCAGCTACCACTATTAATCATTAAAACATCACTTTAACTGTGATTATGAAAACTTAATTAAATAAACAACTAAGTGACAGCTTATTAATAGACCATATTCAAGTTATGCTCTATTATTGGAGTGTGGTTCTCGGGGACATTTGCCGGCTACAAATTTTGAGTTGATTTTTTGAGAAAAAGGTTATTAAGAAGCTTTTTGGGGCTGATGCTTCTGCGGCATAGAAAAATGCATGGTGTTTGATCTTCTTGCAGGTATTGAGTACACATAAGCGGAATATCTATAGTTATTGATGTGGAAGCTGAAGCTTTCTGAAGGAGATAATGGGCCATGGCTTAGAAGCACGAATAACCATGTTGGCAGGCAGTACTGGGAGTTTGATCCTAGCCTTGGAACACCCCAAGATAGGGCTCAAGTGGAGATAGTTCGAAATGAATTTTCCAAGCACCGATTTCTCGTTAAACATAGCTCTGATCTCCTCATGAGACTTCAGGTGACGATACCATATATATGAATGTAATTAATTATGTGGCTTTGGAATTAATGGTCATTTTCTTGTTGATCATCGCACATAAATCGTTATTGGTTGATTAGTCTTGCATGCATGCATCTTAATTAATTACAATCACCTGTACGATGAGAAAAGTTTGCAAGGGAGAATGATACGGCTGGAATAGATACACTGCCACCGCTGGTGAAACCCGAAAGAGAAGAAGAAATTACGGAGGAGGTGGTGGCTACTGCGTTGAGAAAGGCACTGAGATATTACTCAACTCTGCAGGCTGAAGATGGGTTTTGGCCTGGTGACTATGGGGGCCCTTTGTTTCTTTTACCTGGCTTGGTAAGTTCGCTCCCTACCATTTGCCTGCTGTGTAGCAGCTATTGCTATGTAAATTGTAAGATGCAATTAATTTGGATGAATAGCTTA
This sequence comes from Carallia brachiata, assembly GCA_021464245.1. Taxonomy (NCBI): domain Eukaryota; kingdom Viridiplantae; phylum Streptophyta; class Magnoliopsida; order Malpighiales; family Rhizophoraceae; genus Carallia; species Carallia brachiata. The sequence goes on along the minus strand of JADCRB010000021.1, from coordinate 2,071,047 downwards.
AATACCATACGATTTAGAGCTAACAAAAATATATATTATGTCTTTACTTTCACCGCGCGATTAGTACCATACAATATGAACGGATGAAGTATCAAAAAGGCATATTAGGTTAACAGTTTCATATGTGTATCTACATGAAGGTCCCATCCAGCAATGAATTCATCAACGAACAAAAAAATTTTATTTACAAAGCATATGTCTATGATGGCAAAGAAAGGCCAAAATGTAATTGCTCTAATTTTATCTTTTCGATAATTGGCAATTGATCATGTGAATATACATAGGTTATTAGTTTATCCGTAACGGGGGCTTTCGATCAAGTTTTATCTCAACAGCATCAACAAGAGATGCGTCGCTATCTCTATAATCATCAGGTATATGCTTATAAATAAAGATATCTTTTTGTTAATTTTATACTTTTCTGGTACAATAATTGCTATTAGCTTCTGCAAATTGCTTTTGTTTTTTTTCCCTCCTGAAATCGACCAGTATTATAATAAATTCGATTATAAATTAATGGGGGTGTGTGCGTAAATGGTTGTTTTTGGTATGTATCCAGAATGAAGATGGAGGGTGGGGATTGCACATAGAAGGGTCCAGCGTAATGTTTTGCACGGCTCTCTCGTACGTGACTCTCAGATTGCTCGGGGAGGAAATGGACGGCGGAAATGGCGCCATGGGGAAAGCCAGAAAATGGGTTTTAGATCATGGTGGAGCCACTTACATCCCATCATGGGGGAAGATGTGGCTGTCTGTAGGGAATCAATTCACTTTCATTTTATTATTGATCTTCAATTCTTGTTTTATAAGGCAAATATCAATTTTATCTGGTTAATTAACTAGAAAGTGGTCACACTCACAACTCTTGACATGATGATTTGATTAATTATGCAATTAATTAATTAATAATTAGTTTTAATTAGACAAGGTTGAAGAATGAAAGTGATCTTCGCTCACAAGAGTAAGAGTAAAGATTAAGGTTAGATATCCGAATCTCATGTGTTTTTTTTTTTTTTTCAAAATTTACTTTAATTCTTTTTTTTTTTTGAGATAAAATTTGCTTTAATTCTAGTAATATACACTGTAGTTTATGAAGGGAAAAGATAATAAACTAGTGCAATAAAAAAGATAATATTTGTCTTGCCGATATGTGCAGTTATTTTTGTATATCTTGTCATAAAATAAGATGATTACTTTTGGTTATCACTGTCATTATCTATATAATTTTATTATATATATGAAATTCTTAAAGATTGAAGGCACTTACTGGTTACTTGTACAGCATAGAAGATGGAATTGAAAGAGGGTGTATAAATATAATTAATAGCTAAGCCCGTAAACCACTCAAATAGAATTGCACCTTTACATCCTTCCTGCAGACACAGGTGCAAACAGAGACAAAAAGACTTTTTATTTACAAAGGCGCGAAGAGCGCGTCGTCATTCTGGTTATTGTCCTTCTGGATGATGATGATGATGATGACGACGAGGAGATGGGAATGAGAATATGAAAATTTGTGTTGGTGTGTAACCGCATAATTGTAATTATAATAGTAAATGTATATTGCATTGTAGGTGCTTGGAGTATACGAATGGCGTGGGAATAATCCACTTCCCCCAGAGATATGGCTGCTTCCTTATTTCCTTCCCATTCACCCTGGTAATCTATGTGTGTGTATATATATATATATTTATATATAATAATAATAATAATAATATCTATTTCCTTCCTTCCTTCCTTCCTTGGTCACGTGTTCTGTTCTGCGGCTTCTGCCACTACGAGTTGTCTTGTGTTGTGTAGTAGGAGGAGTATTAGGGCACCTTCACTCGTAATTATCATTATTAACTAATTAATTAATTAATTAAAGTAAGGGAAGCCTGAAATGTTAAATCAGTAAAACAGTAAGTTTGAAATTTTAAATTATGATGACGATGGAGTGTGGAATTGGAGGCATCAAGCATGCGTATGATATGGTATGCTATGCTATGTCTGCCAAAATTGCTGATGGCAGCCAGGCAAATTTTTTTTATGGATGGATGCAGGAAAGATGTGGTGTCACAGTCGGATGGTATATCTGCCCATGTCGTATTTGTACGGGAAGAGATTCGTGGGTCCCATCACTCCCCTTGTTTTGTCCCTCAGAAGAGAGCTCCACCTCCTTCCTTACCACCTCATCGACTGGGATCGCGCCCGCTATCTTTGTGCCCAGGTTTATATATATGTATCTATAAAGGCTACAGATTTTCTTTTCTTTTCTTATATATGCATCCTGTAATCTAATCTCTCTATCAAACATCCTCAAACACAAGGTTGTAAATTGTTGTAATTAATATTGTATCATTCATTCATATCTATCATATCATATCATATATTATATCATATGTGTATGTAGGAAGACATGTACTACCCACATCCGGCCCTACAGGACATGTTGTGGGGATGCCTCTATAAGTTTGGGGAGCCTCTTCTTTCCAGATGGCCCTTCCATTTACTTAGACAAAAGGCTCTCCGCACCGCCATCCAACATATCCATTACGAGGACCATAACACTCACTACATCTGCCTTGGCCCTGTCAACAAGGTGAAGGCACTTCCTGTTCTATCCCTCTCTCTATCTATACATTTGCCTATCTATCTATTACTACGTAAATATAATACAAATAGAGCACAGTTATATGTCCTCATATTTTTGTTTTGGATTTTATCTCGAGATAAACTGTAACTGATATTTTTAAAACGAAAACTGATATTTTTAAATGTAAAAATAACAAGTATTTTAAAAATATTAATTTTTAATTTAAAAATAACAGTTTTAGTTTCAATCGGGACAAAACACGAGACACAAACTGTCAGGATACCAACTTTATTTCATACAAATATTAATACAAAAATATGTTCAAGATTATTTAGTTGTTTCACTCTGTCTTATCCGCCACCTTCATTTTTTCAATATTGGTAGTTTGCTGGTGTTTTAATATATCTTCTATTGACTTTTGAGATCTTTTGCTTAGTGTATGATTAAATCTACAATCTTTGCGCCTCATATTGGGCTTGCTTCATCATACCACATTCCTGTGCAATAAAAAGGCTGAGTGCTTTAAACATAGAGAATTTTCTCTGCTTGCAATGCTACCGCTCACACATTTTTTTACTCCATAAACCATATATTTAATAGGTGCTAAACATGCTCTGCTGTTGGGTGGATGACCCAAATTCAGAGGCATACAAATGTCACCTCTCAAGAATCAAAGATTATCTGTGGATAGCAGAAGATGGCATGAAAATGCAGGTAAGTGCACAGCATTGTCTTCGTTTCAGTCCTTGTATCGTTGCCGTGATGATGGATTAAGTTTCATTGATTGGAAAGGGCTTTATTCAAAAGGTTGCACTGGCACATTTTGTTTTTCTAACTCAAAAAATCATGCAATCAAAATAGCTGTTTGTGCCATTGCTCGATGGACAGGGGTACAATGGTTCTCAACTGTGGGATGTGAGTTTTTCTGTTCAAGCCATCCTTGCTACCAAACTTGTTGATGGGTACGGTTCCATGCTCAGGAAAGCACACAGTTTCATAAAAAACACACAAGTACGGTTTTTAATTCCAAAATTTCGTATATTTTTTTTACGTTGTTACTCATGGTAAGATACTGGAGTTTTTTGCTTACCCAAATCAAAATTTCAATTTCAAGGTTAGGAAGAATAGCTATGGTGACCTTAGCCAATGGTATCGCCACATTTCTAAGGGTGGATGGCCTTTCTCCACCCCAGACAATGGCTGGCCTGTTTCAGATTGCACTGCAGAAGGTCTAAAGGTGACATTTTGGCATTAAAAACTTCTTGATTTCGATTGTATGCTCGTGGAGCTTTAAGGAACCACATAACCATATGCTAATGTGATTGGGAGTTATAGAGAAGTAATTGAAAAGATATAATAGATTAATTGAAAAAAATAGGAGATATAGTGTTTGGAATTAGATAAATACAGAACTAAAATTTTTGACAAGAGGACCAAAGTTCTTTTTCAGCCACTTGGTTACTGTAGTTCTTCTTTGTGGTTGTGTATTGTCTAGGTTAATGAATGGAGTAAGTCATGCACACCATCAAATGACCAGACATTTTCTACTCATTTTTCAGGTGGCAATCTTATTATCTCAAATGCCATCAGACAATGTGGGGGAAGCAATATCATCTGATCAATTATATGATGCTGTTAACGTGATTCTGTCTCTCCAGGTACTACTTTGGAACTTTACTTGTAGTTGGATTGATGCACTCTGGCACTCATGCATACAGTAGACTTTATGGAATATAGATGTGAACCTTATAAATATATCACGTCTTTTACTCCTTGACCTTACAGAACAAAAATGGAGGTTTTGCATCATATGAGCTGACAAGGTCATTTGCATGGTTGGAGGTAAAGCATTCCTTTAATCTTCTGCTGTTAATGTAACAGGTTCTGAACACACAAATTTACCTCAATTGCAGATGATCAATCCTGCTGAGCTATTTGGAGATATCATGATAGACTATTCGTAAGCTTGATCAAAACATCTTCCTACTGTCCAATTTACCAAGTTGGTTTTGGTTTGCTTTACATTGCAAGAAAATTGTAGCTGCAAATGTTGTAAGAGCTGTTATCTCCAATGCTGCCAATGCCTGATGTTACATCCAAATACTGTATTCTTAAACCTTACCTAATGGATTGATCTTGCTAAATGATTTGCTTAAGTAAATCAATCACATTATATATAATACACTTCACAAGGATCCACCAAACAAAGTTGCTGTTATGTTTTGGCTAATATGTCTCCTTATGTAGGTATGTGGAATGCACTTCAGCAGCAATTCAGGGCTTGAAATCATTCACGAAACTATACCCAGGACATCGAAGAAAAGAAATTGAAAAATGCATTGGTAAAGCAGTTAGCTTCATTGAGAGCATACAAAGACCTGATGGATCATGGTATTCTTTCTTCCTCTGAGAACACCTCACTTTAACTGCACATTGTGGTATTTTCACAGGAAGGAAATGAAATGAACTGCATATTCTCTGCAAGCCAAATATTAAGCTAGTGATAGTTTAGATATGAGAAATCAGGAATTTGAGTTTCTAAGTACTATTTCCTGACTGTTCTTGGTTGGTTTAGAGGTGATATGATTTCAAAACTCCTACAATGCTAAGAAAATTGTTTTTTGTGATGGGGCTTTATACAATTGGTGTCTCCTTTCATATTATGTTTGGTTTGAGTCTATGTTGCTTTGATTCTAAATCTTTGATCAATCCTATGGCTAGGTATGGATCATGGGGAGTATGCTTCACATATGGAACCTGGTTTGGAATAAATGGACTTGTGGCTGGTGGGAAGACATATCAGAACTGCTACAGCATTAGGAAAGCATGTGATTTCTTGCTATCCAAACAACTTGGTTCGGGTGGCTGGGGAGAGAGCTATCTGTCAAGTCAAGATAAGGTGATCTTACTATTAGACCACTGCTGCTTTTTCCGAATAGAGGTGGTGCAGACCAAATTGGTAGTCGCTTAAATTTCCCAAATATGAGGGAGTTGGTGAACTATTTCTAGTCTGCCAAGCTATACTCAAAACCTCTGGCTATAAATCTGAAACCAGATCTTTGGCATGAAATGGGAAGAAATAAAATTATGTTTTCCATGCATGCTCATCTGATTACAGTGCTAATTCCTCTGGTATGTTGATAGGTGTACACTAATTTAGATGGTGGAAAATCTCACTTGGTTAACACCGCCTGGGCAATGTTGGCTCTTATAGAGGCTGGGCAGGTATGTGAGCACTATTTGAGCTCAAAATATACACAATCTGTAAACCAAAAAAGAGAGAGAGAGAGACAAAGATAGAAAACACTAAGCCTTTCACTACGTGATCCTGGAACAGGCCCAGAGAGATCCCAATCCTTTGCATCGTGCAGCAAAGATACTCATTAATTCAGTGATGGACAGCGGAGATTTTCCACAACAGGTAAGTCTTGAGAAAAATGTAATTTCTTTAGCACTCGCATAATGCTTTGACATAGATGTCTATTATATATGATTAAGTATATGGACGTCTTAACACATTCGTTCTTATATAAATGAAAATCGTGAATGGAGATTTACAACTCCGTGAATCATAGACATAAAATGACACATTCATTGTGTGTATTTCTTTACTCTGTAGGAAATCATTGGAGTCTTTAACAAGAATTGCATGATCAGTTACTCCACATACAGAAGTATCTTTCCCATATGGGCCCTTGGAGACTACCTTCATCGTGTGTTGCTGCCCTCTGAAAGGCATTAGAAAATGTTGTGTAAAATTTAACCAAAAAAAAATTGTCGTGTTAATAGTAATAAGCATGCAAAAAGAAACAGTATAAAACTTGATTCGTATGTTCCTTTAAGAGAAGGGGAGAAAGAAAACAGTCCAAGATGTAATTGTACGATTGTATTTGTCTGATATTTTATTGCTTTTGGTTCACACATTGCTAGTTTTGAAAGACTGATATATAGAAACAAATAAAGAAACTAGCAAGAGGGGGAGGCTTCCTACTCTCTAGTAATTAGTTTAAAAAAGAAAAAAACAAAGCATAGCACAAAAAATAGGTGATAACAAACAGAATATCAATATTTTTAATTTTAAACTTTTAAATTTTTTTACGTTTGAATTTTAAACCTTTTTAACATTTCATTTGAGTTTTAAACCTTTTGATTTTCTACTAAATCAATCCATCTGTTTACTAAAAGTGATCAATTATTAAAAAATAATTTTAACTTTACAAAAAATTATTTTAAAAAATATTAAATATATGAATTGAATATCTTTTTTATAAAAAAATATGCGTGTTATTTATTTAATTCGTATATTTATTGATTAAAAAAATATTTAATGTGTATATTTTATTAATAAAAAAATATTTAATTCATATATTTAACATTTTTTTAATAATTTTTATTAAGTTAAACTCATTTATTAATCCATTCACTACTTTTTATAATTTAAATGATTGATGTAATATAAAATTAAAATATTTAAAATTTAAATAAAATATAAAAAAATTTAAAATTTAAATATAAAAAAATTTAAAAATTTAAGAATAAAAATATTGATATATGAGTTGAAAGGGCACGTGCAAAAGAATAAGCCTTTCTGTCAAATTCAGAGGCAGCCGGAAATCTCTCGCTCGCGCTCTGCCCCATTCCAACGAATGCAGGCAAAAAGAACCGAGCAAAAGACTTTGTCAACACCTGTGACGCCTCCTTTTCCTCTTGCCATCTGTAAAAACTAATTAAAAAAAATAAAAATAAAAAAACAGCCTGAATTTGCTAATTTGAATGCCACTGCTACTATTCTTAGCAGCCTTTCCTCTCCGCCTCTCCTTTCTTTCTTTGCTTCTATGCCGTCGAAATTCCAACAGATCCCCCCCCACCCCCAAAGCCTTTTGTGACTACCACCACAGCGGCACCCCATTTTCCTGCCATTGTACTTCCAATAGGCATAGGGGCCCACTCGTGGCTGTAAAGGGCGCGCACGCCCCCCGCTTTACTCATGCGCGCACCACCCCGTAAAACAGAACCACCACCACCACCACCGATATGGTTATGGCTTTCAAAGACAAGCCTTTGACGACTATCATCTTTGTTGTTGTTGTGGCGTCGCTCCATTTCATCGCGGCTTCGGGATTGACAGACTCAGAAATCCTCCTTGAGTTCAAGGATTCCTTGTCAAATGCCTCTGCGCTAAGCAGCTGGAGTAAGAATACCCCGGCTTGCGAAGAAGATGAAGCAAACTGGGTTGGTGTGCTTTGTGGCAACGATAACGTCTGGGGTATAAAGCTTGAGAACAAGGGGCTGTCAGGACAAATCAAGGCTGAAACTCTCAAGAAGTTGCCAAATTTGAGAACCATAAGCTTGATGCATAATTCATTCAAAGGCCCCTTGCCGGACTTCAAACAACTGGTTTCATTGAGATCAATATATCTGTCAAGTAATCATTTTTCGGGTAAGATTCCTGACGACGCTTTCCGGGGTCTGTTGAGGCTGAAGAAAGTTTATTTGGCACAAAATGAGTTCACTGGGTCATTCCTTCCTCATTGGCTTCCTTGCCCAAGCTCATTGATTTAAGGCTTGAGGGCAACCAATTTACGGGGCAGCTGCCAAATTTTTCTCAGAACTTTGATTCATTCAATGTGTCCAACAATGCGTTGGAGGGGCCACTCCCTGAAAGCCTCAGCAAAATGGATGAAAGCTCGTTTTCTGGTAAGTTATACGCATTCATCCTCTCGATCGAGTCTTGATGCGCAAATTTTTGCTATTGATTGACAACATTTGAGTTGAGGAGCAGTTTTTGGAGGTATCATTGATGAAGATAACCTACGCTATAAAACATGACAGACTTCAAAAAGAGAATGAAGCTCTCTTGAAAAACGTATTATTTATATGCATACAAGGATCAGTTATTTGGGAATAAAAAGAAATTGTGTTTTCCTTACAACTTTGTGCTTTTTGTGTCGCTCATTAGGCAACAAAGCTCTATGTGGAGGACCACTGAGCACATGTAATTCGCCTGACAACACGACTTCACCTGACAACACGACTTCACCTGACAACACGACTTCCGCTCCAACCTCTGATTCCACTACGGCAGTAGCAAGCACAGACGGCAACTCTAACAAGAAGCCTTCAACTGTCAGCATGGTGATTGCGGCTTTAGTTGTTGGGGTAGCATTAATTGCCATCTTTGTAGCCTCCTTCATTCTTATTCGACGCAGGAAGCAGACATCCACGTCAATAGAAGCACCGTCCCCAACCCCATCGAACTTTCAGAAGAAGACAGGCTTTAAGGAGGAAGACCAAGTCTCGCAGGGCTCAGCAGACCACGTTGGAGGAGGCAAGAAGACAGAGGTTACAAAACTGTCATTTGTCAGGGAAGACAGGGAGAAGTTTGATTTGCCAGACTTGCTGCATGCCTCAGCTGAGATATTGGGCAGCGGTTGCTTTGGGTCCTCTTACAAGGCTGCCCTCTCAACCGGGCCCGTGATGGTTGTCAAGAGATATAAGCAAATGAATAACGTTGGAAGAGAAGAATTCCAGGAGCATATGAGGAGAATAGGAAGGTTAAGGCATCCTAACTTGCTTCCTCTTGTGGCATATTACTACAGGAAAGAAGAGAAGCTCTTGGTCTCTGACTATGTAGAGAAAGGCAGCTTGGCCGTTCATCTTCATGGTATGGCTTGCCTGGGCTTCTTCTACATCATCACAATAATATTGTACAATTTGATTTTTTTATCATATATTGTTGTTGTTGTTGTTGTTGCTTGGATCTTATTCTTACCTCGTAGCCGCCATTGTGTGTGTGTGTGTGTGTGTGTGTGTGTTTTTCAGGCCACCAATCTCTAGGCGAGCCAAGCCTCGATTGGCCAACTCGATTGAAGATCGTGAAAGGAGTAGCCAGGGGCCTTGGATACCTATACAAAGAGCTTCCCAGCTTAATTGCAGCCCACGGGCACCTTAAGTCCTCGAACGTTCTTCTGGGGGAGTGGAATGAGCCCTTGCTCACGGACTACGGATTGATACCTGTGATAAACCAAGAGAATGCTCATGAGCTCATGGTGGCCTACAAGTCCCCTGAATACTCGCAGCATGGCCGCATCACCAAGAAGACCGATGTATGGAGTCTGGGGATATTGATTCTTGAGATCTTGACGGGCAAGCTCCCTGCAAACTTCTTGCAACAGCGCAAGGGAAATGAGGAGCAGGATTTGGCAACCTGGGCCAATTCTATTCCTCAGGAGGAATGGACGAATGTGGTGTTTGACAAGGAGATTAATATTAATAGTGATGGATCAGGGACAAGGAGAAGCGAAATGATGCTGAAGCTCTTGAAGATTGGGTTGAGTTGCTGTGAAGGGGATGTGGAGAAGAGGTTGGAGATGAAGGAAGCCGTTGAGAGGATTGAAGAGCTGAAAGAGCAGGTGGTGAGTGGTGGTGGTGGTGATGATTTTTACTCCACCTATGCTACTAGTGAAGGGGATGTCAAGTCTTCAACTTCAAGAGGGAAGTCTGATGATTTCAATATGTGAACATCCCCTATTTTTTAACTTGACTAACTAACTGACTGGCTGGTTCCCTTCTGGATCTGCTGGTTGGGGTTTGAGTAGAGTTAAAAAAGTCAGCATCTTCTTTCTGTCTCTATTTCTACGCGTGGAGTGGAGTACCGAGTGGAGATTACAACAAGTATTATCATTAACATAAGATAATGTCAAAATATCCCACAGTGTTTGGGAACGGCTGGGGGCTACAATCTGTCTGATAGTGCATGTTGATGATACTTCTTGTTACCCAAAAACCAAAAAAAAAAAACATAAAAAGGAAAAACCAGCATAAGAAAGAAAGAGGGGGAAGTTGGGGGGCCGGGTAGAAATGGGGTTTGTTGCATTTTCATTCCTTTGGTCTATATGTCACCAACACATTATTTGATTAGGAACTTTCGCCTCTCTCTCTCTCTCTCTCTGGTCTCTCTTTGTGTATTCGTTCCTCAATTCTTAATGCGACTGGGCATTAATTGGGAGGCAGTAACCTGCAAGCCCAAGCTGTGTTTGATTTAAATTTTCTGGCCCACGATGGCAAGGGCTTAAAAGATTTTATATGTATATATATGAGTCAATTTGCCCATTTTAGTCAGTATAATATTTGGGCCAGACTTCACCATCAAACTTTAACATTAAGTCCAACCCAAATTCAAGAAAACAAAAAAAAAGGAAGTGAAATAAGATTTGACCCATATTATACGGTATAACATTGGGTCCAGTCTTTGTGCTCCGGGCCTGCCAAGAGCATTGCATGAGATGGTATGGGTGGAGCGTGGGGTCTAAAGATGTTCAACAAGGGCCCTGGATTGTAATTATTCTTCCCCTAATTCAAATAGTTTAAAGTAGTGATTATCAATAAAAAATTATAGAATTTGAATTTTAAATTTTATTTACATAATTTCTGTTCTTTTATCACTGCTTGCAGCTGCAATGGAAAAAAAAAAAAGAAATTGAAAGATAAAAAAAAAAAACAAAATTGAACAATAGACCAATGGTTGATGAAAAAAATTAAAAAAAACAAAAGGAAAGAAAGAAAGTAAGAAAATGAACCATGGTATTCCGTATTGGCATGTTTGCCCAGGCCGTGGACCGACAAAGACAGACATTGAATAATTATTCAGTTGAGTCGAATTAACAAACGTCGAACGATACAGACATTAAATTGTTACCCAACACGCCAGTCCAGATAAACAGATATTACGTTTGGTTCCCAAATAATTTTTTAGTTGTGATATTTTTCACGATTTTTCACAATTTAACTTCTTCGTTGATGTGATAAGGAGTTTCTGGTAATTTTACTTCATTTTTAAAATTGAAACTTAACTAAACTTAGTGTTATACTAAAATTTAAAATTTTTTATGTGAAGTTTTATAAAAATCTTTCCTGATATTAATCTTTATTTATAGTCTTTTTATTTCATGCCAACAGCCCACAACAAATTAGCCTTCTATTCTTTTTATGTGTGCTTAACCGAATCTTCCCTAATTATGACACTAGAACTAGAATTAGAACTAAATTTAGCGGACTATAATTAATTTACAATCAAATTTGAGGATAAATTACCCTTTTTTCAGATTTACTTCACCTAAAGGAAAATTGTTTTTATATGATCTCACAAGTGGAAATTCTCCGAATTCAATATGTATAAATAAAAAATATTACAAATATATGAAAAATAGACATGATCGTGAATATGATCCTGCAAATAGACAATAATAACAGTTAGTCGCAGTTTTGGATGTGTTTTATGCATAATAATCAATGGTTATAAGTACTATGTTTTTTTTTTTTTTTTTTGGTCTCCATAATGAAATTCTCCACTTTAATAATAAAAAAGACATGACAGCATGTATACTTGTAAATGTATGCACGTATATATGTATGTAGTTTGATTGGTGAAATATGTGGTAACCACCAACGGAACTCAAAGCTATTCTACGCGATGACTATCTGCATCAATGAAGTCATTTCCTATCTTCAAAAAAAAAAAAAAAAAAAAGGTGGTTCTTAATTTATTGAGTGCCATTCCTGAGGGCAACGAATAGTGATGCACTGGAAGATCGCGATGAAATGACAGGCGAAATAGGCGATCAGAGATCAGCGCACAAATAGGCGATCATCCAATCCAAGTGTACGTAAGAGTCGTCCAGCGAAATGAATTAATCCATTCCAAGGCTCTAGGGCTAAATTTGGGAGAAGGGGGCAGGAGATGTTCAACATTTTTCTCAGCCACTGCTCTCCTCCAATAATGGGCTGCACGCCTGTACGTCTCTCTCTCTAGCAAACCGGATGTGCATGGTTGAAATCCTGTTGACCAGAAGTTGTCCCCCCCCCCCCCCCCAATATAGTAAGCAGGAGGCCCCAAATAAATTTCTTTCTTCTTTCCCACGTCAGGAAAAAAAAAACAAAAAGGAAAAAAAAAAAAACTCCCCTTCCTTCCTTTTCTTCCGTTGACTAATTGAAGAAGGGGGAGCCATAGGAGGGGCTGCCAAGAGCAAACGAAGAAGAACATAAGGAAGGGCTTTCCTGGGTTTGTCACCTAATTAACGAACCATTTTTTCCTTATGTTTTTTTCTCTGTGTCCATCCAGATTTTTACATATATTATAAATTAATAAACTGGGATATTATTTTTCTGTCAAGGATAAGCAAAAGCAAGAAAGAAAGAAAGAAAAAAAAAACAGAAAGATGTAAATCCAACAATTTCGTTGTTGTTTGTGTTTGAAATTAATTTTCATTCTTTGATATATGTATTTCCAATACAGCTTGCGGGTGTGGGATTTGAGAGATGGCTAGGCAGTACGGAGGAAAGAAGGAAGAAAATGTGGCGGTGGCAGTAGACAAAGATAAAGGAAGCCAACATGCACTCAAATGGGCAGTTGATCATCTTCTTTCCAAGAGCCAGGCCGTCACACTTATCCACGTCAAACCAAGGCCATCTTCAATTCCCACTCCTTGTATGTGTATTAATAATCATCTTTTCTTTCATTTTATAGTTAATGTGTCCCTAAATCTTCAATTAATGTCTTGCTTTGTTGCTAAACTATTGCACGCATGCATGCAAGCAGTGGCGTACATAAACATTGCGTTTTTCTCAGAGTTTCTTAACAATTAATGGATATATATATAATCTAATGTAATCCAGAAAGAATGACAATTCAGAAATGATCACAAGAATACCTTAATGAGAAATCCAGCAGCATATAATTAGTCTAATTGCAACGGATGCATGCATTTTTCCTGACCAACATAATTAGATAATTTTGTGGTGTGGTCAAATAATTGATTTGCAGCAGGAGCGCACGTTTCGCTAAAGGACGTGATTGAGGACGTTGCGCAAACATACAACAGACAACTCAACAGCCAAGCCAGAGAGATTTTCCTTCCCTTTCGTTGCTTTTGCACCCGAAAGGATGTCAGTCTTTCCCCCTTCTCTCGCGTTCTTTAATTTTGTGCTACTACATGCACACAATCAAATGCTATGCTAGCAAATGCAAATGAATTATGTGTAAACATACAATATGATAACAATAAATACGTAGTATGGCTGAGTTGATCATTGACATGAGATGTTTGCTTGAGCAATGCAGATTAGATGTAACGAAGTGATAGTAGAGGATTCGGCCGGGATATCCAAAGCAATAGTAGACTACGTCAGCCAGAATGCGATCGACACCTTGGTACTTGGCTCACCTTCAAGGAGCGGCTTTGTCAGGTATATGCCTTTTGTTTTGCCACAATTATGGAATGCAGATCTTTGCTTAATGCCTATGTATAAGTTGCACAAAAATGTATGTCTGAACTGAAGACTAAGGCTTAATTAGCAAGTAAAGGAAGCCCTTCTGACTGACTTCAAAATTTCCGCCTAATTAATTAATTACCTGTAACACTTTGCCATGCATCCGTTAGATCACAATCTCCTCTTTCAACATGACCTCTGAATTGAATTCTGATGCAGTTACTGTGTTGTTTCTGCGCGCACGGAAAATATTTACTGTTATCATTTCTTTCATCCATAGAAAATTCAAGACTGTGGATGTTCCAAGCAGTGTGTCTAAGGCAGCCCCAGAATTCTGCACCGTATATGTCATCAACAAAGGGAAAATCGCATCTGTTAGATCTGCTTCAGCTCCAGCTCCAGCTCCAGCTCCAGCAAAAGCCTCTCTCTAACTCAAGTGCCGAGTAAAGGAAGCAATGTTTCTGATGAATATGAAGCACCTGTCAAGCCTAGTCTACCTTTTGGAGGTTACCTCTCCTGTTCTGCACATTAGCTGTATCATGTCATTAATTTCTGGTTATTTGCATCTGGGTACCGTTCTTCACCCACAAATTATTTCGTCCAAATTATTTTCAGGAGCACAGAGATCCATATTTCCACCCCGTAGATTCCAGGAAGACATAGAGATCAAGTAAGTTCAGAAAATAAAATATCCCAAGGTAAAGGGGATAGATGATAGCCAACATGCATCACTAGTCGCTGTGGTAAAGCTTTTCTGGGGTCAACCTTTTTTCGTTTATGAACTCAGATCAACTTTCTCTATAAGAAATCAGAGCAGCAAAACTTTCCATTAGCTAAAAAAAACCCTTGGCATTTCTGTATGCTCATATAAGCTGCCTCGTTATAAATGCTTTGCAGTAATCCTGACTCAGGCAATGATAATGAGGCTGGTTTTAAGTGAAGACTATAGGATAGTGAATAGCTAAAGCACTTTTCTGAAAATTTTCCAATTAAACAAAAACAAAGGACATCACAGGAACAAAAATCTCTGCTTTGACATGGAGATGCAAGAGCTGACCGGATAATCACTGGAACAGGCCACCATTCACTCGGACCAGGGGTATGCTAGCTAAATATGAGCCTTCCACACCAGGTAGTGACATGTCATTTGTCAGTAACGGAAGACCAAGCATGGACAGTGGATTTCCATCGTTTTGTGACAGTTCGGAATCTGGAAACACCCCTCGGTTTTCAAGCGGCTCAGATTTTGACTACAGAAGCTTTGGTTCTGGGTTCTCAGGAAATCAGTCATTTGATATTACTTCACAGCATAATTTCTCATCAACCACACAGGACAACAGGACACTGTCTGGCTCCTCCATGGTAAGGATATAAATTGCAGGAGAATGCATAGCCAACATGTAGAAGTCATGGGGAAAAAAAAGAACAGTGGCTTATGAATGGTTGTAGCATGAAATGATTTTAAGCATAAAGATGGGAATGAACAGATAAAACGATTGAATCAGCATAAAGATTGCGTAAATACTCAGAACAACACAGGTCGAGTGGGGAAAAAAAAATGTTATGAGGCAAGATAATATGTTTGCATTTGCCAAATGTAACTGCAAACTTAAAAACTGAGCAGATAGGACTTGGTCAACTCATGACTGCTTCATTCAAAATTTATAGGAAGATGTGGAAGCTGAGATGAGACGGCTAAGAGAAGAGCTGAAGCAAACAATGGAGATGTACAGCTCAGCATGCAAGGAGGCACTAACAGCAAAACAGAAGGTACTGATTGTAAAAGAAGTTTACAGCTTTCTATGCATCTACAAATATTCATTAACTTGATTCTCTATCTGGATTAAAATCACGGTATCACTTACTAGTTAAGCCATAATTCTATAATTACTACCGATAAAATTGTTGTCACTCTCCTCGTACTTGTGTAAGGGCTCAAGGAAAACAAACCTCTGTTATATTCTCTTCTCCAAAGACTATATGCACAGAACTACACAGGCAAACGGAATAGGCAAGCCTGACATGAATAAAAAAACGCCCAGCTATTCGACAATGCATGTCTTTATTCGTACTAAAGTTAAATCAGAACTTGCATTCAAGCAAAACTCAGCAGTTGGATCATATCCTGATGATGTTCCCCACAGGCGTGGGAACTTCAACGCTGGAAGCTGGAAGAACAGCGGAAATTAGAAGAGGCACGGTTGGCAGAGGAAGCAGCTTTGGCACTTGTTGAAAAAGAGCAAGCAAAGAGTAAGGTAGCCATTGAGGCAGCTGAAGCGGCCCGGAGGATTGCTGAAATGGAAGCACAAAAAAGAAAGAGTGCACAAATGAAAGCTGTCATGCTGGAATCAGAGGACAAGAAGAAAGCCCGAAACCTGGAGGCATAATGACCTTAGATACCGGAGATACACAATTGAGGAGATTGAAGCAGCAACTCAAGAATTTTCAGAATCTCTGAAGATTGGAGAAGGAGGTTATGGGCCAGTTTTTAGGGGTTACCTAGATCATACAGCTGTGGCAATCAAAGTTCTTCGCCCAGACGCAGCTCAAGGGCGGTCACAGTTCCAGCAAGAGGTCTGCAATTCTATGCACTGGCATGATTGAATGAATACTATAACCAACACAGTTTGCTGTCAATAAAATTTGCAAAATCAAATCCATATGATGATTAGTACAATCAACTTACTGTTAAAGAGAAAATAGAGGACAAAAGGAGTCGTTTCAGAAACTGGCTCCATATAATGATATCCAACGTTGATCTATCAACACAAGTACTAAACTTTGTAATTGACATGTCAACCCCATAACATGTATAGTAGTTCGAGCCAACCACATGCCATACTGCAAGTTTACAACCCTAACAGCATCATAAGGAGAAACTAAAACTAAGCAGAACCGATGAGATGCTGCTATGCTAATAGAAACATTTCTTGGCAAATTCCTCTTTTTTTTTTTTTTTTATGGTACATCCGTCCTTTAGACATAGTTTAACTCTTTTTGCAGGTAGAAGTTTTATCCTGCATACGGCATCCAAACATGGTTCTCCTTCTGGGGGCCTGCCCAGAGTACGGTTGCTTAGTCTATGAATACATGGCCAATGGAAGCTTAGACGACCGTCTGTTCCGTCGAGGGAATACTCCACCTCTTTCTTGGCAGATACGATTCCGTATAGCCGCAGAAATTGGCACTGGACTTCATTTCCTTCACCAAGCTAAGCCCGAACCACTTGTGCACCGCGACCTGAAACCTGGCAACATCTTGCTTGACCGTAACTATGTCAGTAAAATTAGCGATGTTGGCTTGGCTAGGCTTGTTCCTCCATCGGTAGCCAACGCTGTTACTCAATACCTCATGACGTCAACAGCAGGAACATTTTGTTACATTGATCCAGAATATCAGCAAACTGGAATGTTAGGAATAAAATCAGATATTTACTCACTAGGTGTCATATTTCTACAACTAATAACAGGCAAGCCGCCAATGGGTTTAACTCATAATGTTGAAAGGGCCATTGAGAGGGGAACTTTTGCTGATATGCTCGACCCAGATGTTCCAGACTGGCCGATTGAGGAGGCCTTAAGCTTTGCAAAATTAGCTCTAAAATGTGCAGAATTGAGACGAAAAGACAGACCAGATCTTGGCAAGGTTGTTTTACCCGAGCTTGACAGATTAAGAGAAATTGCTGAAGGAAGCATGCCCAATATCGGGTATGGGGGCAGCACAGTCAGCTCTCCTCACCGGAGTCGTACTTCCATAGTAGTGAGTTGGACATAGCTCAGACCTGTTTCATTCACTGAACAGAAGTCGGTTGATAAGAACTTTAGTTTGCAGAAAATACATTATTTACCATTTCATGCCCACCTACTACAAATTGCCTGAACAAAATTTTTAAGTTCATTTCCTTTTCTGTTGTCAGGAAAACATGAGTGGTCAGCAATCTGGATATGATAGCTCAAGAAGCTGCACTAGTACATCATCTTATGGCGGAAGAAGATAAGAAGGGGAAAGATTACGATTCAGCACCACTTTCATTCTGGCAAAACTTCAAATAAGGCTGATTCTGCTTTCTTTTTCAACCTTTGAAACGGGATGAAAAGAGTCTGCCCATTAGCCATAGAAAGGTGCCAATTCAAACTACAAAAAGCAGTTCTTTTAGCTAGTGTTATCCTGCTTGCATATTTCTTTATTGTTTGGTGTAACTTCAGAAAGATGTAACGAGACCGTTTCCTCTAACTTATAAAAATCCCTACTTCCCTGTTTCCTAATCTCAGAATTTAACGTTGTTGATGCACGTCATGTGGTAACAATCATCAATCGTGTATATGAAACTGGAATCCTATTATGACAGATTGATTCTCCCCGTTCCCCAAGACATTGCCGTTTGCACAAATCATGAGTGAGGAATTCAAAATCCAAAAGAACTCTAATGGACAAAAATTTTAGCTCCAAACTCAAAAGGCTCAGCAGATTCATGTATGAGCTGACATTCTTGCAGAAGGATTGAAAAGGAGAAAACGCCGACCAAACCTAAGAACAAAGAAGGCAGAAAAGGAAAATGATGGAAGAACAGAATAAGTCGTCAGGTATAAAGCAAGCCTGCAATAAAGCTTTGGAAGCTTAAAAGATGATTGTTTACATGAACTAGCATTACCAGTCTTTCATTAGCAAAACAACGTAGGGTTACACTGGGTTCTACTCTAAACAGGTTCTTTTCTCGACGACATCGTAATTTCAAGTCCATCCCGAAAAGGGATTCCCTTCGCAAGATATTAAATCTCAAACTTTTGAAGAGACCAATTTCGCCTAAATGACACGTTTTCAACAATAGTAAATTACTGGGACATCCAATCCAATGTGTGCACATCCTGAAAACACTACAATCTTTGTCATCAAAGGCAAAGAACCAGCTCAGGGTGCACAAACAAGCACAAAGGCAAAGATTGATGCATCAACTGACAAGAAAGCCTTTGGTACAGATGAATGAAGCCGACAGTCAATAATTCCAAAAGATCTGGTTACTTCTGTATTGTTTCCGGAGATATAAACCAATAAGCATTCTGTAAGTCCATTTCCTCTTCTTCTTATACTCCAGAAAGGCCTCTGCGCTAGAGTGGAAATCCCCTTTGCCCAGAGCCTCAAACACAAAAGGATCTGTTGATAGTATAGGAGAATCTTCTACATTCAGTCTATTGAGAGCGAAGTCCAAGTTTCGACCTAATCTTCTATCCAAGTATGCATCAACAACACAGCCATAGGTCACAAGATCAGGAGCAACCTTTTCATAGTTCATATGTTCAAGGCTAAGATGGAGATCCCAAAGTAAGAGCATTTTAGAAAAAGCCAGCGCTCGTATATTAAATGTTGTGAGATCCGGATGAAAACCAGCTTCCACCATTCTCAAAAACTCTCTCTGCAACGTTTTCATTTTAAAATTGGCAGCATACGATAACAGTAGAAAGTTCCATATGAGGTTTCCCACATCCCTCCGAGCAAGACCCACATCCATCAGGAACTCACCTAGCCTGAAAAATTTTCTTTTCCTTATATATGCAAGCGAAACTGCTTTGATTCCTTGTTCGTCTAAAAGATGTCGAGACCTTTTAAGGCGGCCATAAGCAGCCTCCATCTCAGTCAAAGAACCAAAAATACTGTAATACCTAATGAAAGCATTCCCAGTGGCAGAACCCACTGGGAAACCCCTGGAGACCATTTCCTTTAATGTGCTTTCCATCAACTCAAGCTGACCTCCCTTTCCAAAGCAAGAGATAGCCAATGAGTAAACATCAGGTAAACAGTTGAAATCCGTCAAGCTTACATCTTCCAGAATTTTTGTTACTTCATTAAAAAGCCCGACTTTCCCATAAGCGTCCATTAATCCCGAGACTACATCAATACTAGGAAGGAAACCACTGGACAACATTTCGTTCCAGATCACCTGGGCTTGAGGGAAAAGGCCATGATTGGCATAGCAAAGCATCAGAGCACAAAGGGTAGAGCTGTTGGGAAGAAAGCCTTCGGATTTCATCTCCAGAAAAATCTCCTCAGCTAAAAGGGGCATTCCCTTTTTATTCAACGTTTGTATTAGCGAGACAAAATCTACAAAACATTCTTTTCCATGAGCACGTCCTGCATCTAGCCTCCACTTCCGTATTATCTGCACTGCACACGGAGGGAGCCGAATGCGTAACTCCGCCATTAAAAAGGTAACACAAATCCCAGCGCTTAAGTCTTAACTAATATCAACTAGACGCATTCAAAATCTTGGGTTGCAGGTGGGGCTGCAATTTCTCAAGGTTGTCAGGTAAACAAGAACTAAATACAAGGAAACAAAATCCCAAACAGATATGTCGTCCATGCGTATCAGATCCCTTGCTATTTCTCAAGACGTAAACGCCCGGGGAGCAAAGGGGAAAGTAATAAAATTTTTATTTATTTATTTTTTTTTTCTAGAGGTTTATAGAAGTCGTTTTTCTTCTAACTATTTGATCTAAAAGCAAAAGGCTAGAAAGACACAAAGATGCAATTGGGGGCATAAAGTGAAGTTGATGGTAAGAGCCCAACACCCCAACCCAAGCAAGCATCGAAAGAGAGCCAACCTCCCCACCCCCTCCTTCTCTTTTTACATATAAAAAAAATGATGGAAATTTGTTTCCGAAAAAAAGAAGAAGAACAAATGTCTGAGTGAAAGTGAACGCAAAAACGCAGCATTTTTCCACACATTATAATTGAATTATATATAAAAATGCAGGGAGGGTAAAAACCTGGCGCGCTAAAGCTCGACTTTTTGGGTGACTTTGGCTTTGTTGACAGAGAACTCTGAAACGCTTCAAGTTGAGGGACCCCACGGAGCAGATGGGAAGGGGACGCGCAGCTCGTCCCCCTCCTCCCGCTGCTGCTGCGGCTGCTGCTGCTGCGGCTGCTGCTGCTGTGCCCGTCCCTCCCGCCTCCATCCCTTCCTTCCCCTCGGTTCCTGTTCCTCCTCTCCTCAGTAAGTACTGAGTAAGTACTCCTCCCGTCCTCCCCCCTTTAGAAACAGAAACACAATTTTATGGTTTGCTTTCGAGATTACATTTGTTTAAGAAATGGATAAGAATTTTTTTTTTTTGTGAAAACAAAATATTTTGAAGCAGACAAAGCTTCAACGCCTCATCGCTGTTGACTAATGTGTACACCATAAAAGAGACTATTTTTTGGGCCCAAACGGTGATAGTTTTGGCCCGTACCCAAACACTTGCAGCCCACTCCCTTTTCCGTTATGGATTTTTAGGATGAAATTCGGCCCTTTCAGAGTGTTCTGAGCAAACAGTGCAGGCTTTTGTTTGTCGATTATGGGTCGGTAAAATTGCTGCTGGGCCTTTCATCCAATTAATGGAAGGAGGAGCTGAGACAATGTATTTCATTTTCAGGGTGTTGGGGGTGGAGGCAAGGCAGCACCGTCCCGTCCTGGCCTACAGCGCCACAGTCAACAAAAAGACTAAAAAATGCCGTGCCCCGTTCACTGAACGCGAGCCGCAAAGGGTTTCTAGGCCTCTAAATGCGAGCTTCCATTGATCCTTGGCCGCACGCGCTAGATGATAATCCTCTACAGTTAATTCTATTGGAGAGGATTTGTTAGACTTCGCACGTGAAGCTCAACGGAGGGGCTGATCCTGCTGGACTCGGATAACGAATCGGCATGCGATCAATGGGGACTTGACTGAAAAATCCTCTGCTTTCCTTTGCGAAGGAGCCTCCATATTTCCAAGAAAAGTCAAAAGATCAAGACTCTGGCATGTCCATAGAGCTCAAGGATAGAGAATAAAAAGGCAGGCAGGAGATGCTGCGCATTTGCATATGATTGTTTCTGCTGGCAAGGCGGCTAGCAGCCTGTGACCGCAATCAAGCCTTCACATTTCCCAGGCAATCGAACTTTGAAACTTCATGGGGTAGCCGAGATCGATCAGGAAGATGTCATAACATATAACCTTCTCTTCCTCCATATCCAATAGGAAGATGTCTCTCTGGCTGCGTGCAGATTCGTCCAGTTCCAGCCTTAAATCTCTGAACAAGGAAAGAAGAAACACATGTACTAAAGTTTACCAGATGTTTCAAGCAAAAATTACGGCAACGTATAACATTTCAAGTCAAAGAGCTATAAACAGAAAATGGGCTAAAATTTACGAGTAAAACCTCTTCCTGCAATACATTCAGTTCAGTATTTGGTATGTTCAACTTCTCAGACAGGCTTCCAACTCTAAACTAAAAGCCTGATTTCCAGATACGACATCCTCCTATTCCGTCCGTGCAACTAAAAGTTCCTCCCCTAAAGAAGCAAGAGTTGCTTCCATCTCAAATGCAAGAACTTCCAGCTTTATGTAATCTTCCTAAAAGTAGGTTTAAAAAAAAAAAAAAAAAAGGATGGGGGTCAAAGGGGGAAAATCATAAAATTGCTAACTGGAAAATCATCCCTTGAATGCTAAGAGGACTTCCTATGTTTTCCCATAAGCATATACATCCATTAGTATAGCAGAAAATTGAGTCGGATGCAAAGAGATCAATCAAAGAGAACTATTGGGCATTTCATACTGCAGCAAGCCCATTTTAACACGATGTCATACTTGATATTATTGCACGCCTAGGCCATTATAAAGTTCTCGTGATATAGAAGAAGAACCAAATAAAAGTTGTGTAAAGTCAGAGGTCACATTTGAAAATCAAGTTTCAAAGCAACTAGAAAGGCTGATATCATAGATGATAGCCATAGTAACACATAGTGAAACATAAAAAACTCACCATACAGATATAACAAGAACAGTTCCTCAGGAAGCAAATATTTTAGTCGAGCAATGAAATAACAGTACGAACTTGTCAGTTGATCTTTATCAGCAGTTATATAAAAATCCATTTGTAATTTAAGCTATGATGTTCATTGATAGCAGTATCAAGAAGTCACCTGCATCTTCTGTTAAAATAAAGCTGCAAGACCCTTTTCCTCTTGGGATCAGTAAGTGAGTCATGTTACTCGAATTACGCTCAAGAAAAATCTTCTTCCTGTGCTGTCGCTTTACGTCCATTTCGGCTGCTGCTTTGTCACCCTACAAATGTGATAGTAAGCAAATGATAGTTAATAACTAAACATGAAAACCAGAGAAGCAATGGATATACTATGAAACCTCAACTTTGGTTCTCTCCTGAACGACATTCTTGATACTGCTATGAAACCTCAACTTTGGTTCTCTCAAGAGCTTTTCTGTAATTTTCCTTTTATTTGGCCAAATGACCAGATGATATATATGCAATCTCCTTTTCAAGGAATTCAATTGTAGACAGATACTCCATTTTTCCAAATTGTGTTGGTTTGAGAGTGCCTGAAACAATTAATCAGTGTCTCAGTTCACCTGATTGGCAATTTTGTGCTTACCATAAGCCAGATAAACCAAAAAAGAAGAATGCATTCTCTGAGGGATTCCTTGTGATTTTGCGCATCATGCATCAGTTCTTGTATCTGCTTCTGGAAATTAACTGATTGGTTGTACAAAATCGAGCTGCATATCACATAACCATGGAAACATTGTTTTAGAAACAACCAGGGAAATTCATCATCTCAAATGTGACTGACAAAATCGAACACACATACTCACTCTCAATAACAGAAATTCTCTGCTTCAAGGAACACAATAAAACTTCTCAACTTTATGAACAATTAATTTTTGTTCATCAGAATTCCAGTGCGCCAAAACCTTAAAATCCTGCAATGTGATAAATCATAAATGGTAATTAATCCTTGGGATGGTTCAAGTGTCCATAACAATTATGGAGTGAAAAAAATGTATCACACAGTAAAAAATAACTCAAGTCTACCTGCCTGAAAAAGAAAATGAATAGATGTTTCAGGAAACACTCAAACTAAACACATTAAACAGTGATAGAAAAATTCTGAAAAACTTCAATCACAAGAGTGTAGACACTCTCAACAACTTCTGTTGAGCTCTTAACTTCAGATGCTATATCTTCAATCTCCATTGAAAAATTTAACATAGAATCAATATTCATCCCCACATAAAAGAATACAAATCAGATTCCTAGATGTGGACCATAAGTGCACATGAAAATGCAGTGACAAATATACATGCAATAATTAGAATAAGAAAAAGGCTGAGTAAGAATGCATACATGGATGAACAGAAGAGCATGGGAAACATACGTCCTTTCTTCTTGCAAATTCATCAGTAGCAAGTTGTCCATGAGCAACCCTCAGTGCATTAAGAGCTCTTCATGGAGCCACAGAATAGAAAAGCATAAGCCACTTTGGTAGTCAATAAATGGTGCCAAAAAGAAATACAAAGACTTTATTCTACTCGTAAAAAAACAAAGTAAATAATTGCTAAACCATTAGTTAAACAAAAGGATAGGACAAGCCTTGGTGGTACGGTAAAGATTACTCCATTGTGACTTGGAGGTTACAGATTTAAGTCGTGGAACAACCCCTTGACCAATTTGAGACTATGGTTCTTCAGTGAAGTCCATAAATAATACACATCATCAAATCCTTTCTAATAATAAATAAATCACAATTAACAAACATAGAGATTAGCAACCAAAAGAAAGACATGCTAATTAAAAAAAGCAGCAGTATACCATTTTCAAAGGACCTGAACGCACTATTGTGGGCAAAGCCCTGTTCTAGGGAAAAAAAATCATACAAGTATGTCAGTTCTTCATGCTCATGCAAATGTGAAGCAAATCGGAAAAGAAAATTTTGACAAGGTTAGATGAAATAGAATAATTAGTTCTAGCCACAGTGGCAGTAAGGCCAAAAGCAGTGGTTATAAAGTAGGCATATACAGCCAAAAAAACAGAACTGAACAGAATCACGGTTTTTATAAATCTACCAAGCAGAATAAAGGAGCAAGAAGTCTTATCAAATTACAAAACTCTGCCCCGAGACTCAGAGGTAGAAACAGAAGTTAGGACTTGATACGGATTATTGTACTTAAAGCTGAATTTTGAAGAAAAATTGTGGAGACACACATGCGCATGCACGTTATCATGTTCAGGAACAAGTTGATCACAAAGAAACTAAAGCCAGTGTAGCTGGAGTCAATTAAATAACCAATAAGAGCAAAGTTATAAAAAAAAATTTGCTTTACTTCTCTTTCTCTTTAATCACCTTTGTTAGGGAAATAATGAGTCAAATTCAAGCAAGTTATTTCAAAATGTGTAATTTGTACTTGCAACATTCAGGCTCCTTGTCATTCGCCAAGCTGGCTCTACTGGAAAAGATTCTTGTATTGTTGTCATCTATATGGTATATATCATTCCTATTTACGTCATAAAAGTGCATAACACAAAGCCCATCTCAACTAAGCCTCAAACCCAAATCTACAGCATATTCACCCATTGATTTGACAGACTCCATGCTACCTCTTCAAATTTCTTGCGGGCACATATACTTAGTTCTGTTGCTAAATGAACAACATTGTTAAGATTTTGATGATTTGAAAGATGTCTCCATTTCTAATATCTTAAGCTGAAAGATAACCACAAAACCGTTAAGCCGCAGCATTCAAAATCAAAGGAGAAGCTTCTTAAAACACTATGAGCTAGTTAATTACTAATATATAAACAGCCAAAAAGAAGGGATGACAAACATATAAGAAAGGAAAAGAAGTTAAGCCAAAAGTATAAACAAAACAGACCTTTTCTTAAAGTTGGTTTATCACAAAAAAGGCTTCTGACTCCTGTAAGCTAATATTTTTGTCCATATGCTGGAAACCTTAAAATGATTAATAAAACAGTCATTGTACTTCACAAATTGAAACAAATCAGCATCAGCCAGCTGTTTTGTTAAGCAATCAATGTGTATCTCATTCATAGTTCTCTGCATCAAAAATTAAACAGCAAAAATAATAAAGGCAGCTCCTCATAGTTATCTACATCCATCTTGTAACGACAAAAATCAAAGGAAGAATAACTCAGTTATAGTGCCTTAACCAAAACTCACTCAGTAATAGTGAAAAACCAGTAATAGCGCTGGTCCATGCATTTAATCATGGCAGACCCATGAAAATACTTAGTAGACACTTAACTAACACTTAGAGAACATGCCTCAATGAAAACTAAATCAATTTGAACAATTGTTGCACATAACAAGTGTAGGAATAAGGATGAACATTCATGTTGATTTCAGTTACTCCCTTGCATTATTCCTCTGATTGATTGTACACTTAAATCAACCAAACAAGTTTCAGGGAAGAAAGGAACTAAGAAGTATTACCTGTGCAAGTGTAATATTGCATATTATAGCTGATTTGCATTTCCGCCCAAAGCAAGTTGCAAAATCCTTGTAAGTATGCCATCCCGATATGGAACATGACCATTGTATCAGGTTCAAATATTAAACATAATAACTAGAAACTAAGAGAGAGTCGTGCCCATCGGTTTAACAGCCCTACCCGAATAAAAAAGGATGGTCCCAGAACAACAAAGATAAGCCCAAATAATTGCAGAACATACCTGAGGCTTTCAGCACCTTCACTCAATTTTATAATTTCTTCTGCACCAATTTTGCAGCATGTTCTGAACCAGCAAGGTCACCAAGTTCTAAAGAAAAACATATATATTTAATCACTATTACAGGTAACTAGTCTACCACAAACGTAAAGAAGCAGGTCTGGGAGAAAGAGGGGGAAGGAAAGC
Organism: Carallia brachiata; assembly: GCA_021464245.1. Lineage (NCBI taxonomy): Eukaryota > Viridiplantae > Streptophyta > Magnoliopsida > Malpighiales > Rhizophoraceae > Carallia > Carallia brachiata. The sequence goes on along the minus strand of JADCRB010000021.1, from coordinate 2,044,526 downwards.
TTGTTTATGGCAATGGAATATACAAAAGGATTGCTATTTCATGATTGAAAGCTTTATAGAATGTAAATAAAGCAATAACATACCAAAACTGACACAAGAACAGCATCATAGGTACTGCCAATGTCCAAATCTGCAGTCCTATCTCAACTGTCAATTATCTATATATTCAGCTGACATGGTCAGCAAATAAATATTTCAAGAAACACTCAGGTAAGATTGCAAGAAGAATAAACATTACCATGCAGAAGATACTGTGGGATCTGCTACTGTATAGATTTATATTTGTTTTTCCAATATGCCTAATGAGCTGAAATTTGGCAGGAGAAAAGTGAGAAGAAATTAACTGCCACAGGGCAATCAAAGCGGAAGAATGAAAAGGGACTAAGAGGATGCATGAATTATGATGTGTGTGATAGCTGATAAGCATATGCTGAGGAGCACAGAATCAACTACGTACAGTAATTAAAATCACAGCAGAATAAAACATTGGAAAAGAAAGCCATGCGAAAATCAATTCAAAATTAAAAGATGGTGAAAAAAGAGATCACAAGAAAAGTATTCTCTCTGAAAGTGTGGATGCATCAAAATTTTTTCTTTTCAGTACGTTTCAAGTCATATCACAAACATTCACTAACAGCTGATTTTAGCTTTCACATGAAGTGTGGAATATATTTTTCTGGTTTGCAGGAAGAATCATTACCTTTCCTCGGCAAGTCCTTGATATGCATTTTTATCCTATTAGAATTTTAGTGGAGTTCTAACCAAAAAAAGGACTGGACTGAAATGATTAGATTTTTGAAATAATTACTTTAGCGCAGTTCAAAGAACAGAGGGTGGAATATATGTCTAATGCACAAGCATTAAAGCTATAATGTCATATCAAATGCAGGAAGCTCTGCACGAAATATTGGCATCTTTTTCTTTAATTTCTTGCGCCAAAATAACAGAGGATACTGAGCACCAAATAAAGGAGATATAAAAGACAGAAGAAATTGAGCAATAAAAAGCAGAAAGAAATACCTGCAAAAAATCCCAGAACCATAATTCCAAAATTTGAAGCTACTGCTCTGAATGTTGAAGGCGCAATATTTTGCCAGTTTCTTCCACAAGAATGCCCACCGACAATCTCTTCCTGCTCCGATATTGAAGGCCAAAGACAACAAGTCATCCGTCTTCATATCCTATAAAACTCCGACAGGTTGTTCAAGAACAAAAGCTAAGCTGGAATCTGGACATCTCCTACATCTAATCAATCTGGAATTATTATCCACAGAACCACATGGCACACAATAATTATCTAGGCATTAAACCAAGTAAGTTAGTAAGATCAAGAACCATAATGAGGAGTTCAAAATCTCAGCAGAGCATGCGTTTGCTCGTTTCAACATTTGAAGATTTATTCTAAGAAGAACACCCCAGTTTACAGAATCATTAAAGTGATCCATAATGCATACAATATGCTAGGAGGGATTTCAATATTGAAATTAGAGCAAAATTACCATCACAGCAATGATAGCTCGATGAAAAGCATTAGAAAAGTCTTTAGATCCAAAAGGTTTCGTCGGAAACCAGTCGAAAATATCCCATGTCCTTCAGCCCCTAGCTTACTGTACATTAGTGCTTCCGCAAAACAAGGAATCCAGAGAAAGAAACAGTTATTATGCCTGAGACCAACATAACAGAGTTGAACAAAAACAAAATGACACCACCAATTTTTTTTATCAAGAAATGTTGTAGCAATCCAAGACTGAAGCAGCTGCTGCACATGCACTATCTCGTATGTCTCCTATTGTCACCAAGGCAATTCACAGTATCCAACAAAATGCCCCATAAGAAACAAGCATATAAGATCAACCTAAGCCAGATAGGAAAAAGAGAAAAAAAACTATTATAAATTACCCACTCACCAGGGCCCATTATTTTACGTGAAAGCCGGGAATCAGTTGAAGCTATGGAAGTGATATCTTCAAGGAATTGCACACATGAGTTAATTGGCTTACCTCGTTTTCTGCAGTGGGTCCACCCATTGCAGTAACATCCCCTTAATGGTCCCTCAATTTTGTCAAGCCCCATTTTCTGTTCGCCGGATGATAGCTCCCCAGGGGAAGGGGGTGGACTCAAACACCCTAAACAAAACATAAAACAAGAGAAAAGACTTCAGATGTACAAAATTTGAACAAAGAAACTTCCCTTCCGCAATGTCAATAATATTTAAACACCTGAACTCATCAATGGCTCTGTCAGAGCAGGTTTTTTTCTCTATCAATTCCCTTCCAAAGAGATAAACAGAAAATTGCCCTCATCAGGCAATTATGAATAAAACCTTTATAATACAATTATGAATTCCTTGCTCAAAATGAGGCAGACTTGTGTGATGTGGATGTTAATATTTAAAAAGCAGCCATGTGTATAGAGAGCAGATTTCTTTAAATAAAGCAAGAAGCCAACAAGAAAAATAGAGAAATATGTAGTAATACAGACTCTCCATTGACCCTTATCAACTGCCGGATTCTTCTTTTGACCGCCTTGCATCAATAAAAGACTCGTCGGGTTTGACCGCCTTGTTGACTTTTTCCCTTAGCATCACTGCACAATTCGACTGTCAACGTTCACAAGCTCGGCCCCTTTTCTCTGAAGAATAAACCAAAAGAAGAAAAGGTCAACTACGATGTAAAGTTAAACAGGGAAAAACAAAAATGTAAAATTAGCAGACTAAAGAACAGTCACTGCATCGTCATTCTGCATCTTCTCAAACAGAGCAGAGAGCAACATGTCGATCTGTTTATATGCTAGCCAATGCATTGAAACTGCAATGATGCTTTCCATATTTAATGCACAACTTCAAAGCTTGAAATCTGAGAACAAAGGCAAGCAACTGGGCACACACTGTATTGATGATTTGGTCCCTAATTTCTTTCCTCAAAGTCTCCTACAAGCAACATACAGGATAGTGTGTTTGTATATTAGAAGAAGAAGAAATTAAACAAAATAAAATCCAGAAACAAAATCAGTCCTTTTTGTAACGTTGAAGTCCGGAAACCAGAATTTTAAAATTCACGCCACCGCTTTGCCATTCAAGACCCAGCATCTTGGCCACTTTCTTGAGCGGGAGAAATCGCCGCTGACAATCGGTGTCCGGAAACGATCTACAGGACAAAGTGCGCCTTATCCTTTCCACCACTAAGACTAGGCTTAGGGAAAGAGGCATTGCTACAAAGGTCCAAAGACTGAAAAAAAAAAAAGAAGATAAATAGCCACCCAAAGGACAATATCAAACAGAAACATAGATTGAGAACAAAATCTTGAAGTGTGCCAAACAAATATGGTGATCTTAAGACATTTTTACAACGATCATGGATAGCACAGTACAGGCCTAATGGCATCCCAGAACTCATCTTTTGCCATCATACCTGACCCGCCCAACATCCTCACCAAACTTTTATGTGTGGAAGAAAAAGCACTTGGTCGGGAATAACTTCCACCCCGTTCAGAAACCATAAAATAATCAAGAGCAAAAAAAAAAAGACTGGAAATCATAAGAGACAAGTGCTTAGAAATTGCGCATACTGTGACATCATCATGGTACAGGAGTTTCTATTGTGCGAAGGAAAACCCGAACGTTGCCTATAGTTCAAGAAAGGTAAAAAAAAAAAAATTGTTGAAAACTTGAAAATCTATCTTTGACTTTCTTTGACCAAAAAAAAAGAATAAAAGAAGACGAAGGAAAAGAAACCCTAATATAACGGTAAAAAAAAAGAAGAAGAACAAGGAGAAGAAACCCCTATGACGCTAAAAAAAAAAGTCTGTTGTCTTCGATTCCTTCACTTTCTGCAGAACAATCTGAAACAGACACCCAAAATAAAACCTTCAGATCAAGAAGAAAAGGAAAATCACTATTCTTGAAAAATGAAAAAGAAAAATAGAAAGAGATGATACTCTGGCGATTGCAAAGATCACAGTAGCAAGAGAAATTGGGTTTAAGGGACAGAGAATATAACTAGTCTTAGATCAAGAACAAAAAAAATATCTTTCTTTGACAAAAAAAAAGATAACGGTAAAAAAAGAGTCAATTATCTTCGATTCCTTCACTTTCTGCCGGACAATTTGAAATAGACTCCAAAAAAGGAAAACCGTCAGATCAGGGAACTAACGACTGATTTGAATTCTTGAGAAAGAAAGTAAAAAAACAAAACAAAATTGGCCACAGTTGAAAGAGAAATTGGGGGTTTAAGGGACAGAGAATATGACGAGGCAAGATACAGCGGGGAACGGAGACAGGGAAGAAAGAAATTAGTGAGAAAGACCAAGTTTGAAGAATGAATCTCTGGGGCGGCGCAAGCGCCGACGACAAAGAAATCAAGAAAAGGGACATGAAGGCCAAACAGAGAAGAAGGAGGAAGAGAGACAGAGAGAATGTCGAAGGAGAGAGGTGATACCCGGTCTGATGACTGTATATATAGGGAAATATAGGGAGTCCCATCCCATCCCATCCCACCCTATTAGGATTCGCACGCACCGCCTCAAAACGACCGTTACAGGACAATGTTCGTGAAATTCAAATCGAGTATTTGGGCCATTAGGCTGGGCCCAAAATTAGAATTATATTGTTTTCAATTTTGTTTGATAAAATTGAGCCCTTAAACATTTGTCTGTCCGCTGGAGTGGAGTGACCCGTTGGGCCACCCAACGATGAGAACGAATTTCCCGGAATTCTGAGTATTATCTCAAGTAGTCATCAATTTTGTTGGCAGAACTACCTAGAATATGGCCCAAATCAGTCTTATCGTGTCACTCGTAGTGCATTATTCAAATATCCCACCTGCTTTGCAGAAAAAATAAATTTAAGAGTCGGTTTCTACTTCCTTTACAGGGCCCAAAAAAAAAAAAAACAACAACAACAACGAAATTCAAAAGGAGTGGGCTTATTTCCTTTTCTTGTTGGGCTTCTGCAAAATATCTTTGTGGCATCCAACATTAGAACTGAAACTTAAAATAATACCGTTGCAAAAGCCCAAGAACCCCTATGACTTTCCTTTTTAACCAAGGAACATGATTATGTACCCTGTCCCCACCTCCTGCAACAAAGAGCAAAAAAAAAAAGAAGAAAATATTAGATAATATATATATATATAAATAATTCGATTGATTGATACATAGAATATTAGAGAAATTTAATTAATTAAAGGCACAAGAACCCGCAGAATCTTAATCATCAATCATTGAACTAATGGCCATGAAATTGGAAAGGTAAACACACTCTTATTCAAGCTTTATCGATTATCACCCACTTGCGGCCACTTAATTTTTATTTTATTTGTGATATGTTTACTTGTCGTGGATGCTAAATCTCTTACAACGCTCAAATCTTGCGGGTTCGTTCACTAATAACTTAATTATATATTCCACTTGCAATATTCCCTTTTACTTTTAGGTATTTTATTGCCGTTGATGAGATTCTATCCTCACAATGCTATTAAGAAAGATGTATACTGAAAATGAATAAAAAGAGAAGATTCATATTTCCACGATTGCCCCCACCCAGTCGAGTGCTCTAGCTGGCCAACAGATTATGATTTTAACTGTCTCTTTCCTTGTAAATTAATTAACTAATTTTTTAATATTATTATCGTTGATATTCATGAGTAAACAAATTATTAATCAATGTGGCATAGTCGATTATTGGTCAGATCTTCAACAACCAATAAAATGTATCCATAGATGTAAAAGTTATTGAAACAACTCAGTGATTCCAGCTTTGGGATATGATTTAAAATTCTTAATTAATCTAGCTATGTTAACGTAGAAATAAGAAAGTGATTGAGGAAGCTACTGTCCCTCTCCCTCTCTTTCGAAACTTTGGATCATTCTCCCAACCCACCTCGGAGAACTATAACCAAGTGAATGGCAAGGGGAATAGGCAAAGGAATATCTAGGGGTTGGAAAGGCAATAATTCCACCTGGCACAATTCACAATAACTATAATAAAGGACAAACCATAAATAAACCTTTATTATGATACATTCAACGCACACACTTCGAAACTTTCCACTGATTAACTTTGTCACTTACTAATATTCACATTTATAATAAAACAAATTTATTGAAATAAGAAAGATTTCGTGCAAGATAGCCTAGATAGGCGATAGCAATGAACAATAAACTCGTGGGAAACGATAAGCATTGGTTGACCCATTTGTGTCATTGTACTTTTCGGTGAACTTTACATGTAAACTGGAGTATTATACAGTTTGAGGTGTTAATTACATTTTGGTACATAGTTTTTTTTTTTTTTGTTTAAATATGCGTAAAAATTTCTTAGCAGTTATAATGTATACACTTCATCGATTAAGTACTGAGGCATTTCTTGTATTGCGCAAAAAAAGAAAAAGAATCAAAATTGATTGATGCTCCATGGAAAGTTCTAAGATAAAAAAGCTAGCAGTCGAGTACTGGAGTGCCTTGGTGGTAATGGCACACTTTTTGTTCAAATCTCAATGTAGCTTATTGGTTACCTGCCCCCACCGCCAACGTAACATGTGGTATGTCGCTAGAATTTGGAACCAACAAAAGTTTCATGATTTTGATGTTAGCTAGCTGGTGGCCTAGTGTTATTCTCCACGAATTATTATTTCATATTGTACGCATTTAATAATTTTTAATCATTTGTTTCACAAAGGGAAAAGGTTGAGTTCTCCTTTCTCCTTTTGCTTCCTTGCATGCCCTCTTTTGTTTTCTTTCTCTTTCGAATAATGTATTGAAATCATTTCTAACGCTACTTTATTAATTATGATTCAACCAACGCATCATTGTCTTTGTTTTCACATGCAATGTGATCATTATAATCGATAAAAAATAATAATCAGAAAATTATGAGAAATAAAATAAATAATAATTTATAAAAAATTAAAAAATTTTAATTTTTTCTTTTCCCGTTCCTTTCTTTTGAAAAATTCCCAATCAGGCCATAAGAGTGCCAAACCGTTGTTCACTTTGATTTTTATTAATTTATGACAAACTCATATGTGGGTGCGTGCGTGAGTATACTTACATATATATATATGATGCAAAAAATTTTATGGATAGATTTTGTGTTGAGTTAGTATGAAATTGTGTACGATCTTGTAGTATAATCACTATGAATTACAGTTGCATGCATGTGCATTAGTATATAATTATATTTATTGTTTACCTAAGTAATGTTAGACTCCAACACTAAGCCTAGCTCTTAAAGTTTTTCAATGAACTAGTAGTTAGAGGTAAGAAAAAACTTGAAATTGTATGGTTCGAATTACGACAATTTGTTCTCAATGAAATTTTCTCTCTAAGCCAAACAAGTTCTTTCTTTTTGTTTTTGGTTAATGACATAAAAAATATTAACTTAGAACTTAAACCATCTATTTACAAACGCAAACATGTTTTTTTTTTTTTTTCCCCTCTGTTAATGAAGAAATCATTGGTGACTTCCAAAAGTATTGCTGTACTTATCTAAGAATGGTTTTTTTGGAAACAGAGATTGTATCATATAAAAAAATTTCAAACCACTCATATCTTCACAAATCATAAAAGAATGTTTTTACTAAATTAAAAGTTTAATAAAACTCACTAAAAAAAGATTATTTCTAAAACAACTTTGTCTTTAGGTGAAAGAAGTTTTTACTTTTTTCCTGAGAAATATGCAAAGGATGCAAGTTCATTTTGTGACTCATTTTAGGATGATTGGATGAGATGACAAACAATATAACTAGATTTTTTTTTCAAAAAACAGAATTAAAATCCATCACAATTATGATATGAAGATTAAATTAGAGTCAGTTTTTTTTTTTGACTAAAAAAATATAGATTGCCAGTATATTGATCATCGCATGTATGAACTAAAATTGGGCGTCGCCTATTACGTCCTCATTTAATTTTTCCTATAAGGAGAATCTGTCACTCAAATACTGATGAGAGTAAATGGGCCTCCCTCATACCCAGTCTCAGGAACAAATTAAAAAAAAAAATTTGAGGAGAGGCAAATTTTATATATACAAATATAATAACAAAAATTACAAAATTAATATATATAATAAAAATAAAATTATATTAATTATTTAGAGTAATAAATATTCTAATCATATCCTATCAGTTCTAATATTGTAAAATATTTAATAAAATTCAATGCATTTTTTATATAAGTAATAATTTAATTATTTAGTCATTTATTTATAATGGGATTGTATAGTAAATTTTTTATTATGTTCATTGTAAAAATAAAAAAAAAATTGTTTATCATAATTGTTATATCTAATCAATTTTATTAACGAATACACTTTGAATATACAATGCGTTCTCAAATATTTTTTTTTCTCTTTTAATAATATCCATTGCAAATAATTTGTTTCATTAATACCAAAATATTATAAAAAATATCACTGGTATCTATATAAGAAAATTTTATTCAAAATTTTAAAATAAATGAAAATAATTTTAATAAGTGCATAGTGAATAAAAATCCAAAGAAAAAAAATGATTTTGAGAGAAGCAAACCGATTGCTATTCAAAAGAAAAAAAAAACCAAAAAGAAATCAAAGGGGGCTTGGTTTTTTCATAATTTTTAAAATAATTGAAAATGATTTTAATAAATGCATAACATATGAGAATCCAAAGAAAAAAAAAAAAAAATGATTTTGAGACAAGCAAAGGGGTCTTGGTTTTTTCATAATTTTAAAATAATTTTAATAAATGTGTAACATATGAGAATCTAAAGAAAAAAAAAAGAAGGTGGTTTTGAGACAAGTAAACCGATTGTTACTCAAAAGACCAAAAAAAAAACAAAAAAAAGAGAGAAAATAAATCAAAAGGAAGCTGCAAAGGCTCGAACCTGTCACTGGGTTAAGTCACAGTTTACTATAACTTGTACCCAAAAATATACATAACTTAAAAGATCCGCGCGGGGTTGCCCCACTTATTGTCGCTACTTATAACTAAATATCGTATAATAAAAATTAATTTTCTTTATAAAAAAAATTATAATAATAAAATTTAAATTCAAATCAATATAAAAATAAATTTATTAATTTATTATTAAATTATCACTTAACTGCCATCGTAAATAGTAATTAGAGTTAGATGAGAGGCTAAAAAAAGAGGGACCATAAATTAAAAATGAAAGGAAAAGGAAGAAAAAACCACAACCACGCACCATTTTTAAATGTAAATAAATAAAAAAACGGAAATGACGAATTTACTCCAGTCTTGATTATTCACCGCACAGAGCTTTTATGTATGGCTTTCTGATCACACTGCAAACGCCGGAGATCAGAGAGACAGAAAGTCGAAAAGGCAACTTCTTTTCCTCTCTCTCTCTCTCTCTCTGTGCGTGCGCAGAGCCATCAATTTTCTCTTAAAATTCTTGCTTAAGTTCGGTTCAGCTTCAAAAAATGCAAAAGGAAGAAGCTTTAATGGAAAAGGAGGAAGCTTTGTTTGGTATTGGTGTATAACTCTCTCACACTTTTCTTCTCATCTCTCTGGGCGTGTCACCTACAGCCTACCGTTACAATTAAGAGAGTCCAAAGGTCTTTCCTTTTTTTGTTTCTCTTTATTTACCCAAAACCCCCTTTACTAGTTTACCTGTCTCTAAATTTTAAGCCACAAAATCAGAGTGCTTCGAGACGTGAAGAAAGAATTAAGAAGACACACCCATGTCCCAGTTTCTCCCAATACTGCAGAAAAAGAGACCCACTTTCAATCTTTCCCTGTTCACCACCTTGGCCGAGTCTTTCTCTGTCGACAAGCGTGCCAAATCATCCAGGAGCTTCGAAAATGGCGGTGTGGGTTTAGGCATAGTGGCTGCAATGACCGCTGGAACCAGCCAGGAGACCACTGCCGCTGAAGTTGCAAACTTGGCCGTGTCTCCGAGATCCGACCCTATGATCTCTATCGGTTCTTTGGCTAAACCAGCGGCTAATTTCAAAGGGGATTTTGGGTTGCTGAATCCTGAGAAAATTGTGGATGAGAGCGACGAGAGTTATACTTGTGTGATTTCTCATGTTGGGGATAAGGTGGTCGAGAAGCATGTTTATTATGGTTTTGACGATTCAATTAGTGTATACGACGTGAGCCCCGGACTCTTTTATGCTTCTTCATCGCCTAAGATGGTGACGACCGTGAATTTAGGCGTCGGTGGTTGTTATAGTAAAGAAGAGAGGAGGGACTTCTGGACCAGTGATTTCTTGAGTTCTTGCTATCTCTGCAACAAGCCACTTCATGGACTGGACATTTTCATGTACAGGTACGCAAAAGAATTGATTTTTTTAATTATTTATTTTAGATTGTAATCATTTAGTCGCGTGGAATGGTTTGTGACTGGTTAGTTTTGTGAATTTATTTATGTCTGTTTCGATTCTTTCTTATTGTTGATTGATGGTTTCATGTGATTTGTTGTGATTGGAAATGCAGTTCTTTCTTTTTCTCTGTTCGAAATCTTTTCTTCGATCGAAACTTAGGTTGACACAGATCGTTGATTGTTTTAATATTATCCAATCTCTTGGTTGCAACTTGGTCTACTGAAGCCGACTAAAGCAATACCTTGCTTGTTTCTTTTCTGTCGCCTGTTATTATATTATTGTTGCTTGAGCTATAGGTCCTTCAAATTGTTTATTGGGGAAGTTTTCCATGATGTGTGAAATATTTAGGCCTCAAATATTTTGTTCATGGTTGGTTGTAAATGGCATTGATTCCATTTGAATTTCTTTGTTTGGAAAGCCAATTGTTATCTGGTGTAAGACCCAAGTGCCAGGCTGTTTTTGTCCTTCCTAATTCTCTTAAAAAGGAATCAATGCATATCAGATATAATTGGTAAGAGTCATAAAATAGTTTCGATGTCCGAAAAATGAGGTCAGCTTGTTCCTTCTACCCATTTATTAGGATTTATACTTCTGGATTGCGCAGACAGTTCTACTCCTGTAAGTGATGACAATTTGCTCTTGATCTGAGGCCAATGTTTCAGATTTTTTAAAAGTGGGAAAGGAATACTTTGACACTTCCATCTATGGTTGCTATGGTCATCACAGTTATCTTGTCCAGTGTCAAAGAAAAAAACAGGCCCCCCTGTAACCGTGGCAACCAAGTGAAGCATTGATATTTCATCAACTACGTTCCTTTTTTTTCCCCTTCAGCTTTTGTTTTGCAGAATTTAGAATCACCACTACAAGAACAGCTAGATTAATCCTACTAAGGGTTGAAATTTTATAAAATGGGCCTGTCATGTAATCTCAATATCTTGAAGCTGCTGACTCAAAAACAGAATTATGTCGTCTTGTTAATTGGGTCTTAACTAGAGTTTGGTTCTTTTGCTGGATGCTATACTGAAGTTGGTAAGATGCCAAATGGTTATTCTGAGTTCAAGCTAGCTTTTTGCCTATTTGAAAAAGAATGTGACAGTGAGCTGGCCAATAATTCATATGTGCTTGTCTGTGGTATTGGTTTTCTGGGGAGGCTTTCTTAAGATATTTAGCTTGATGTTTATTTGAACTTTAACCTCATGTTCTTTTTCACTAACAAAACAGAAATATGACCTCGTTTACAGGGATGAAAAGGCATTTTGTAGCATAGAGTGCCGGGACAAGCAAATCAGAAACGAAGACTACCAAGAAAAATGTGGTTCTGAAGCCAGGAAATCGCTTGATTACTCCATTTCTCCCTGCACCTCATCGCAGGTGTTTTTTTCTGGAGTTGCTGCAGCATAGAGACTTTTTCTCCGTACCAATACCAAGTTTACAAAAAACTATCCAAATAAGGAACTAAAATAAGTGTCCCATAAAGGATGTTAGAATTTTGAGAGGGTTGAAGCAGCTATCTACACTTCGTACCGCAGATTACTAAGTATTCCCTGATAACGGCGGCCTCTGGCTGAGAATTTTGAAGTCGCTCAAAGCCAAAGTGGGAAGTCGTATAGACTTGAATTTTGATCGTAGCTGTATGATTGATCCGCGGTTAGTGGGCGCAATTTTCGTCAATAAGGCTATCAATTGGCATTCGTGTCATCTTGGTAATTGTTTATGAGCAAGCATTCAAATTTACATAGTTCTTGGCTATATTCTCCAAAAACTTGTTGGTTATAAATTGAGTAATGATATATATCACAAATTTTGTATTGTAAAATATTTTAATTGTTATTATTATGATAAGAGTCAATTAAATTGTTTAATATCATTAAAATAAAAAAAATATATGCTTAATATTTGAGATATTATCATTATTTTTATAAATTTTTTACCACAAGTCATTCAATTTTTATCATGTTTACTTTCACATCCGAAAGGAAAAAAAAAAAAAAAACAAAAAGGAGATAAAAACAAAAACATAACGGGTCACAATTCTACGATGGCCAAATGTCCAAAAGGCGGCGATAAACTCTGGTGGATTCTATCCTGTCAAAAAGCTGCGGCCGCTACCAACGATGGCGACGTAGGCTGAATATTCGGGCCTAAATGCTGACGAGATTTTATCTATGCGGTTGCAGTGGCAAATTGTTTGACTGGCGCAGGATTCTGTGGCTGCAGATAAAAAAGAAAGATGGGATTTGAAGAAGAAAGTATATTCATCGTTCCAGACAAAAAAAAAAAAAAAAAAAAAAAAAAGGAGAAACACAATATGATCTGCCAAATTCTTCAATGTATTACGAGCCAGTGCGGAACCAAGTCCATCATAATGTAATATATAGAAGACTTTTAAAAAACTAATGGAAAATTTTCACCTGGCCTGATGAGGTTTTCACCAAAGCTCACAGGTAGAATCAGAGGGTCGTATCATATCAGCTCTTACCGCTGCTAACTCCTGTTCGTGCCTTGGAATGAAAGCAGTGTCAACCTTGCCGATTTTGAAGTCCCGTGAACAAAGCAGTTTATCATCACGCACAACCAACGAATGAATGTGTTCAACCCAATACACATTTTTCTGAAATAAAGAGGCAAATGTATGAAAATTAGAGCTCTTCCCACCTCCATGTCAAGTATAAGTTCATGGTAATCTATAGTTGTGGGAAGGACTGGAGCGAGGCCATCAAAGGAAATTGTTAGATTAATAAAATAGAACTTAAAGCACCCATCAAGAAAGACAATTCACAAAAGAGATGTGCCAGCTTGATGAATATTTTAACCACTAAAGGCGTGTCTGCTATGGTCTTAATTGTCTCGATGTGTACGGCAACAGAATTTCAAGCCTTAGCCATCTGCAAAATCTTTAAAGGCCAAGCATGTTGAGGGATTAAATTTTTGAAAGAGAAACCATTTCTACTGTTCAACAAAAGAAAATGGAAGTGCTTGAAGTCCAACACTATCACTAGGTTTCTAATGTCATCTATCCTAAATCTGGAATGCTCCCCTTTTTGGAGTGAATGCATTGCCACCAAGCCAGTAGGCACTCACCGGAGAAGAGCCACTAGGGACGAGGACTGGGGACAAGATCTAAAATACATGCCTGTGAAGGTGGCATCTTCAAATGCCCTTTTCATGCGCTCAATTACCTTTTCTCTTGTTGAATCCCAAACAATGAGCCATGACATAGGTTAACAAATTTGTTCAGCGGGCAGAACTATGTTGAAACCAATTTTCCATATTCGGATAATAAGTCACGCATAGGCATCTGCAATGAATTAAACAATATCAAGAATAAGAAAAGAGCAACCTAGCGTATAATGCTCCAACATTTGTAAGGTATAGGGAAGAATAGATACGCAGTCTTTCCTTTGTTTTGCAAAGAGACAATTTCAGGAAATATCAAGAATAAGAAAGGGAGAAAAAAAGTCTTGAAAAATAATTTACTTCATCTTGCACCACATTCATACCAGACCACATCTAGATTAAGTAAAACCAAGAAGTTATTTCCCCCATCTCGCATTTACGCCAACTAACAATGGTATATCCAACACTTTATTTTGCAGGCCTAAAGAACCACATAAACTCCGAAAGGCAGACAACAAGCACGACCAGATGAGTGTATCATGAAACTAAGATAATTGTTGGCTTTAACACCATGAACAGTAATCAAGCCAACCATTAAACTACTGGATAAAGAAACTCCCACATTATGACTCTATGATACAGGCAGATACTGATATAAGCTTTAGCTGAGGCCCACAGCAGAGAGCCTAGGCACCTTCATGAAAACTATGTGGAAACATACAAAATGGGTCAAACAAGGCAAAGAATTGCCTTTTTATGCAATTTTAACAATGCATGTTTTCTTAATGTCTTCACACAGATCACAAACATGATGTAGAAGCTGACTGCACTTAAACACAAAAACCTTACAGCAAAAAAGTAAATACAAGGGAAAACCCTGTTAACTTGCCTGGATTTTGTATGAACTTTTCACAAATCCTTAGACCTTAGCAGTTAGCAACCCCCCCCCCCCCCCCCCCCAAAAAAAAGAAAAATGAAAAAAGCTTGACAAACCTTTCCAAGTAGGGAATCATAGCTTGGAGGAACCACTTGATCAGTAGAAACATGGCTATCCATTCTAACAAATGGACCTCCAGATGGCAAGTATGCTGTTATTCTAACTGTTGTTCAAAATAAAAGGTTTAGTGCAAGATAAACAATCAACTGTTTTCCATTTCTTTCAGTTCATTGAAATTGCAACCGACCAAAAAGGATCAATCAGTGTTTGTGAGTGAAGATTTTAAAAATTTTGGTCCAGTAATGAGGATAGATTGCCCATTAACAAGTATTTGCACATGATGATGACATCACAAAGTGATAAAAGGTAAATGCACCTGGCCCAGGACAGAATCCCTTCAAAGGCATCTTCTGCATTAATGTGGCATTGAATTGAGTGACCTCTGAGCACAATATCTTCCTGATAATCAAACCCAATAATTAATCAAATTGACAATAAAATACATGTAAGACAGATTCTAAGAATTTTTCTGTCTCAATACGTGTTTGTAGCAGAGCTTTTCTCCCATGGCTACACTACTTTGTTCCTCGATTAAGTCAACAGAGGAAATCATCTCTGTCACCGGATGTTCAACCTGCACTCTTCCTTTTTTTTTTTTTTTTCTCAAAAGGGAAAAAAATTAGCATGACTATCATTAGCTTCAAAACAGGTGAAAATGCTTAACTTAGGCTAACCTGGATTTGCGTGTTCATTTCCATGAAGTAGAAGGACCCTTGTTCATCCAAAAGGAATTCGACTGTTCCCTTTCGAACTTCCACTTTAGTGTACCTTCTGGAGACCCCTACTCCTTTGCCATATTCAACATCTTGTTGGACTCCCTTCCTCAAGCAACTTACGCCCATTGAATGTCAATTCACTAGTATATATTGATCTCATCAAATGAAAATAAGAAAGGTCTCGTGCTCCATCTTGAAACCAAAGCATGTGACATTTATCATAAATCATCCTGACAAAGAAAGTTTTAACATCAAGGAAGATTTTTAATTGCAGGGAAAAAAAAGAGCAACTGAATCATCATCTATATTGTACCTTTTACCAGGCTGCAGTCTGCCAACACTAACAAGCATAATTAATGAAAATTTTGAGAACTTGAAACTGTCATGTAATTTTAAATTTCAATCAAAAGAAAGATAATATCTATGATGTAAAATTGTGCTGCCCATACCTTAATACTGCCAGAAATTACGCCTTGTCACAACTGTTGAAGCCTAGCTTCTTGCATGTTCAAGCTTCCTTTTATGCTGAAAAGTCAGAGCTGAAGTGCAGTGACAGCAGACCAGCAACTTCAGCAGCAAGCAATGTATTTTTTTGTTGTTTTTGGTTAAGCTTGGAATGTGTTTTAGTTCAAGCTACCAACTAATGATCTTTTTTTGTACTTTGAAAAGTTTTAGCTGCTACTAGAAGCATACTTTTGTTAGTGGATTCTTGTCAGTCCACTTTTCTGAATTTGTGAAAGACAATGCCTTGTTAGGTAGCTTTTTAAGCATGGTGTGCATGCTCTTTTGTATCATTGCTGTATCTACTTTTGTACTATGACCCTTTAAATGGGTTTTCATATACAGATGAAGGTGTGGTGGTTTTTTCTAGCTCCAAAAAAGGTTCTCTGCTGTGTTTTCTTTTTTCTGCATTTTCTGTTCTTCTTCTTATGTTCTTTGAACCTTTGAAGTTCAGTTTGCACTTTCACTGGTATCAGAGCTACTCTGATCTTACGAGACCTGTACCTTAGGAATTTGTGAGGGATAAAACCAAGAGAGAACCTTACCAAAAAAACCAGAAAAATGGCTACCAGCAGCTCTTTTCCTACTTCAGCACCTCCAGTGTTTGCTGGAGAAAATTATCCAGTATGGGCAGTTAAAATGAAGACATACTTGAGGTCTCTAGATCTCTGGAAGTTTGTTGAGAATGGAGATCAGATACCTGCTTTGCCCAATAACCCAACTGTTGCCCAAATAAAGTATCACAGTGAAGAAACAGCCAAAGTTTATAAGGCTCTTACATGCATTCATTCTGGGGTCACTGATGCTATTTTCTCCAGAATAATGGCTTGTGAGGAAGCAAAAGAGGCTTGGGATAAGTTGAAGGAGGAGTTTCATGGCAGTGATCAAACCAGGAACATTCAAGTTTTGAACTTGAGAAGGGCATTTGAGTCTATCAAAATGAAGGACACTGAGTCTGTGAAAGAATTTGCAGACAGGTTGATGAAGACTGTCAATGAGATCAGGCTGCTAGGAGAAGAACTTTCTGACCAGAGAATTGTAGAGAAGGTTCTTGTTTGCTTGCCAGAAAAGTATGAAACAAAAATTTCATCTTTGGAAGATTCCAAAGACTTGAGCAAGCTCAAACTTGCTGAGTTGGTAAATGCCCTGCAAGCCTTGGAACTCAGAAGAGCCATCAGGCAAAATGATTCAAATGAAGCAGCCTTGATAGTAAGGAGCAAGGAAAAGTCATCTTCAACTTCAAAAAGACATATTGAAGATAAGAAAGACAAAGAGAAAGCTGATGTTGAGAGCAGCAAAGGGTCAGAGAAGAAAAAGAAGGTTTTTCCACCTTGCAAGCACTGTAAAAAGACCACTCACACTGAGAGGTTTTGCTGGTATAGACCAGATATACAGTGCAGGGTGTGCAAGAAGTTTGGACACATGGCCAAAGTGTGCAAAACAAAAGGGAATCAGCAGCAGAAGCCACAGCAAGCTCAAATAGCTGAAAATGAGCAGCAGGAGGAGCAATTGTTCATGGTCACTAGCTGGAAAGAAAGAAGTAATACAAATGGATGGCTGATTGACAGTGGTTGTACCTACCATATGTCAAATGATGTGAGCAAGTTCAAGACTTTAGATCAGTCATTCAAGACCAGAGTGAAAGTGGGCAATGGTGAGTTTATTGATGTGAAGGGAAGAGGCACAGTAGCCATCAACACTATCACAGGTACTAAGCTCATTTCTGACGTGCTTTATGTGCCTGAAATTGAACAAAACCTACTTAGTGTAGGTCAGTTAATTGAAAAGGGCTATACTTTGGTGTTTAAGAACAATGCTTGCCAAATTTTAGATTCACAAGGGTGTGAATTAATCTCTGTTGAGATGAAGAACAAGAGCTTTTCTGTTGAATGGGAGCACATGCAATGTCAAGCTTTAGCTCATTCTGTTGATGAGTCCACTCTCTGGCATAAGAGATTAGGACACTTTAATTACAAAACCTTGAGTTTGTTGTATGAGCATGAAGTGGTGCTAGATGTGCCTGCTATTTCACAAAAGACTGATGTGTGCAAAGCCTGTCAATTGGGAAAGCAAAGTAAGTTGCCATTCCCTGTTAATCAAGCTAGAAGAGCAGCATTGAAGTTAGAACTCTTGCACACTGATGTATGTGGACCTATGAGTACACCATCACTGAATGGAAGTAGATATTTTATTCTATTCATTGATGATTGTACTAGAATGTGCTGGATTTATTTCTTGAAACAGAAGTCAGAGGTGTCTGGAGTTTTTTTCAAGTTTAAAGCATGGGTTGAAACTCAATCTGGTTGCAAGCTCAAGATGATAAGGTCTGATAATGGAAGTGAGTACACTTCTGAAAAGTTCAACCAATTCTGTCATGATGAAGGTATTCATCACCAACTAACTGTTGCTTATACACCTCAACAAAATGGGGTGTGTGAGAGAAAAAACAGATTTGTAATGGAGATGGGAAGGTGTTTGTTATTTGAAAAGGGGTTGCCCAAAACTTTCTGGGCAGAAGCAACAAACACTGCTGTTTATTTGCAAAATAGACTTCCTACAAAGTCTTTGGGAGGAAAAAAGACCCCATATGAAGCTTGGCATGGCATAAAACCCTCTTTGCAACACTTGAGAGTGTTTGGTTGTATATGCTACAGCTATGTTCCTGAAGCTAAGAGAACTAAGCTTGATGCAAAAGCAGAAATGGGAATCATGTTGGGCTATAGTTCAAATGTCAAGGGTTATAGGATTTATAATCTGCAAACTAAGAAAGTTGAAGTCAGCAGGAGTGTAGTTTTTGATGAAGAAGCTAGCTGGGATTGGAATAAAGATCAAATCAGTTCAAGATTGAAATCAACAACAACAAACCAAGCTCCAAATCTGCCAGATGCAGATTCTGATGAGGTTATTGCTGAGTTTGATGATGATCCAGTTAGAGGCACCAGGACTTTGGCAGATGTTTATGAGAGAAGCAATCAAGTCTCTCTTGATCCTGTATCCTTTGAAGAAGCATCAAGGTCAGCTTCTTGGATAGAAGCAATGAAATTAGAGATCAGTATGATTAAAAAAACAACACTTGGAAGCTTGTTGAAAGACCAATTCACAGGCAAGTGATTGGTATAAAGTGGGTCTATAGGTCAAAGCTCAATGCAGATGGTTCACTGAATAAGCAAAAGGCTAGACTAGTTGTGAAGGGATATTCACAGGAGTTTGGTGTGGACTACATGGAGACTTTTGCGCCTGTCAGTAGACTGGACACTATCAGGCTTCTTCTTGCATTTGCAGCACAAAAGAATTGGAATGTTTTCCAGCTTGATGTGAGATCAGCATTTTTAAATGGTCAGTTACAAGAGGAAATATATGTTGAACAGCCTGAAGGCTTTGTAAAAGAGGGACAAGAAGACAAAGTGTATTTACTGCAGAGAGCTTTATATGGTTTAAAGCAGGCCCCAAGAGCTTGGTACAGCAGACTTGATGAGCATCTCATACAGCAGGGTTTTGTAAGAAGCGGCAGTGAAGCTACCCTCTATGTAAAGACTGCACTTGCTGATTTGATAATCATTGCAGTCTATGTAGATGATTTATTGATAACTGGAAAGCAACAATAGCTTGGTTGAGGAATTGAAGACCAATATGAAAAAGGATTTTGAAATGACTGACCTAGGTTTTATGTCATTCTTCTTGGGAATGCAGATCTCACAAGGTCAGGAGGCTATCTTTCTCAGCCAAGTGAAATATGCAAAAGAAGTATTGAAGAAATTCAAATTGAAGGATTGCAAGTCTGTTTCTACACCTCTTATGTTAAATGAGAAACTCAGAAAAGATGATGGAACCAGTAGAACAGATGCAACCATTTACAGAAGTTTGATTGGTTGTCTACTGTACCTAACTGCAACCAGACCAGATATCATGTTTGCTACCAGTTTGCTTTCAAGGTTTATGCAGAATCCCAGTGAGCTACATTTTCAAGCTGCTAAAAGAGTGCTCAAGTATATTAAGGGCACTATAAATTATGGGTTGAAGTACTGCAGAAAGGGAGATTTAATTCTGAAAGGGTACTCAGATAGTGACTGGGGAGGATCTGTTGATGACTTGAAGAGCACTTCTGGTCAAGCTTTCTTCCTTGGTTCTGCATTGGTCACTTGGAGTTCAAAAAAACAAGCTAGTAGCTCAGTCAACTGCTGAAGCAGAGTATATTGCAGCTGCTGAGGCTGTGAATCAAGGGATTTGGCTCAGGAAGGTGTTAGCTGATTTGAAATGCCCTCAAGATATGCCTACTGAGATTTTTGTGGATAACAAATCTGCAATTGCCATCTCTAAAAACCCCATTTTTCATGGGAGAACAAAGCATATTAAGATCAAATATCATTTTTTGAGAGAGGCTCAGCAGGAAGGTGAAGTTATTCTGCTCCATTGTAATTCTAATTTGCAGCTTGCAGACATTATGACCAAGTCCTTGTCAAGGATTAGATTTGAGAAGTTAAGGAGTGATTTGGGACTGAACATCCAAGAAGCTAAGGAGGAGTGTTGAAGCCTAGCTTCTTGCATGTTCAAGCTTCCTTTTATGCTGAAAAGTCAGAGCTGAAGTGCAGTGACAGCAGACCAGCAACTTCAGCAGCAAGCAATGTATTTTTTTGTTGTTTTTGATTAAGCTTGGAATGTGTTTTAGTTCAAGCTACCAACTAATGATCTTTTTTGTACTTTGAAAAGTTTTAGCTGCTACTAGAAGCATACTTTTGTTAGTGGATTCTTGTCAGTCCACTTTTCTGAATTTGTGAAAGACAATGCCTTGTTAGGTAGCTTTTTAAGCATGGTGTGCATGCTCTTTTGTATCATTGCTGTATCTACTTTTGTACTATGACCCTTTAAATGGGTTTTCATATACAGATGAAGGTGTGGTGGTTGTTTTTTTTCTAGCTCCAAAAAAGGTTCTGTGCTGTGTTTTCTTTTTTCTGCATTTTCTGTTCTTCTTCTTATGTTCTTTGAACCTTTGAAGTTCAGTTTGCACTTTCAACAACCCAAGTCTATGATCAAAGTCAGACTACAAGGACTCACAAGTTGAATGCACACACCAGAGAGATTAAAAGATCAGAGCTGGACCTAAAGTAAAATATAAACTATTTTGCAAAAAAAACTAGGCAATCATATGAGTACAATTGCAGAAACTCTTCCACAAACACAAAGCCAGGCACTCAAAAAAATGTGATCCAACAGACCATCAAAGAATGACATTACAGCCCGTAATCTAGAGATATAGTCTACGCCGTTATTAGACACATGATTGCCTCATGGACTCAGTCAAAATATTATATCCAAGCAGAAAATACATGGCAATCAACATACAAAAGAGTAGCAAAATGTCCTTCAAAGGAACTTTTGGCCCCCTATTAAGCATTCATCAAACTTACTCATTGATTACTATGAAAAAGGTCTATTTTTCACAAAAACAAAATATTTGATAATAAAACTTAAAGCTATAAACAAATGTAACTGAAATACCAGGAAAAGCTTGCATCTTTATGACTCACGAACAGAAGGGTCTGTTCAAGAAAACACATACCATCTGAGTTGATCACAGAAGAAACAAAACCCAGAAAAGTAGGCAGGGAAAGACCCGAGATTCAAGACCCTTTTCTCATATGAAGTCTAGAAACTAAAACAACTAGAAAATATCCATTAATAAAACATGAAACGTCACTGATGAAAAACCTACTTCCCAAGAAAAAAAAGGCAATACGTAAAACCAGGAAAACAGGGTTGAATTCAGTCTTCTACTATTCTATTTCAAACCAATCAAAAAAAAGAAAAAATCAATAAAAACCTTTAAAAGATCAAAAGTAGCAGCAAAAGAAACTGCAATACCAGGAAAAGATACATTCTTTGGCATCATGATTCAATAAAACGATACACAATAGACAAAAAGAGGAGACATCCCAACACAACACAATACATCGTATCACAAAACACCAAAAGACAGTGGTAAGAAAAGAAAACCCAGAAAACCGTCCAGTTTCTCGGTGACAAAAGAAAGAAGAGAAGAGTAAAAAAGACCAAAAAGTAAGACCCATAAGCGATTAAAGATCAAAAAGAAAGAGTCTTTGGATGTGATCAGTTGACAGGAATTAGGGAATCCATTGGCAAAGAAATTCCATCAATTAAGAGGGAGACAACAGACAGAGAGACGACAGACAGAGAGAACAGAGACAGAGAGAGACATCTGAGGGAGAAAACAGAGAGAAATTAAGAAACAACTGAGAGAGAGGAGGGAGAGAAGCAGAGGCATTTATAGATGTATCGCAAACTCCTTATTAATAAGGGAAATTCTCGTGAGATAGGAAAATCTTGAAAGCTGAGACAAGACAATAAAATGAAAAATCAAATATTCAAATCTAACAACGGTCGGTGTTCGTCTCCTAATTTGGGCTGTGCTGGGTATTTGGGCTTGGGCTGCAGGTGGGGGTGGGGTGGGGTCAACTTCTTTGGTTGAGAACATTGTGTTGAACGTCCATTTTAATACATATGCGCAAGCCCCCAATCCAATACCCAAACCATTTTTGGAATGGCAAGGTTACGCCCACATTACTCAATTAAAGCCTAAAAACAAAGAGTCCAAGCCTCCAGGCCGGGCCTCCTCATCCTAAGGCGGGGCTAAGGCTTGAAAATGGGTTCGAACTAGCCTTGTCTTCTCCCAAGCCCTACCCCACTTAAAACCAGAATCAACAAGGGCTGTAACTAAGTCGCCCCCTTCCTATTTTTAATACAGAAAAAAGTTGGTGTTCTTGACAAAAAAAAAAAAAAAAAAAAAAAAAAATTGGTGTTCAGGTCTTTTTTTCTTAAAATTTGTTCCGATTGAAACAGTTTCTAATATTTTTGAAATAAATATTGATATTTTTGAAACAGTTGTTATTTTTACAGTTTAAAAATATCAATTACCGTTTAAAAAATAATAGTTACAGTTTAGTCTGGACGTTTCCCAAGACAAAAGGATCGGGACATGTATGAACGCTCTTTTTAATACCTAAAGAATCAACAAGATGACGACCAAAAAAAAAAGAATCAACAAGAAGACAAAAATTTTACAATGATCCGCTGCTGGTTTTGTAAAATTTAGTGTAAGCAGAATCATAATTTATTTAAGAAGATACTCCCGGGGCTGTTACAAAAAACCCCAGTATAAAGTAAACTCGCGTAAGATCAAACACGTTAAGACCAGCTTACCAACCAACCAATCTATTTCTTTGACTATGTAAACACCAAACCCATTTCCTTCCTCCTCCTACCTAGTATTTTTGAGGACCACTGGATTATCTTGAAACCATGGGGCGCCCAACCTGCCTACCCCCACTTCTCCTCTCGTATAAAACAGCCTTGTCCACCATTTCATCTCTCCAAGGCCAAAGCTTTTCAATCTCTCATAATTTTCCGTCTCCCTTTCTCTCTCCAAATCAAAATGGGCTTCCGTGCAAAATCAATAATTAGTGCTGCTGCCTTTATGTTAGCACTGTCGCTCGCAATATCCCCATTCACCAGGTTTATATACCCCAACCTTTCCCCGCATGTATCAAAACCACCCATATCAATCATTCTTCCTCTACTTCCCCTAGTCGCCTACCTGTTGAACTATCTATGCAACCGCGACAAAAATCTCCCTCCGGGCCCTATCTCAATTCCCATATTTGGTAATTGGCTCCAAGTTGGCAATGACCTTAACCACCGTCTTTTGGCCTCCATGTCACAAACCTATGGTCCCGTGTTCCTCCTCAAACTTGGCTCCAAAAATTTGGCCGTGGTGTCGGACCCCGAGTTGGCCAACCAAGTCCTGCACGCGCAAGGCGTGGAATTCGGTTCTCGCCCGCGGAACGTCGTGTTCGATATCTTCACCGGCAATGGACAAGACATGGTGTTCACGGTCTACGGTGATCACTGGCGAAAAATGCGTAGAATCATGACACTGCCCTTTTTCACCAACAAAGTTGTGCACCAATATAGCAATATGTGGGAGACAGAGATGGAGCTAGTGGTCCGTGACTTGAAGGATAATGAGAAGGTCAGAACAGAAGGAATTGTTCTCAGGAAACGCTTGCAGTTGATGCTGTACAATATCATGTATGGGATGATGTTTGATGCAAGATTTCAGTCACAGGCGGACCCTTTGTTCATCGAAGCTACAAAATTCAATTCTGAGAGAAGTCGGTTGGCTCAGAGTTTTGACTATAACTATGGAGATTTCATTCCTATCCTTCGGCCATTCTTGGGAGGCTACTTGAACAAGTGCAGGGATTTGCAGCAGAGGAGGCTAGCATTCTTCAACAACTACTATGTCCAGAAAAGGAGGTGATATCACAATTGAAATTCATTGCTTCACCTTAATTTCAACCTTTTT
Organism: Carallia brachiata; assembly: GCA_021464245.1. NCBI lineage: Eukaryota > Viridiplantae > Streptophyta > Magnoliopsida > Malpighiales > Rhizophoraceae > Carallia > Carallia brachiata. The sequence continues at coordinate 2,020,490 of JADCRB010000021.1, read as the reverse complement.
TTTTTCTTTTTTTTTTTTTTTTGTTTTTCCTTGTTGCTTAATTAAAGGAATTACATACGTATCACACTGCCAAGGGTCAATGATTTAACATTACGATACCTGGAAGAATCCAAATGTATAAGCAGTCAAATGATTAGTTTGTTGTCGACTTCACAGGGAAATAATGGCTGCCAACGGAGAGAAGCACAAGATAAGCTGCGCCATTGATCACATCATAGATGCTCAATTGAAAGGAGAGATCAGTGAAGCTAATGTACTTTATATTGTGGAGAACATTAACGTTGCAGCTATAGAGACAACACTGTGGTCCATGGAGTGGGCCATAGCAGAGCTGGTCAACCATCCGACTGTCCAGCAGAAGGTTAGAGATGAAATCGCCGACGTCCTGAAGGGAAATCCAGTCACAGAATCAAACCTGCATGAATTACCCTACTTGCTAGCCACAGTAAAAGAGACATTAAGGTTACACACTCCAATTCCTCTGCTAGTGCCCCACATGAATCTTCAAGAAGCAAAATTGGGCGGCTTTACCATACCCCAAGAGTCCAAGGTGGTGTCAACGCCTGGTGGCTAGCTAACAACCCCGAATGGTGGAACAAGCCGGAAGAATTCCGCCCAGAAAGGTTCCTGGAAGAAGAATGTGGCACGGATGCTGTAGCGGGCGGCAAGGTTGATTTCCGATACTTACCATTTGGCGTGGGCAGGCGTAGCTGTCCGGGGATCATATTGGCGTTACCAATTCTTGGACTGGTCATTGCAAAGTTGGTATCTAACTTCGAGCTGAAGGCTCCACCGAGCGTGGACAAGATTGATGTGAGCGAAAAAGGAGGCCAGTTTAGCTTGCACATTGCAAATCATTCCACGGTTGTTCTTGACCCAATCGCGGCTTGATCTCCAAATCAATCCACGGAAATGAACCAACGTCACCTCTTCTTTTGTACTAATTCTCTTGTTTTCGTTTACCAACTAAAAATTCAATTCTGTTCCCCGCCATTTTTCATATCCAATAAATTTGCTAAAGTTTAAGTCCCCCTCAGCATGCATGCGGAGTATTGTCACGTTAAGATGGGCCAAATAGAAAAAGAAGCCTAATTGTGTGATCTCGAGCTTCTCGCAACTTTGGGAAATGAATCAAAATTGCAGTGTCAATACTTCATGTTTTAATTCTACGACTTGCTGAAGCATACACCTTTTGTAACTCGAGTTAATTTTAATAAATTGTCTCAAACATATGAACAGATGTAAAGCAGGAATTGGGCAGACTATTATTGTGTATTGCACATGATACTTCCAGGATATGGCATTTCTTGCATGTATAGCTATAAAAATGACGTGAAACAGGACCCAAATCACAGGGCCTCCAAAATTTAACTTTTAGCTTTTAATGTTGCCCAGTAAATGGGCCAGAGAAGACTTCCAACCACAGTAATTGACAAAGCACGCTTACCACGTAACCAACCTTTCGCTGTGTGTTACAGTAAACATCGATTTCAGGTGACATCCATGCGATGACTTCCTGGCAGGGCAGGGAAAGAACCATTTTGGTTGTTTTTTTGGGCCCCCCATTCCCAGCCGTCTGGAGGGGCGGTGGGGTCAGGATGTTAAGAAATTCATCATTTCATTATTTCTTTCACAATATGCTGACACTATGCTTCTTCTAAGTCAATTTTATTGTCATGGACAAAATTAAGAACAATCCTAAAGCTTGGAAAGCAAACGAACACACACTCTCAACCTATGACATATTGATACGAATGTTAAATGGCTACAAGGGAAGAACCACCATAGCAGATGAACTGCCATGCCCATGGGTGCTTCAAACCAATACTTGTACAATGAGCCTGCAAAATGATACTTACAGATAAAGAGAATTAGCAAACATGATACCTCGGCGAAGGCTTTCACATGCTGCAGCAAACTTATTCTCCAAATTAACTTCTCCAACGGCTTGAGCAGCAGCACGCAACTGAAAGCAGATCAGGCAATTAGGCACGTGCAGGAAAAGATCTGGAAGCTTCTCTATATAATGAAAACATAATTTTTCCAGTTTGTGGTAGAAGCCAAAGTCCAAAAGAACTTCATTACAAGCTGTTCGTGGTAAACAGGTCAACTTGTACAAAGTCCACATCAATATTGGCTAACCCAGTTTCATAGCTGATGCAAATAAGAATTAAAAAAGTCTTTATAGCCAAATATCTAGAAACAAATTTACCCCAAAATGGTTACTTCCCATAGCTTTGCCTCATTGATCTTGTATTCCCACCTTTATGTGGCATTAAGATCACCATCCACATGGTGATCAGATCCCCTATATTCAGTTTCAATCATTGCTTCATACAAGTACTGAGATCCTACCAGATGGAATTTTGAAGTGATCACCCCATTCCAAAAGAGAGCTATGTGCGCAAACCAGTGCTAGAATATCAATCACAATTACATCATCATTGTATCAGTTTCAAAACCTAGTACAACATTTATGTTGTAAACAGATATAGCCTACCAAGAAGAAAAGGACAGGGAAGGATAATTAATAATATCAGGGATGCATATTTACCTGGTTTAAAAATTCGTCTAGCCTTCGAGCACTTCTGACAATGCTGCCCTCAAAGATATCAGTCATCTGTATGACTTCTGCAAAACTAGCTCCCTGAGAGAAAGAAAAACAAACTTTTTAAAACTAAACCAATTAAAAGGCAAAGCACTGAGATCAATTTCAGTAAACCAGAAAGCAATGTTCAATGACCTCTACCAGCCAAATGAAGTAAATGATGCACAATACATATAATGGGGGTGAGAGAGAGAGAGAGAGAGAGAGAGAGAGAGAGAGAGGTAGTGACATTGGCAAGAGCCAGACAGTAAGTGATATTCATAGGAGGAAATGAATATGCTCCGTGTGTTCCTTTTAAAAAGCAGAAATGTTTTTGAAGCAATAGCATACATGCATGTATACACATTTGCCAATTTTCAATTGTTCAGTTAGGCATTGCCTGTCAAAAGATAAGGTTACCAGTGTCACGCGGGTGGCATTATGGAGAAGTTCATCATGATGAAACTACGATGTGACGTTTCGGTTTTGGTAACGGACAATGATGTGGGGATCATCTGGGATGGAACATGAGCTTTTACGGGATAGGGCAATTGATGATTAAACAGGTATTCTTTAGCAATCACAGCATAAGCATACTAACCTTCGACCAACAATAAATAACATCCATCAAGAATGGCCTCACAGTCGATTCCACGTACTCGTCTACTTGTATGTTCAATTTGCATTCATGTTGTATCTGGGATCACTCAGATGCAGTTTTAATATAATCAATGAGATAATTGGCAGATAAGCAAACATAAATAAAAATCAACCTCGGCTATTTTTTTTGCACTTTCTTGGAGTTGTTGCAAAGGCTTCGCAAGTTCTGTTCTCAAATGTATTTGCTCAGTGACTTATCTACAGGTATGAAGCAACTTGCAAGAGCCGCAACTTGGTGAGGATCAAGATCGTTAAAGGTACCTGATAAGTTACACCAAACATCAATAAGCACAGATAATTAACCATAAAAGTAGGTGTCCGTTGGCCAGGCTGAAAACAGCTCAAAAAACACCTTACATCAAGTGTCGGTTAGCACATTTTCCAATTGAATAAGCAGTCTGGCCCATCCCTTCAAACCTTTAGCTACTAAAAATAATGTTTACCTTCTATGAATATATTGTATCACGTAGGTAATGCACCTAAAGAGTCAAATATCTCCGTCATAATTATTTTTATACCTCTTCTAAAATTGTATGCATTTCATAATTACATTAGCCCATTTTTTGCCAAACACGATGCACTTCCAGTTTCAAGAATTTCATCTTTTCTTTCATTGAAATTTTTTTTGTTGAAAAATGGTAGGAAAATGAGAACATGGAGTAGTGCAGTGCTGAGGCATGTATGCTTTAGCCTTAAACTAATGTACCTAATGTCCCACAGCAACCCCGGTTAGATGAACCCACACTGAAGTGAAATAAGATTTGGTAACAAAACATGGAGATAATGGTTATCAATTCACCATTGAACATAAGTTCAGTAACAAGCAGTTCATCTCCTGTGTCAATCAAGCAGGCCGCCCTCCCCTTGAGCTGGACAACACCATCAGCATCTATATGCCCAAGCCTTTTCAAGACCCTTGAACGGTTCTTAAGTTCGTCGCGAAATTTTTGAAGCTGTAAAATCAATCAAGAATGAAATTTAAACAAAATGCAAGTGCAGGAGAATATCAATAACTGAGAGACAAACATGTTAGTAAACATTAGAGAAGGAGTACTGGGTACCACCGCTCATGCTTATCTATCAATTGATATTCTTCTTTTATCCGTGTTGAAGGATAGAAGTTGTTTAAATAAGAAGAACTAACAATTATTTCAGCATATTCGAACTCTCAGAGATATTTCTTACAACTCCTTTGAAGGGAAGCCAGTAATAACAGAGTAATGGGAGATTGGTGAAACAAGTTGTTTGCTTCTTTCAGAAGCAGATGCTCTTTTCCTGTTGTTTTTCCCGTGGGTTTTTTTTTTGGGGGGGGGAGGGGTGGGGGCTAGAATTCAGAAAAACTTTCGAGATTTACTTCCCAAGATTTATGCCAACAGGAATCCACTGATTACAAGACTCAAGAAAGCGCATCACTAGGTGGAAAATGTCGCATACTATGTTAGAAATCAGAGGAGTAAAATATGTCTGAATATATATCTCAAATTTCCACGTAATTATTTGAATGAGCATCTACCATAGACAAATACCTGAGTTAAATTAGGTGAGCACCTAGCCCAACAAATACATGGGCTTTACACATCTTTGACTTGAGTTTTTTTTGAAAAAAAAAAAAAAAAGGGCTCTAACTAGGACTTGAACTCCAGACCTTCAACCTAAAAACGACTCCAGTACCAATTGAGCTAAAACATAGACAAGTACCTGGGATTCCCGCATCTTTGACTTGAGTTGTTGAATTTCGTGATTCAACTCTGCTTTCCTTTGATAACTTCTAATCTGATTTATATCTTGAGACTGCATGCACCCAATTAAGTTTGTGTCAATGCTAAGTTAATTCCCACAACACAGCCACTCTGATTCAGAGCCATCATAATTGCAATAAAGATTGCAATTAGAGATTGAACAACATGAGAAACCTTGTGCAATGGATGAGCATGTAATTTCTTTTCCAGGTCCTCAATTTGATTAACCAAATCAACAATTTCAGGATCCTCAATTTTCATGTCCTGCCAATGGCCAGCCGTGGGAAAGATTAGTCAAACAATTCAAAATGATAGATTTTTTCAAATAAAGCAAATCAGATTGTGAAGTAGCTAGAAGCAAGCAAGAAACAATAATGTGATAAGTTTAAATGACGTGTAAAAACCTTTAGCAACCCTTTTTCACTATAACAGCCAAATTCAGAGCCAAACACTGATAACAAAGAAAAGCTAAAAGGCTTTAGGTTGACTACTAGGCAACTCAATAATACAATAATACAATAGCCAAAGGATTATGTTCTTGTTTGGTGCAAGAAATTGAGCTTGGAATCTTCTAGGAGCTAGCAGATCACCCAATACAAATCCTCTCATTTAGAGTAACTTAAAATTGGAAAGATGAAGTTCTTTAAAATAGCTAGCGATGCTTTGTCTAAATTCTCAAAGCAGTCCAAGGTTACAATTCCAAACAACAGTTCCCTTGTCATGGATAAAAATGTATTCCACTTCCTCTCCCAACGAAATCAGGTCCCAACAGACCAAAGATTGGAGAATCGGAATTGATTAAAAAGAATAATTCAGTCAAAGAATAACTTGACTTGAGGTTGCTCAAGATGTATTTCCACATAAGCATGGAACAAAAGCCTATATGACATGAATCTAAGCATCAAATGAAAACCTTTAAGATATAACCCCATAAGATACAAACTAGTCACAGTTCAAATGACACAAGGCACAACCATTGTTTTTGCAATCTTGCCATAGCGTGAATTTAATCTACGCATATTCTACTTCTACAATATCCCCAATGGCAAGCCTAAACATATCAACTCAAAGTTTAACATAGATCACTGCTACTGGGTTATTGTATAAATAATTACCTTCACTGGATTGAGCCTTGGCAAGCCTTCAGGAAACCGAGTTTGCAACTCTTGAACAGCTAATAGTATACTTTGCCTTGCTTCCAACGGTCGGAGATCGGGAGGAATGGATATTCTGATTTTACTAAGAGCAGAAATCAGGGGCAACTGAACAGGGACCTGAAAGCAGATGCAAATGTGGACCAACGGACAACCAAGCACTTATAAGACATTGAAGAAAAATGGATTACAAGGTCGAAAAAGTGACAAGATCATCGTTTCACATGTGCTAACTCACCACATGCATTTCCCCCTTTTCTCCAGGCCGAGGTGGGCACGGTCTTGGCCGTGAGCCATTCTCACTCGGTCCAGGAGAACAATGCAGTAAAGTATCTACTATATAACCACCTCCACGCAAAGGCAATGTGCCAGATCCTGTTGAGGGCTTCTTAACAACATTTACTACAACTCCCCAACCCCAGTCGGTTCCACCTTCTCTTACTTTGATCTAAATGTGCAAACATTTATCATGAGATAAGTTCAACATAAGATGCATAGTTCCAACTGGTAGTCCACATTCCCAAAATCAAACCAAATGATCAAGGCAAAGTCAGTAACATATAAAGTGAAGAACATAGCCAACATCATAAAACCATGAAAGCATGCCTCATCATTTTGTTCACATGCCACAAAAGTAACATTTGGTTTGCATTACTTGACATATTGGGATTAGGAATACATGCACATATTCATAAACCTATGATTCACACGTGCAAATGAGAGCCAAGAGCCAATAGGGAATGCCGGTGAAAATCAACTTGCAAAAATCACATCATGAAAAGCATAAACATATACATAAGAAATGCATGGTATATAATTTCTTGTAATAGGTACAGATAGATCATTTTTAGCTACAGGAAACCCCCTTCTTTTTCTTATCTCAACTGTCATGCATTCTTGCCTTTTTGTCCTTCTACTCTGGTTTTTTGAACCACACCTTTCAAAGTACAGGGTCAGATTTATCCTCTCCCTATCTAGTCGTCCTCTTAAGAGATTCTCTCTTTCAAAACATAGCCATTTGTTCACCAAATCAAGCTAACATGTAGAGATATGACTCCCAGAATGGATGCTTTGTTGGTCAAAGAATATGCTTGCAGATAGAAAGAAAGACAGATGGGAATAACCATATGTGTCCTTCTACACGTCTGTGGATGTCATATTCACATATGACCACATTTTCAGCTTCCAAATCAGAGAAAACAGTACCGAAAGTCCAATAAAAAAACTAAGACACCTCAGTCAGTGAAAAGTCAATCACCAATATGGCAGACCACACATAGCCATTTGAACAAAATGAACCCATTTTTCAAATTTCATTAAGAATGCCAATTCCTCGTTCTTACCAGCCGACCGGTGCAAAGGTAATAAAGAACTCTTTCAGGCCTCGTTATTTCCGACATCATCTTCTTCTCAAGTTGGCCCATGTCAAGTTTTAGCTTATGATATTCAGCAACTTCTGTCTACAAGAAAACAATACAATCGTATAATACCTCACAATACAGATAAAAAAGGGGTAAGTACACAACAAAGGTGATTCAAATAAAAGAAATAACTTAGAGGATATAGGGATAAAATAGTGCCTCTCCTGAAGCATCAAGTGTGGCAGCTTCCTCTTCCAGCTTTGCAATCTTGTTCCCTATATCAGGTAGAGCCTAAAGGACACCTATGAGTGCTTTATCAATAGGTACAACATATGTAGATGAAAAATCAAGGGAGAGTATGGCAAAAACCTTCTCATACTGAAATTGGTGGAAAGAATTCCTTATTACATGTTCAGCAGTGATCTGGCCTTCAGCACGGCTCATTAGGTTCAATATTGAATAGTAACTCAGTCTGAATGTACTAAGTAGAGGAGCTGGTTTACCCAAAACCATGTCCTTAAGTGCATTCATCTCCATCTATAAAAGCAACGGCAGAGTAAGGAACTGTGAAACAGAAGACTGAACTTTCAATTTGCCTTCTTCCTTAAATTTTGAGCAACAGACAGCTGACATGCAGCTAGGATGAAATACAGTATCTGGTTTTATTATTGCAAAGATGGCCAGTACATGGGCATGAGCTTGTCGTGCACATGGTGTCTATGTAACTGAAGATTTGATAGACTATGGTACAAGAACATGAAAAATCCAATATGCAGACAGATACTATACTGTAAATCAGAACAGGCAACTAATCTCCACTCTAGTAATCAATAAAAAGGGAATGCAAAAAGTAATATCTTCTCCCATGAAATGAAAAGTAAAAATCAAAAAGTAAAATTAGAAAACTGACAGATTTACCCGCTCATCAATCATTATGATACAAATACCGCGCTCATCCTTGCCACGTCGTCCAGCCCTTCCACTCATCTATCCAATCAGATTGTTTCGAATTAATAAACAAAATTAAAGCAGACATTCAGACCTCTATGTGAGTGACCATCTTCCCTAAGTCTAAAGAGTGCGATATCAGTTACCTGAATATACTCGCCAGATCCAATGTAACGATGACTATCACCATCCCACTTCTTAACAGCTGTGAAAACAACAGTCTTCGCAGGCATGTTTAAACCCATAGCAAACTGCAATCAAGAAGAGATAATGCAAAGCTATCCAAATTGAGATTCAACCAATGCCAAAGAACCAGAAATAAACCCATTGGTCTTGAAACAAGAACAATTCCCCTTAGGCCCTCTACAAGATAGACTTACTGTCTCTGTAGCAAACAGGGCCTTTACAAGGCCTTCCTGAAAAAGAAGCTCTACCAGTTCCTTGATGACAGGAAGAAGGCCAGAATGATGCACCGCAATGCCGCGCTGTAGTAGCGGCAACATTAATTCAATGGCTGGCAATTTTCTGTCATCCTCATTCAAGCAGAGAATTGCATTATTAAAGACTTGCTCCACTACATCCTTTTCCTCTTGGCTATTGAAATCAAGCTTAGACATAGACATTGCATGTTGTTCACACTCTCTTCTGCTGAAGCTGAAAACTATTACAGGTTGAAACTTTCGCTCCATAATCATCTAAAATTTCAGATAAAAGTAATTAAGGAAAGAGAAAAATTTTAATTAGCTACCAACATATTGAACCGAACAATGTAAAATTTTCAGTATAATAATCATAAGAATCTAGGACAAAAGGTACATAGATGGATAGGTTGTATTCATGTTCAGAAATAAGAATGTCATCAGCTCAGAGAAACAAGCGACAAAATGTCTTCCCAAAGAAATTTTCACTGAAATGAAAACGAAAAAATTAACAGGAAGTACATAGCAGACGGCAATCAAATTTCAAAAACCCCAACAATAAGAAACAAGAAGTTGCACGTGCACTTCAAATGCATCGACTTATTTCCATGTAAAATGTTCTTTTTAGTAAATTGGTACAAAGGAAAGGCAAGTCTTGATATAACAGTAAGGTTAGCTCATTGTGATCTAGAGGTCACCGCTTCTTTATGAAACAAGGGTAAGATTATGTACACTTGACTCTTCTCTAAGTCATCACGTGGGTGCCTTTAGTAAATTGGTACAAAGAAAGTTCCCACAAGTTGAAGCTTACTGATAGCATCGGGTGATTTACCAGTGCACAGTCTCAGATGAGAACGACATTAGAAGGATAGGACCACAACCATAAAGCCAAGGCTACCTAATAGCAATGCAAACAAGAGCTAATACTTGTATAAGGGGGCAAATGCACGCACCTTTACAATTTTGTATATGTCAGAACCCCCAGAAGCATTCCCATTTTTTGCTATTCTCCCACCTGATTTGCCATTTGCACTCCTATTTCCCTCACCAATTTTTTGCTTCGAGAAGGTTTCCTGAAGCTTCAGAAAATTGTCCTCCCTGAACTGCTCATTTTCATCCACTACGAGATACAAACCACCCCCACCCACGGGAAAAACATAATGCTGCAAAGGAGTTGGTCGGAAATCAGTGTACACCACATGACATGGCTGCTTATGCAAATGACAAATCCACTCAGCAAACTCCGTGGCATTGGACATTGTGGCTGAAAGAAAGACCATCTTAATGGCCGGTGGCATAAAGATAATACTCTCTTCCCAAACGACCCCCCTTTCACGATCTTTCATGTAATGAATTTCGTCAAAAATTACCCAAGCAACTTCCTTGAGAATCTCTGATCCCCTATAAAGCATCCCTCTAAGAATCTCCGTCGTCATGACCAAACAACTGGCGTTGGGGGACAGCGTGACATCCCCCGTCATCAAACCAACATCTTGAAACTCTTGATGCAACTCCCTATACTTCTGGTTACTCAAAGCCTTCAATGGAGAGGTGTATATGACCCTCTGCTTATCCCTAAAGGCCATTGCAATAGCATACTCGGCCACCGCAGTCTTCCCTGCAGATGTATGGGCAGAGACCAATACAGACTCATTTCTCTCCAAGCACGCCACGGAGACTCTCTGAAACGGGTCGAGTTCGAAATTGTAGGTTTTGGCCATCTGGCCATTGTACACAGGATTGGAGAGGGTTCCGTGGATGGTTTCATCTTTGGTTGAAGCGTACCCACTAGGAGCCGCTACCTCATGCACACAAGTGCGTTTCAAATTCCGCCTTTTAAAGGCAGACTCTTGCTGTGGGGCATCTGCAATCTCCGTTTCCTCCAGTCTTTTTCGCTTCTCGTGCTGCAGCCGTGGCGGCGGCGCCTCCTCCATTATTGTAATTGGAATACTTATTAGAGTTGTAACAAAATAACGAACTTGTTTCTGCTAATAAGATAAGAGCCCACAGTCAACATTTACACATAGAAAAACCCTAGCGAAGAAGGAAAAGAAAAAACAAAAATTCGTGTGTGTCCGTTAGGTTGCTGAGAAAACGCAGGAAAAGTTTTTATTCGGTTTTTCTCGGGTACCGAACCGAACAGAACAAAACGGTTGTTCTGAGAAACACAGACATTCTCTTGGCTTACCTCCACAGTGAGCCTCAGAGAAGACGAGAAAAAACGAGACCCCAGAATCCTCCCTCACGGCCTCACCCAGTGGCGCGGGCGCTGCAAATCTCAGAGCTCACAACACAACGATTTTTTTTTTTTTTTTTTTGGGGTCCTACGCAACGGAAAGATTTGATTCGGAGGAATGGGAATGGGGTCAAAACGCAAAAGAAGAAGCCCTAATTCCTAATGGACTTCGGACTCTCAGGTAATGAGGCCATGACCATGACCATCTATTCTTTGGACTTTAAAGCCCATACAAATCGAGGGCTCCATTCCTACTTGGGCCTTGAATGGATCATTTTGTAGCCCACTTCCCAGATAGATCATTCCTCTCCGTCTCTCTTTGTTTTTTTTTTGGGGGTTGGTGTAATGGGTTGTGCTGGCCAATGTTGTAAGAATCGGACTGGATATTGAACCGAAAGGTTTAGTGGTTCAAGGTCCAACCGATTCAACCGGTTTAACCGAAAATTGAATCTGTAAAATCGGTATTTAATATTAAATATATAAAAAAATATTTATATATATTATACATCAAAATTTATATGTAAAATGTAACATTATAATACATATGTATGTATTAGAATACTTACATTTATAAATTTAAAATATATGATTTAGAATTTATTATAGGATAGAATTAAAAATTTTAAAAAATTAATAATTATTTTAACAAAAAAAAGAAAATAGTAGGTGTTAATTTATAAGAAACATAAAATAGTATGTATATTATATGAGACATTTGAGAAAATAATAAGTAAAAAAAAAAAAAGATCACAACAAGTTATAAGTTGGTCTAGTGCTATGAGACTTATCTTTCATATTGAAGGTCAATGGTTCAAAAACTAAATTTTACAAAGTTGTGTGAAATTTTTTCTTAATTATTAAAAGTGACCAACCCGGTCAACCCGGGACCGGTTCACCGGTTGAACCGGTCCGTTGACCGGATTTTGACCGGTCCGGTCCACAGCAAATTTGGGCTACAACCTGGACCGGACCTCTGACCGGTCACCGGTCCGACCGATTAAATCGGTCGGTCCGGTCCAAATTTGACAACAATGGTGCTGGCAGATTGAAACACTGTACTCATTAATTATAATGGTGCCAAAATAAAATATTTCAATTGGACACGTGGACCATTATCAACATTTGGACCTTTCGTGGGCGGCTAACATTAGATGGATCCATTTGCCTGGTCATCATCACCAATCCAAAGTGGTTCGTTCAAAAAAAAAAAATTATTAATCCAAGTGGCGAACTTAGTTTTCTTTTTTTTTTTTTTCTCTCGTCCGCTGAAAACTTAGTTCTTTTTTTTTTAAATCTAAACAGTTTTTAATTATAAATGAAGCCCAACTTTTTAATCTTCTACTTTTCAACAATCAATTATACGGTGTAGAGATAAACACGTCTTTTTATGTGAATTTAGATAACGAATCAAAAAGAAAAATGCTTTTTCTATGGCTGTACATACAGCAAGCAAGCTGACAAAATTAGGTAACGTAACTCTAATATTCTCTCCTTTTCTTTTCTTTTTCTTGATGATACAATTCATGGCGAGGCAAATCTTCGTGTAGAGATCCCTATTCCTATAGCCATATTTGAGATCCAATAACAATTATTTATATATATATATATATATATCTGTGCATGTGTATGTGTGTGTGTGTGTTTTGCATAGTAGAAATATACCCAATTATGCTGTCCGAACATCCCGTACGTCTTTCGTATCAATCATTTGATGAGCGTCGAAATTGGAAGCCTGTCACAGGTGTGAATTAACAAAAGTGCCCATCAATAATCATAGTTTGTTGTTGGCACCAGAATGAGTACGTAGGAGCTATCGCATACATAAAAAAAAAAAAATAAATAAACGACTACTGCATGCATTTTATTTTATGCCATTGGATATTTTTCAAGGAAAAAAAAATATATTTTTTATTTATTTTTTATTCATCTAAATAATTATTTTTATTTTTTCTCTCATAAATTATTATTTATTTATTTTTTTCATAATTTTTTAATCCTTATTTTTTATCAACCATAATATTATCATTACTAAATTATTTTTTTATTTTTTTTTTTATTTATTTTCTATTTAATTTCTCACAACTCAATCATATTATTAACGGGGCAATTCGAAACTCTTATGTAGACATATTTGACAGTCCGCACAATAACTTGTTCAAATCAAATGGATAACCTGACAGTAAGTCTTGGAATGATGATCAGCAGACAGCAGGACAAGCACATTAATTACGTACAAACATCTTGGCTGCCTCTTTGTCTTCGGAAGAACGCTGTTAAGTAGACATGGTTGCGTGCCAAATAAAATGCAGTAACAAAAGTCGTTTATAACGGTGCACAGAGTAGTAGTCAAATCAACAATGTGATAAGACCAACGGACTTTTCTCCGCCAAGCTGCCGTGCCATCTTTAAAAAGTTAACCGTACCTGTGCTGTCTGTCGGCGCCACAAGTGCTATATAAACACATGCAGCTCGATCGCTTCATTGCACATATCATCACAACATCTCTCTGAAGTGATAGCATACGTACAGACATTCATTCTAAGTGAAAAAGCAAAACCCTTAAATATGTCGAGATTCAATATAACAAGCACCATCGTAGCTGCGGTGGTCATCGCATGTTGTCTGGCCTTTACGACAAATGCTCAGGATCCAGTGCTTGACACTGATGGCCAACCCGTCCGAAGGGGAGTACGATACTTCATACTGCCTGCAGCAACTGATGTTGCCGGTGGCTTAAACTTGTTCCTCCGTAATGGGACCTGTCCATACTACGTTGGCCAGGAACCATTGGCAGAAGTTACTTCACTTGGCCGTTCGGTAGTCTTCGAACCCTTCGCCTCTGGGGAGACAATTGTCAGGGAGACCAGAGACCTCACCATATCATTTCCAGCTTTTGTTTCAATTTGCATTCAGTCAACCTCATGGAGAGTAGCTGACGAGGTGTCCGGAAGGAGACTTATTGGGGCGGGTGCGAACGCGTCCTACTTCAACATTATTAAGAACGGAACTCAGATTTACGAGCTGTCATTTTGTCCCTCTGAATCCTGCCCGACATGCATAAGCAGGCCTAGGTGCGGGTCTGTTGGCATTTTGGAGGAGAATGGTCAGCGCTTGGTGGCTCTCGATGGTCGCCCCTTCTATTTCTCCTTTCTGAGGGTTCAAAGATAATTTGTCTTACTTATAATTAATCACTATATATACGTACCCTTCTCCATATAAATAATAATAATACCATTAGCTGACAATAAATATCTTGCTTACTGCAATATGTTTATTGTCGTTGTGTAATAATGGTAAATAAATGGAGATTATGTATGTCCATCTGTTATTAATTAGACCCAAAATAATTGTGTTTGTGTATTTAATTAAAATTTTTTATATGCAATAAGTGCTTATTAATTAATTGAAAAAAATGTGGCATTTTTCATATTAATTATTGTCGAGATCTAGTGGTTCTTCCTCAATTACAACAAAGTCGTTGATTTCCCAAGCAGCTCAACGTAATTGGGTCCTCATCAAAAGTCAATTTTTTGTAATAATATTCAAGAATCAAGACCCTAACACTAGCGTTTGCCAAAACATGTATGGCTTGCAGAAAATGCAAAAGTCAAATAAGTTTGCCCTTTCTCAGTTTCTGACTCCAACTAATTTAACTCCCATAAAATTCAATGGACTTGCCGATGAATGATGATGACTAATCAAAATTTAGAATTGCGATGATCTTAAATTCCTTTGCACTAGATTGACATTCTTTCTTCCTCAAAGGACACAACTTTTTAGCCACGTACCACATTTCATCATTTCGAATTTTTTGTGATCTAAATTTCTAATTGTCTTCGTCTGCAGTGGACTGGGCATGTCACAATGAAAAATAATAGAGATTTTATCTATGAATTGGTGTTTGAGGGATCTCGACCCTTTTTTTGTGCTTGAGAGATTTTCTAAGTTTGCGAAAAGGTCGTAGTTTGAGTCGGGATCCGAACTGCTTGGATCCAAGATGGCCCAAGATTTTGTTATCTAACATACAGCAGCCGGCCCAAATAAAGGAGGCTTGTCGGGTCTGAGTTATTGTGGGAGTTCCTCCACAAGCTACGCACAATGCATTTGTTCAATTGACAATCAGGCTCTATCAACCGATTAACCATTTAAATGCGATCAGCGATCATGCTCACTAACTGTATACTTGTATAGCTTATATGCTTTACAGTTACAGATTGTTAAAAAAAATGGCCCGCAAGCCCATGTGGGCACTCCACAACACCTTGCAACTGGGGCTCAGAATGGTAGTGATGAAATCTTCGTGATATTACAACCGCATTAACATAGTAATCTAAAGGTACACAACAGCCTGAATCCCTAGAGAATGTCGCCCGAACTGGTAAACCATTCGAGATAATTTAGACTGTAAAAAGAAGGGCCGCCAGCTGGGAACTCAGAAGTCAGCTTATGATCCCTGTTTTCCAATTTTGAAACGGCAAGCTTTCAAAGTACTGCTCCAACAGCCTGAAAATTTCCGGTTTGCTTCCACATTTCAGCAAGCCGGCAAGTGGCTGAAAACTCCGGAGAGGCTAATGTGTGCCATGTGGAAATCTAAACAGAATTCTATTAGATCATTCAGGGACAGCAAGCCAGCAATTCCAAAATCACAGACTAATTTACGCATTGCCATTATCAGAGCTGTTACAGGCTTGATTTGTGTTAAATAACAATAATAGGTCTAAAAGTTTATCAAAAATTTAAGTTGAAAGTAGAGGAAATTTAAAATTATTATAAATCATATTATAAACTTATTTTTAATTAATATAGAATATATATTATTTAACACGTTTTCTTGGTACATATTAAACTCGATTAGCATGCGGTACAATAAAACTAGAATGAAATAGATCAAATTCATAAAAATGAACTAAATTAAGAGTACAGATGAGAGAGGTAAACTAAATTTTAATACCATATCAAATAATAACTATAAGTTTCAAAACCTATCAAAAGTTTAAACTGAAAGTAGAGGAAGTTTAAAATTATTATAAATTATGTTATATACTTATTGCTAATCAATATGAGATATATATTATTTAACAATTTGGAAGGAGAGGGTTCCCAAAATCTCCATCCAAGCTCATCTGCTGGACCTCTTGAGGGGATAGGATCTTGATGCAGCGGACGCAGTTCACAAATTCCCTGGGTATTGAAACAAAGCAATATAAGAGAGAAACGAGTGGTACAGACTAGATGAAGCACAACAGTTACTTCAATATTCTAGCGCCATTAGTAAAACATCACAGCAGAAGTATCTCAAGTAAGGTCGAAGTGAATTACAAATTGCCTGGTAAGTAGTTTTTGCTTTTTTCACGTGGAATTTTGCTAGACAGAAATGGATGCAGATTGCTATTTTATATTGCGCACCAGCTGCTATGTGTACATCAGGGATTTCCATGGTTTTTCCTGGAAAATACATAAAGATGGTCTGGCGCAAAAGTTGACATGCCTAAGCAGCACAAAGCCAGTGCAGCAATGAGGGAGATGCATAACATTCAATGCTGATAACCAGGCCGCATTAAGGTCTCACCATAATATCGTCACCAGCACCATTAATGTTCTAAAGTAAGCAGCATGAAATAGCATCAAATACCCCAACAGTCTTCATGATAATAAGTACAAATCCCCCACTGGCAAAGCATTATTCTCCACGTTTATAAACCTATAAACAACGACTGGTTAGGGGTAAAATAAAATTTCAAGAAGGATAAAAAGCACAGATATTAAAAATGTAAATCCCTGGACATGTACAAATGACATGACTTTCACTATTCATATCTAAATTTTACTAGCATAGCTACCACAAACCTTTGTATACGTCCGCATGCGCTGAAACTGCGGTGGAGGCGGCCAAGGACCTCTATTTTGTAAGCTGCTATCACTAAAGTTTTTTTTTTTCTCCTTTTTTTTCGTGTAATGGGTTGCGCTTTTACATTGAAAAAGTGCACTCATTAATTAATTATAATGGTGCCAAAATGAAATATTTCAATTGGACGGGTGAACCATTATTAACATTTGGACCTTCTGTTGCATTAGATTGATCCATTTTTCGATCATTATCATCAAATCCAAGTGGAGAACTTTTGTTCCGAAAAAAAAAAAAAAGTGGAGAACTTAGTTTTTTTTTCTTTTTTTGGTTTTTCATTGGTCTGCACAAAATTTTCTTTTTTTCTTGAATCTAAATAGTTTCTAACTAGTAGTTTCTAATTTTAAATAAAGTGCAACTTTTTGATCTTCTACTTTTCAACAATCAAATATGTAGTGTAAAAAAAAACCCGTCGTTTTTATGTGAATTTAAATAACAAATTAAAAAGAAAAATGCTTTTCCTATGGCTGTACTGACACCAAGCAAGCTAACAAAACTAGGCAACACAACTCTAATATTTTCTCCTTTTCTTTTGTTTTTGTTGATGATACACTTCATGGGGAGGCAAATCTTCGTGTTGAGATCCCTATTCCTACAGCCATATTTGAGATCTTATAACAATTAATTAAGTTTTAACCATTATATATATATCAAAATTTTATGTTTTACAGAGTAGAAATATATCCAATTCTGCTGTCCTTGGATCACGTATGTCTTCCGTATCATTAAATGTGAAAGACAATATAAACAGGTGTATATTTTCATTTATTTTTCTACAGTACAGAAACTCCATTAAATAAGAGTTCAGTGGGCAATACACGAGATAAGGATAGAAGAAGAAAAACAAACTAGCTGATAAGATAACAATACAATCAGATAGAAAATGATCCAGCCATCAGTTATACAATTAAACAACCTCCAGATAAGTGCTATCTAACAACCTCCAGATAAGGGCTAGCTAACAAAATGAGCGTCGAAACTGGAAGCCTATCGCAGGTGTGAATTAACGAATAAAGCCCATCACCAATAATCATCTTGTGTTGTTGGCACCAGAATGAGTACGTAGGAGCTATAGCATACATTTTAATGGGACCAGTGTGAACTACTTTATAAACACAATTGACAATCCGCACAATAACTTGTTCAAATCAAATGGATGACCTGATAATAAGTCTTTCATCTTGGCTGCCAGCTTTTTGTCTTTGGAAGAACGCTGTCGAGTATACATGGCTGCGTGCCTAATAAAATGCAGCAACAAAAGTCATTTATGACGGTGCACAAAGTAGTATGGTCAAATCAACAATGTGATAAGACCAACGGACTTTTCTCCGCCGGGCTGCCGTGCCTGCTTTGAAATGTTAACCTACGGTCCGTACGTCGGTCCCCAAATGCTATATAAGCACATGCAGCTCGATCGCTTCACTGCAAATATCATCACAACATCTCTCTGAAGTGATTGCATACATTCATACATACATTCTAAGTGAAAAGGCAAAACTCCTAGACATGTCAAGATTAAATATGGAAGCACCATCGTAACTGTGGTGGTCATTGCATGTTGTCTGGTCTTTACGACAAATGCTCAAGATCCGGTGCTCGACACTGAAGGACGACCCCTCCGAAGAGGAGTACAATACTACATACTGCCGGCAGCAACTGATGTTGCCGGTGGCTTAACCTTGTTCCTCCGCAATGGGACCTGTCCATACTACGTTGGCCAGGAACCCTTGGCACAAATTACTTCACCTGGCCTTCCAGTAGTCTTTGAACCCTTCGCCTCTGGGGAGACGATTATCAGGGAGACCAGAGACCTCACTATAAGATTTCCAGACTTCGTTTCAATTTGCATTCAGTCAACCTCATGGAGAATAGCCGACGAGATGTCCGAAAGGAGACTTATTGCTACAGGAGAGAACGCATCCTACTTCAACATTATTAAGAACGGAACTCAGATTTACGAGTTGTCATTTTGTCCCAGTGAATGCCCGAGATGCGACAGGCCTAGGTGCGGGTCTGCTGGCATTTTGGAGGAGAATGGCCAAAGCTTGGTGGCCCTCGATGGTCGTCCCTTCTATTTCACCTTTCAGAGGGTTCAAAATTAATTAATCTTACTTATAATTAATAACTATTATACACACCCTTCTCCATACATATAATTAATAATATTATTATTATTAGACGACAACAAATACCTAGCTTACTACAATATGTTTACTGTCGTTGTTGTAACAATAGTAAATAAATGGAGATCAGATGTGTGTCCATCTGTTATTAATTAGACCCAAAATAATTGTGTTTGTGTATAATTAAAATTTTACATATGCGATAAGTGCTTATTAATTAATTGAAAAAATGTGGCATTTGTCATATTGGTTATTCTCAAGATCTAGTAGTTCTTCCCCAAATTATAATAAAGTCATTGATTTCCCAAGCAGCTCAACGTAGTTGGGTCCTCATCAAAAGTCAATTATTTGCAATATATTCAAGAATCAAGACCCTAACAATAGCGTTTTGTCAAAACATGTACGGCTTGCAAAAAAGGCTAAAGTCAAATAAGTATACCCTTTCTCAGTTTCTGATTCCAACTAATTTAACTCCCACAAAACTCAATGAGCTTGCCGATGAATGATGATGCCTAATCAAAATTTAGAATGGCGATGATCTTAAATTCCTTTGCACTAGATTGTCATTCTCTCTTCCTAAAAGGACAAAACCTTTTAGTCACGTACCACATTTTAACATTTCAAACTTTTGCGAACCAAATTTCTAACTTTATCTTCGTCTGCAGTGGGCCAGGCCTATTTTAATAGAAAATAATAGCGATTTAATCTATGAATTGGTGTTTGATGTCTGAGGGATCTCTAACCTTTTTTTTTTCTTTGTTTTTGGCGTTTGAGAGATTTTTTATTTTTTGGTAATTTTTCGCTCAGCCGATGCCCAAGTAACCCGTAATAGGCATTAAGTTTGCGAAAAGGTCGAAATTTGAATCGGCATCCAAGGTGGCCTGAGTTTTTATTAAACATACAGCGGCCGGCCCGAATGAATGAGGCTTGTCGGGTCTGAGTTATTGTTTTAGTTCCTCCAGAAGCTACGCATAATGCATTTGTTCAATTGACAATCGGGCTCTATCAACCGATTAAAAATTTAGATGCGATCACGATCATGCTGACTAACTGTATCCTTTTATAGCTTATATGCTTTACAGTTACAGATTGTAAAAAAAAAAAAGGACCGCAAGCTCATGTGGGCACTCCATAACAACTTGCAACTGGGGCTCAGAATGGTGATGAAATCTTCGTGATATTACAATTTACAACCGCATCAACATAGTAATCTAGAGGTACACAACAGCCTGAATCCCTTGAGAATGTTGCCAGAACTGGAAAACCATTCGAGATAATTTTGACCTGAAAAAAGAAGGGCCGCCAGCCGGGAACTCAGAAGTCAGGTTTTGATCCCTATTTTCCAATTTGGACACGGCATGCTTTCAAGGTACAGCTCCAACAGCCTAAAAATTTCCAGTTTGCTTCCACATTTCAGCAAGCCGACAAGTGGCTGAAAACTCGGGAGAGGCTGAATGTGTGTCATGTGGAAATCTAAACAGAATTCTATTAGATCATGCCGGGACACAACATGGAAGAAAAACAGCAGCAATTACAATTCCAAATTCACAGACTACTCTATGCATTGCCATTATCAGAGCTACTACAGGCTTGATTTGGAAGGACAGGGTTTCCAAAATCTCCATCCAAGCTCATCTGCTGGACCTCTTGAGGGGATAGGATCTTGATGCAGCGGATGCAGTTCACAAATTCCCTGGACATTGAAGCAAAGCAATATAAGAGAGAAACCAATGGCATAGACTAGATGGCGCACAACAGTTACTTCAATATTATAGTACCATTAGTAAAACATCAAGAGACACTAGGCTAAGCAGAAGTATCTCCAGAAAGGTAGAATTGAATACAAAAGCCTGATAAGTAGTTTTTGCTTTTTCCTGTGGAAATTTGCTGGACAGAAATGGATGCAGATGGCTATTTTCTATTGCACACCAGCTGCTATGTGTCCATCAGGAATTTCTATGGTTTTTCCTGGAAAATTTATAAAGATGGTCTGCCGCAAAAGTTGACACTCCTCAGCAGCACAAAGCCAATGCAGCAATGAGAGAGATGCATAACATTCAATGCTGATAACCAGGCCGCATTAAGGTCACCATAATATCGTCACCAGCACCATTAATGTTCTAAAGTAAGCAGCATGAAATAGTATCAAATACCACAACAGTCTACATGATAATATGCACAAAACTTACTCCCAAGGGTCGTCCCCCACTAGCAAAACATCATTCTCATGATCCACATAAACAAGTTTCCAGCCTATCCTTTGTCCATCTTCCAACTGCCCCTCTATACCAAATCTACGAGCTAAATCTTGCTTAAGCTCATCATAACCAGAATAACGTGTTATATCAATTGACCTCCCCACAGCTCCACGTTTATAAACCTATAAACAACAATGAATGGTTAAGGGTAAAGTAAAGGCCAAGAAGGAGAAAGAGCACAAATTTTTAAAATGTAAGTACCTGTATGTGTACGAGTGACATGGGTTACACTATCCATATCCCAATATTATTAGTATAGGTTGTACTACAAACCTTTGTATATGTCCGCATGCGCTGAAACTGTGGTGGTGGAGGCCAAGGGCCTCTATTCAGCAAGCTGCTGTCACTAATGGTGGAGTCAATTGAATTGAATGTCACATCAGGAACTCCAAATGGCTGGGAAACCAATGAGGACGAAAGTTCCTGCTGAGGATCCTGGAATTTTGACAGTTGCCAAGCATGCTTCCTGAAGAGAGATTATTTGACATATCCTTGCCCAGCCCAGCTATGCCCTTTGTTAACAAAGGATCAGAATTCATGGGTATCCCCGGTTGGCTATTAAAGTCTGTTCCACAAGGAACATTGTTCCTGTAATCTGCCTGGAGTTCTCCATCTTGGATAGTATCTCTTAGTAACAATGATTGAATATTATATGGCGAATTGTTATTCTGCTCCAAATGGATATCATTCTGAGAAAAGCAAACTGAAGTTGTAGAAGAAGTGTCCAAGTAATCCGTCTGGGTAGCTGCACCATTTAGATATGCTTCTGGGGGTAAATTTCCTTGATTTTGATTATTGGGGATGCTCAATGAGGGTTTAACATCAGATTTATGCTGCATATCTTGAGTTAAATTAGCATTAGATAATACGTTCTTTAAGATATTGGGACCCAGATGTGTCACAGCAGAATGAGCCATGTCCTCCCCCATCACTTTGCTGTGGTGGAATCGACTGTTCATCATAGGTTGAGCTGCATTTGGGAAATTATTTGTTGAAGGTGAAGTAGAACAAGATGGAACATCATCGGTGATTCCAGACTGCCCAGCTCCTGCAGCTGCAGTCAATATGCTGCTTCCAGCTGTTGCAAGGTGATTGGCTGTGGAGCATGTTGGAAGTCCCACAAGATCAGGCACTTCAGTCAGTAAACCAGGCCGCAGAGATTGAAGATTTGGTTGCTGGGTTGAGTGAGAGAATCGAGTATTAGTTTGGCTGGTACTTCTTGTCAATTGTTGTTGGACAATATTTGGCAGAGGGAGTGAAGGAGATGCTGTTTGTGGCAATTCCAACGTTTGGCTGGATGTCATGGACCTAGAGAAGCTCTGCGTTGCATCTAGCGGCTGCCTATGTGGGTCTTTAAGCTGCAGAACTTGGCTGGGCTGTTGCAGTGTAGACTGCTGGGCTAAAAGGGATTGCTGTTGCTGTTGCTGTTGAAGCTTCTGCAACAATTGAAGTTGAACCTGATTGTCAGATGGCTGTACATGTTGATTTACTTGATTGGGCAACTGGGATTGCAGCAGGCCCTGTGCGTTGTGACCCAAAATATGCTGCTGTTGATCCTGCTGCTGATGCTGCAGGCTTTGAGGAAAGTTTTTTGGAAGCTGCTGGCTTTGAATGGATGATTGTTGCTGAACAATGTTGTTGGTTTGCACTAGAGTTTGAGGACGCAAAATTTGAGCTTGAATTTGACTTGAGTTCAGAGTCTGAATTACAGAATTTGGCTGTGATTGTTGACTGATTTCACCCAATTGCTGCTGTTGCTGTATGACAGAGCCTACATGCAGCGTGGATGGCACCTTTGGAAGCTGATCAAGCTGTTGTGCTTGCTGAGGCATCCTTTGCACATTGAACTGCAAACTGTTTGGCGAATGTATTTGTGGGGCTGACAAGCCTAACTGACGTGAAAGATCACTTCCAGCAGGGTTCCGCGGCACAGGTCCTGACAAGGATTGCATGTAATTTGGCTGCAATGAGTTTGGGAGGGAAGGGTTTCGCTGCACGTTCATCCACTGGGCTAAGCTTAAGCCTGGGAGAGCTTGGGGAGCTTTCATGCACACATCATCACCAAGCCAAGGCATTGTCCTTTTGAATAAATAATCTAAATCAGAGGAATCATCATCTGCAAAGCCATATATGAAAGGCAAGTCAAAAATCGCCCCAACAAATATTTAGAATGTAAAATTTCAGATCAAAAGCAAGCTCAAAGTTCTTTTTTGGTCATATTTGTCAGCAAAGCAGTGAAAATTATCTTCAACATTTTAATCATCATATTGACACATTTGCAGCCAACAAACAAGACATGGAGACCTTGATGGCCAAACTGCAACTCAGAAAGACAAATAAGGTGTGTCTTTCCACAAAAGGCTTCACCAAACTATCCCTCTTTTCTTCATATGATAATGAATTGAACTCAGCAGATGCCACTTCTCTTTACAAAAGCAGACAAGCATTGGGCCCAAACCTAATGTCTCAGAGTTCCATAAATGCATGGAGCTCATATGATAAACAAAATAACTGAAATGACCTTCAATGTACCATTTCCAGCTAAGAGGGACTTAAATGATTTGAACTTGCCAAAATCCATTATTATACCTGGCATTCCTGGTTGCCTTGGGCGCTTAGATCTAAAGAATGGAGGACACATAAAAAATGGAGCAGTCACTGGTTCGATCTCCCAGATTGACACTCGATTACACCTTTCCCCAGCTGTTGACTCATCCCATCCAACCTTTAGGACATCACAGAATGAGAGATGGTTATCTAAATTCTTAGGTAAGTTTTGCAGAGCAAAAAATGTTGCGAATTCTACCTGCAAATTACGCCATTGGGAATTCTTCCATCTTACTGGATCAATATCAGTTATACCTGTTATTGTACCCATATACCTGCACACAAATGATGTTTCCATTTAAACTGTTTGATGCAGGAAAAAACAAAAAACCATCAATTTAACTAAGTCATTACATTCAAATACAAGGCAG
This sequence comes from Carallia brachiata, assembly GCA_021464245.1. Taxonomy (NCBI): domain Eukaryota; kingdom Viridiplantae; phylum Streptophyta; class Magnoliopsida; order Malpighiales; family Rhizophoraceae; genus Carallia; species Carallia brachiata. Next base: position 1,996,122 of record JADCRB010000021.1, on the reverse strand, counting down.
CATTTAGAGTGATGGCTCAGGCTCAGTATCCAAACAATTATCAGCAATTAAACCAAACTATATTCGAGCACCATGCCATCTGTCAATTAATGGCTCTTGAAATCTTCAAGCTACAGAAGTGATGTACCTTCTTGTTCCTAATTCCTCCGTTTCAAACATCATTCGGAAGCGCATGCCAAGAGATATTTGGTTGCTGTACACTGACTTGTAGTACTTGGCTAAAGGGATAACAAATTCCGACGGACTAGCCCTGCAAGAGCATCCATCCAGATTCCAGCGTCAACTAAACAATAGTCATGGCCCACATAAAAACAATATTCAACATTTTTTTTTATTTTTTTCTTTTGCTCAACCAGAGGGGAGAAATTAATTGACCTTGGATTGTAAAACACAGTGAAGGGACTATTGTTTGCTGCTGCATGGGCCGCAGCAGCTAGGATTCCAATGTGCATGCTATCACTTGACAATACCGATGACGATAAATTGGTTGATTGCCTGTTAGCTCGTCTGATGCCCAATAGAAGCTGCTGCTTTTCATCTCTGCTCACAGAAATGAACTCTTATCCATGATTAGAAGGGATCATTTGCAGCTAAAATATGAGCCAAACTCTAATATTAGAATAATACGCTTGACCATAAACGGGTATCTTGACATGAAAATCCAAGAAATGAAGGAATCTAAGTTCATTACCGGTACCTTATAAATAAAACGGAATCACCAGCCAATAGCCTCTTTCCACTAACAAATAAGCTCCAGCCAGTTGTAAGCAAGTGACGCTTCGGTTGGCCTGAGTTCAGAGAAATGGTGAGTTTGGATTAAAGGCAATTTAAAGTTACAATAATTGAAAACATGACTTTTCATAGCCACAATGGATGTACCACGGTAGATATGGCGAAAAGTCCAGGCAGCGTCATGCAAATCCCTGGCTACGAGTTCTTGAGCTGGTGGTTGCATGGAGAAATCCTATTAACGTTCATAATAAAGAAGCAAATGATTAGATACACATTACTCAACTAACATAAAAGTAGCCTAGAGCAAGGAAAAAAATCTTACAAGAGGAGGGAAGATCTTTTCAGCTGCTCGGCGGGGAACAGAGAAACCACCATGAGTGCTTGTGTCACTTGCTGTTAATGTTTTGCAGAAAAACTCAGTTTGTGGTTTATTTGACTTCATTGTAAGATCTGATCTCAGTAATGCATCCTTGTCAAACTGCGTACAGGCATTGATAGACTCAGTTGGTGTCAGCAGTTGAAAACATGGCAAGGAGGAAATTTACAATTTATTCAGAAATCCACTGTTTTTATAAGATGTGTGTATGCGCATGCCACCCATTATGTATTAGGATTATTACTAGTACAAGCTTTCCAGTTGCTATAAATGATTTGAAAGGACAACCGAGGATCCTAAACTACAAAGCATATTCCATAATTAACATATACAAGTCAATCCCTTACAGAAGGAACGGGTTGCAGGGTCATCTGAGCATAAACTTCATCTGTTTCCGGGTCCGCCTAAAGAATTAAACAAAAGAAATGAGAGTTGACAAGTGAGGGAACCCACAAAGACATCATAAAACATCAGGTCAGAGAAATTTAGGTATTATACGTGCAAAGTGACATTATGAAGAAGACACAGTAGCTTTGAGGGAAGATTCGGATAGTTTGGTATATGAGCATCCACATCCTTCCTCATAGATGCTGCCACCTGAAACCAGTGAGCATTCTTTAAGGACTTGAGCTTGCTTCTAGTCTTTACATATATATTAAAAAAAAAAAGCAAAAAACCCAAAAACAAGGACCACAACTACAAACAAAAACTAAAAACATGCAATAGCGATCTTGTTTTGGAAGACAACAGAACTTTTCGAATATACAAATTATCTTGTTTCAAACAAGCCTTAAATTTATTAATGGACCTTATGGAAAGAAAATTTTCCAATGAACTTGCTCTTGCTGCTATGTTTACGGAATAATTTCTACAGAAAACTATTAGTGGGCATAGATGCTGACCTAATTATTCCAAGGCATTCTTTCTTCCCTTTTTTTTTTTCTTTTCTTTTTTTAAAATTTTTTTGTGGCCCTCCATAACATCAATTAACCAGTAGTAAACTAGAAACTTGTAGATGTAAGTATAAACAGAGGAGGAACAAAGCAAAGCAAAGCAAAAACCTGTTCGCTGTGGCCTTGAGGGAAGTAAATAACTTGGGTCCCGGCGGCCGGCAGGTTCACCAGCGGCCCTGCACATGCTTGCCATAGCTCTAGGTTTATGCTCTTCTTCTCTGTCCCTGGCCCTGGCCCTCCTACCGCACCACCACCTGCATCCCCGCCACGTGTCAATCTCCCTTCAGTCATTTTATTTAATCAAATATAATTCTTTTCATTTCCACAATTCCCGAGCCCGTGTTTGTTTCCCAAGAAAAGCGATTCCCCGGAAAAGGAAACCAAATTTTGGAATCTTTTTATTGCTCGATGTAAAGAAATTAGAATGAATCTGGCTAGCTAGATTCTAAGCACGCAAGTATGGATTTCTTTCTCCAGGAAAAAAACAAAAAGTCAAAACTACAAAACAACAACAACAAATAATGGATCAGTTAACCAATAGAAAATTTAGAAATAGACATAGACAGACAGAGTGTTTGTTCTTCAGCCAGCCCGAAGATGTGCAAACAAAGCAATGAAAAACAGATAGATAGATGGAAAGACTGACAAGAAGGGACGACCTTCCCTAGGATTTCCAATTGAGGCAGTGACGGCGGGTGCTCCGCCGTTACCGGTCTCCGGTATCTTCATGGACTGACCGCGGTTGATCGGGAAAAGCTCCTGTCACGTAGCCATATAGTCTTTTCTTTCTTCGGCTATGAGTTCACATCAGTTGAGACAACATCAAGAAAGCAACTTTCTTTCTTCAGGTTGGTGTTCAGATCAGTTGAAGCAGCGTCAAGAAAGCAACTAATTAAAAGCTTTTTTTTTTTCACAAATTGGCCAGTCACCCGGAATGGTTAAGTTAATTCTGGCGGTCAACGTCGCCGCCAAATTGAAGGCCAGTGAAAATGGCCAGGGACAAAAGGCGGAAAATCAAAGAAAGAAATAAAGAAAGAAAATTATTTTCAAGAAAGGGTTGGAAGAAGAGCGTTGAGATTTTGCAGAGACCAAAGGTTGAAGCTTTTGCCTCTCTCTTCCCCAACATTAACCAGACAAATGTTATTTTCCTTCCTTCCCTCTCTTTCCTGTCTTTCTTTTTCCTTTTCTGCTCCCTCTCTCTCTCTCTCTCTCTCTGTTGCTATTTCTTTTCGTTATGTCTCACTGTCCTGAAAAAACGGCACTTCCCTTTTCAGTGAATTTGACAATTATTACTGCTACAAATAAACCTCTTCTGCTCTGTCTTAAACTCATGTTAATCTCTCTTCCCTCACCCCTAACCCTTCCTAATTATTCTCGTACTCTTCTTATTTAGTTTTTAGTTTTCGTTTTTTTCTATTCCCAATTTGCCCCTTGTTCGTTCAGATTTCTCCTCTTTAATCATTAATAATTACTGTTATTATTAATTAATGACTATGATTATAGTGATTAATTAATTTAATAAAGTGCATCAATCAATGTCAAACCCCTCCGGTCCACTCACCAGGCCACTACTGGCAAAAGGACAAACGATTTTCCATTTTTTGTGTTTCAATTGTAAAGTGTAACCAGTAATATGTGTGTGTATGGACCATTTTCTTTGACCATTATCATCTCTCCTGCACTCTCTCCACTATGGTGCCTATTTCACCACATGCTTTAAATCACCCATTTCCCCTATATTACCATTATCATTATTATTTTTATTATTATTGTCGTCCCTTGCTTTCTTTAATGCGCAGCCAAATTTGTTATTCATATTAATGAACGAGGCCCATTGTGCAAACAAGTATGGTCATACATGGTAAGTACATAATAATGTATATTTTTTTTATTATTTTTAAAATTTAATATATTTTTTATAATTTAACTATTTAAATCATTGCATATTATACACTGACTGAAATGTGTTTACATAATTTTTCTGTTAATGGATTGTGAACTGGGAAACGGGGTTATTAGTTGTCAAGACGGCATCGCATGCCACATCCGGCAAACCTATCAAGGGTTTACCACGTTGTGTTGATCCCAGAGATTTTAAAAATCTACTGTGTTTAAGATTTATTTTAAATCTACATTCGAACAATTATTCATTATATTAGATTGATATTTTTGATTGAAGAACACCACGGTAGCTTAATTAAAATCATTCATTCTAAATCAACCAGAAGTGAAGTACTTAAACATTGGAAATACTAACACTTCTAGTAGCACTGCACGACCATAAAATGGGTTAATAATTTTTATTTTCTACGAGTGTTCCACTTGGTAAATTAATAAGTTAAATAACTATAAATCTATTTTTTCACTTGAAAAAAATGACACATCATCAAAGTTACAGAAATATCAATATTAATACCTAACACCATCACCAATTCAATTAACTCAAATTAAATTTGCTAATTCTTTTTTTTTTTTGAATGCAAATGAACCTTTTAAAGGAATCTCGTTTTTTTTTTTTTTCTTTTGTCTTAAAAGAGTTGATATATATACATCATAGATGGGTAACTATTGCTTTTATCCATATTATTCTACTATTTTTTTAACAAAAAAAAAATTTTTTTATGAGTGTGTTGGTTATCAGATTTATAAGTTAAGATCATAATAACTCTTATTTGTATGTCTCATTAAACCAAACTTATAAGAATGGATATACTATTTGAATACTGTTGGGTCTAAAAAGAATTTCTCACAAGTTAATTACAGCGATTGTCGAGTATAAAACTCGTGTCATGTAGTCAATAATCAAACTAGAAAAATTTAGAAGTTAAAATATTTAAGTACTGTCAATAAAATTTAAATTCAAATTATAAACGAAAAAAAAACATTAAATTTTTATTAAATTACTATCTTTAATGATAGTACTATTGTACTGAATTTATCAATTGCTGCTGCAATCAAGCGGAGGCTACAAAAAGATCTATACAATTGAGACATCGATTATGTTTGTTAAGATTTAAAAAAAAAAAAAAAAGAGAGAGAGAGATTATGTTTGCTAAGAAAGAGAATGAAACAGAAATACGACGTAGTTTGCAAGATTGGAGCGGGACTGCGAGGGTAGCTAAGCTGCTCTGCAACAGATTGCTCCCCTTTTTAGCTTTTCTCACACCAACAGCACTGGGTCCCATCCGCCGTGTTTCCTGGATAGTGGTGCGGCCGGGTAGGCCCCGCCGGAATAATCACCGCTGGATCGGATGGATCACCGAATATTCACGTTTGATTCTTTTCTTGCAGGCATCCGTTGACCACTCTGACTGGGCTCACAAAGAAATGGTTAGTGGAGTGGCCCGCCCGACGGCCCGAGTTATTTGGCGGATCATGGTTGGAGGAACTTTTATTGTACGTATCACGAACTTTTTAATGCGGTAGGACCAGAATCATTGGGCCGCTGGATGCCCTGTGACTCTCAATCGTGACCGTAGAATTTGGCCACCTGTGTGCATAAAAGAATACCAATAATGGATTCGATGAAGTTAACCAAACAAACCCGGCCAACTGTTCCAGGTTGGCTAATGACTAGTGAATCAAGACTGTAGCATAGTGGGCTTAATTGTTTAATTAATTATTATATAATGTATTGCTTGCAGCGGGATTCTCAATGCTCTTCCACACTCACATCTAATTAGTCGCATATTAAGGGGTCACTTGGTTTATATTCAAAATTTTTTTAACAAAAAAATTAATTGTTGGTATATCGCATGTTTGGGTTAAAATCAGAAATCACTCGTTACATTCTTATTTAATTTCTTTTATAGGGAGAACTCACCACATAAATATTATTAGTTTGAATGAACTTCCCTCACTTTCAGTTTCGGTATTAGGGAGTTTTGAACTAAAGACGTGATGCAAATTAACTCGTTTTTTGAGACAAGTGCTGGCAGTGGGACTCAAACTCGAGTTAATATGAAAACAAACTTACCAGCTTATCACCAGACTATCACCTTAAGTAGTCTTAGTTTATGTTCTCTGAATTTTTTTTTTTTGACATATTATGTTCTCTGAATTGAAATTGAGCAAAATTTACAACAAATAATTTATTTTAGTATTGCAATTGAAACCCTTTGAAACAAAAGAGGCTCTAAGGCACAAAATGCATGGTTGCATATTTTTTACAATTTGATTTTGTACATTTGTTTTATATATGTAGGCTTAAACTGTTTCCCGATGAATTGCTATGCTTTATTTGGTGCATACCTATGAGTAATAGGCATTTGTTTAATTTGTAGAAAATTAAGAAAAAGAACCTCGAACTTAACGAATGGACTAATTACTGTTATTTAAAATTGAGGACTTTCCAGCATGACAAAAAAAAAAAAAGAAAAGAAAAAAAGAGAGAGAATTTTAAAGTGCTCAAACTCAAAGCATTAATTGGGTTTAATACACTTATAAATTATCGGGTTATTTATTGTATGGGATTAAACAAAAATTATTCCTAAATTTTTATAGAAGTTTATAATTGAGTCATAAACTTTTTTTTTTATTTCAGTTCTAAATTTTTAAGATCTATTGTAATCAAATCATTTCGTCAATGAAATCGAGATTATTTCCGTTGGATTAATATACGATATTAAAAAGTTTAATCTAATTCTGTCGACTGATGGATTTGATTGCAACAAATCTTGAAAATTTATAAATGAAATTAAAAAATTTAAGAATTTAGGATCCAATTACATAAAAATTTAGGACTAGTTTTTTTTTATCCCCTTATTACATGCATTCTAATTTTTATGGGACAAACAAAAACTGACAAGGATCCAGGAAGAATAGAAAGTGGAGCCGCCCTGTTGCGTGAATCGTAACAAGAGGCTGGCAATAAGGCAGGAGCGTATGTTCAGCTCCTTTGCGTGAATTTGACAGGTTGGCGTCACAAAATCAGAACCTAACCTAGCTAGATTGTTTCAAAATTGTTTGATGACAAATTAAAGCTTGCCGTGTTGTATTAGTAAGCATACAACAACCCCAATGTGAATTCATTTACTAATGCTAAAAATATAAAGCACACACACACGTATATGCATATACATAAATTCTGTCAAAAAAAATATACATAAACAATTATATACTATTTTGAAGCAGCAAAATTTTCCCTTAAATCAAATTAATTCCGTAGTGAAAGATGTAAAATGATACCCGAAACGTCTCGGGGGTGTTTAACGGAAAATAATTCCATTTGTAACTAATAATCAAACTTGCTTGTAATAAATGGGGTATGCCTCGCTAGTATTTTCTTTTTTCTTTTTTCTTTCAATAAAAAAGATACACTTCCAATATTTGATCATTACACCAGTAGGTTAACGTCGAGATGGTTCATTTTGTTCTTATTCACTGACTTCTAATGTGAAAATCTTCCACACTTAAACATTAATGCAACCGAAAACATTTTTCAGCTACAGTATTTTTGTTTCTTATTTTCTTTTAAAATAGGACTAACGTCCAAAGCAAAAGTTGACCCCATCAATCAGTGCCACTTGAAATGCGAATTCGCATGGCATGGTGATTCTTGATCTTCATAATTATAAAGCTACGAAAAATTCCGAGGGATCACTTTTGGAATATATGGCATCATTAATTATCTCTTGAATCATTAATTATCTCTTTAAATGGGCCGCTGATCTCTAATCATCATCCTTATCAATAATTACCCTTTTTTCCCTCTCCCTTCTCTCTTTCTTTTTTCATTTTTTTTTTGTTCTTTTTAAAGAATTTAAGCTTGGATATCGTTACTTAGAACTTAGAAGTGGCTGACCATGTAATTCGTCCCGAGCCGCTAGTAGAATTAATATTGGGGCGGCTCATATTTGATTAGATAGGCAGCCACTTTTGAGGTTTTTAGACTTTTAGGAAAGAGGGAGGTAAGATAGTGCCTAGGATAAAGGTGCTTGATATGATGTTAAAGCTGGAACAAGATAAAAAAAATTCCATACACACCAAACCAATCCTTCAATCTATCACTGAAATAATTGATCAAAAATCTATCACTGAAATATGCAAGCATATATAGCCTTTAAAGTTTTTTCATATGCTTGTCTATCGTCGTCACAGTAAAAATACACGAAAGAAAAAGAATAAGAGAGATTTGGTCCGAGATTATTGCCAGCCACTCGCATATAGGTATAGCATTGATAGTTCGTGTCCTTTTCTTTTTGTCAATCAAAGGTGAAGAGAGACTCATTGATCATTTTTGCAAACAACAGAAGAATATTGTCAAAATCATCAAATTGCTCTTTTTATCCATTCTTTGTATAAATACATGTAAAAAGGAAAAAAAAAAAGATAACATACGTATGTAGGATTAATTTATGGCAGTTAAAAATAATTAATATGGTACTCCTAACCAGCAAACGTTTTAGGGGGCTTATGTATTGTAGGGAAAGGTTTCAATGATGTTTCCATAATTGATAATGCGAAAGCCTCATTTTCGAGTTACTGCAACACTAATTAATTAGTTGTCTGTTTCCTTGATGCTTCTCTTCTACTGTATTAGAATCAATATAATAACAAATGTAATTTATCTATTTTATATCATTTGATATGATAATTTTGTAATGATTTGACATATTTTTTTTACACTTGATCAAAGTTTAAGTCTCAGTACTGACGCTTAAGACAACACTAGCCTCCCTTACTCACAAAATTTGTGACGTGGTACTGATTTCAGACTCATTAATATTATACTTGACTTAGAAAAATTACGTTTGGCTTCAGTAATACTCAAGTGATAAGTTTATTTCTTTAAGAGTAATTGAATAAAATATAATAATGATAAAATGTCAGTTTCAGTTCGAAAATTTAGTAACTTTCATACTCATTATAAACTTTTTTTTTACTATTAAAAAAAGAAATCTATCTATCTAGTTGGTGTTATTCTCTGTCATAATTATGTATAATTAATGGACACGCACTTAATTGTACTGCCTCCTGTTTGAAGATGCCATTTTTGCCCAAAAAAAAAAAAAAAGATGCCATTTTTGAATTTAATTAACAGTGAAAATTATCTCTTTTTATGACAAAAATTTTAAAAATAACATGCATGCGCACAATGCAACCGGGGGATGGTGCAGACGTTGAGTTTTGGTCATGATGTCTATCTGCTGTTGTTGGATGCATATGTATATGACAGGGGTGTGCTGTGTAGTTCCTCAGTATTAGAATTTGAATCTTAATTATTCATCTGGACTGATTTCAGAGGGAATGCAGACTGAACCACATAAAGAGAGGAAACGAGTAGGTTAGGTTTCATGACTTGCAAGATAAAATACACTTAAGAGTTGAATTTAGCGTTAACATTCTAATACTTAAATCAGCAATAGGTAAAATGATAGTGGGATCAAGGTATCTAGAATAAGTATGAGGTCATTACCTTGACAATAGTACATCTTGCAGTATTTATAGATAATTAGGTAGGTCATAGCTGACTTGGTGAGGGGTCGTACTAAAAGGAGATGAGTCATATTTGGTTCATCGGGTCTAAGATCTCGGGTGATAACCCGAGTTCTGAGGTCGAGTCTGAGTCTTCATAAATGGGCTTTTCTAACGAGGTGGGCCTTGGTTTTGTAAATTTTAAGCTTAAGCCTAGTCCTTATCAATTATATATATGGTAATGGACCTAATGGTATCCCTCCCATTCCTTCACAACCATAGAAGATAATTTTTCTACCCCCGATGGGTGGGACGAGCATACTCTATGTAAGCCATCTAACTAAATTATGGTATATAGATAAGTCAAAATCATAAACAAACATTATTTATGTTTTTTTTCTATCATTTTGGTTTGAACCTAGCTAGTTATGTTATATATAAGACGACTTATGTATATATACTTGTTTGAGGTTCACAACAAGCATATATAGAAAAGGCCAGCCAAAATGACACCCTGCTTGCTTCTTTGTAGGCACAGAAGAAGGCAGGAATGGATACTGGTCGTCGCTGCGTGGACTTAATTTTGCAGTGAAATTCGCTCTGGTCCCCCATGTCTTCCAGTCTCTGGAGGGTACAAAGTTTGGAAAAGCGTTTAAGACATGTGGGGTTCAATTGAATTGACGAGCAGCTAGATGTTTTAATACTGCCAAGAAAGCATGACAATTGACATGGACTCTGTTGGTTACTCGTTTATAGTTTTCTTTTCATTTGTGGTGGTTATCAATCGTTCAATTCGCTCTCTAGCTAGCTGGGGCAAGATGAATATATTCATGTCATGTCACTCTTTCTAGCTTCTTCTTCTTCTTTTTTTTTTTCTTTTGGTTTACGCTTTCTAGCTTCTTTATCATTTCAGGTGTGGGCTATAGTGCAGTGCAACAACTTGCAAGCCAATTAATTAATGATAGTACTCTTTTTTTTTTTTAAATGCGTGCACATGATGCACATTAATTTTTTTTTATTTTAATCCAACGCAATTCTTTTTTCCATTTCAATAGATAAGGTGCAAACGATTTTTAGGGAATAACAGGCAGAATAAAACATTTTTTTCCTTGAAAAAATCTTGCAGCACAAAGTCAATCACGTTGACTAGAATATGATCCGCACGTGTTCTTCGCTAAATTATCTGAAGGTCCCGTGAAGAATTTACCTTTACACACACAGACACGCATACAGAATGTGGTGTTTAGGATCAGTGTAGAAGTTGCAAAATACAATAACTATTTTTGAGAAACTTTGCGAAAAATCACATTCCATTTGCTCGGTTCAACCCGAATTTGGTTTGTTCATGGCCCTCAAGCCAAGCTCATTAAGCCATTATCAAACCAAGCTCATCAAGTGGGAGTTGTGTGGTTAAAAAATTTTACATTGAAAGTGAGAGGAATGAATAAGTAATATATAAATGAAAATAACTCATAATTCTAATATTTTAAAGTTTGGATTGAGATATGATGTGAAACTCATTTGTTTGTTATTTATTTGAATCATTGGATCATGCTCAGATTTCTTCTCGAATTTAGACTCTCACGTTTGCCTACAATATATGTGCGCATGCGAGTGTGTTATGCAGCATTACTATGAACACAATTCTTGTGCAGATATTTAATGTTTTGTTTTTTTTGGCGTTATGCTTATACGCTATTTGAAGTCAATTTCAAAGCAAGTGATTAGATTAGGTTAGATTTATCACTTTGATTTAACTCAAGCCGAATTAATTATCCATTATGATTGGAAGCTCATGAAGAAACTACCTTCTTATATCATGACCTTACTTGTAATTGAATTTTAGTTGACGGCCGCCTAAAGATTCATACATCTATGTACAACTTCGCCTACGCGTACATACTAATTAGACAATGGCTTGTCAATGATCCAAGCACATGCATCTTTTATGCATCTTTCTGGTCCATATATTATATACCACATGGAATTGGAAGGGACGATACGATAGTATACATTGTCACTGGTCCCCAAAGAGATGCCCCCTTATAATTTTTTTTTAAACAACAAAAAAAAAATTTATTGTGAATATGTCAATTATTAGATTTATAAGTTGAAGCCAAATTAATTCCGTGTGTGTCTTATTCAATTTAACTTATAGGAAAAGATTCACCACTTGAATATTATTAAGTCGTAGAAAGTCTTTCTCAAACCAACCATAACGATTATCGAGTTAAGAACTAATCTACGCGAGTACAGTTTAACAAGTGGTTAAAGAAAAATATTATTTTCAAATTGGGACTCAAATCCGGATTTTAAGTACCCTTATAATTAGGAGAAATCATTGGGCTGAAAAATTATATATATATATATGGTATCCTAAATCCAGTCTTCCCTTTTATCTTTTGTACATTTTCCATTATTTCAGGTAATGGTAGATGGTGACATAGCCACACGAAGGCAACCTAAAGCTCTATCTACAACGACGTTACAACGTTGTATATATTACATCACACATTTGGTCCCAACAGCTTTAAGCCCTCCATTTTAAAATGCACGTCCATGGATCACATAAAAATTTAAGGCCGAGTAAGAAATTTTTTTTTTTTTTTAGAATGGTATTTATGCAAAAAGAATGCGACCCAAGTTATACGGAGAAGAATAAATATAATTTATAAACTAATGAATCATGACGAATACTCTCATGGTCATACATATATATATATATATATATATGGCGGATCCTACTATACACACAAACTCAATACATGCATTATATATAGTACTCCATTAGTGAATGAAAGAATTATTAACCAGAACATGCATATAGAGATGTATGTAAACTTATTAAAATGGACGAACCTAATTGTTGCCAATTAATTTATTTTGGCAGTTGAAGCGTATTAATTGGGTTCACAGCAATGGTACTCGGTGATGTTATAGAAATTAAAGGAGATTTTAAAGGCTATATATATATTTATATATATATACACCCAGCGACTTCTAACAAATCTATGCAGTTTAGAATAATAATAATAATGATAGGTAATAATAATAAATATATTTGATTGGCTTTGAAAGAAAAAAAGGGAATCTGTAGGTAAAGGATAAAGCTGTGAACTTTCTATGCCAGGAAAAAGGGTAAAATGGAGCAAGAAGACATCAATGCATGATCTCAAAGAAGTGTCAAAAGAAGGGGCAGGAGGCAGGCCTTGAGATGCAAACAGGGAAGAAAACATGGAAGAGACCGACCCAGCCCAACCCAACCCATCCAAGGATGAACACAAATTTCTTTTTTTTTTTTTTTGATCAATTGGAGGCCAAATTTCTATTAGTCTCAGTTTTTTTTTTTTTTGGTCTACAATGAGAGTATAACCACCCTATAGAAAAAGGGGAATTTGTGCACCCAATTGGCCTAATGGCCAGCTATCCATCTGCGCTACGGTAGTGGATCTGTTAGTCTCAGTTTGCATATAAGCGAGGGAATCATTAAACCGAAACGAACTAAGAGAACCCTCCCAGACTCCGCCATCAGCTGTGTCCAGGCCCTAAGAAAAGCCCAGACCTCTATGTTCACTCCCATCCCACGAGCTATGCCCAAGCCTAAGTTTGAGCCTAAAAGTTTCCCGGTCCTGGCTGGAAGGCTTAAACATAGAATAGTGATTTTTTTTTTTTTTTCTATTTATCACGAATTAATATATTTATTGATATAATAAAATTTTTGGTAATTCTGATTTTTTTATTTTAAAATTAAATTTTATATAAATTTAATATCATCTTAAATTTTTAATTATTAATCGTCATTCGTAACGTTTTCTGAAAAAAAAAAAAACTTTGATAAAATTTTTCATTATTAGTCGGGATCGGGGATGTCCAAACCATTACCAGTCATAGTCAATACTCGTCCTTTATTGGTTATGGAAGGAAAGTGCCAAAGAACCAGAAGAAGAGCGAAAAAACAAATACATAAATGAATGAATGAATGAAAGAAGTGAGAACAGCTACGGATTGGATGGCCATGGTATGACCACCACTGCAATCATTACTCTTCGCCCAGCTTGTCATTGTATCTACTGTACGCTTCCTTGGTTCTTCCGTCGGCAACTTACCCCATTATTCCAAATTAATTTATCTTTGGATATTTCTTATTTATATTTATAAAAACAATATTATTTTTAGTGAAGACTGCAGAGAGACCAATTCACTTGGGAGAAGAGCGACGGCGGCGGATTTTCAGGTACCCAAACTTTCCAGCACCTGGTGAAGAGCCTTCAAACACGTACGGCAAGAAGCCTGTGGCGTCCTTATATTTGTTTTGAATCTAGAAATTACAGAAGATCACAGATGCCGTGAAATTTTACTGATATAAGTAAAAACGCTTTTACCTGCTAATAAAAATAATAAAAATAAGAGAAAATGTTTGTGTTTCGAAATTTGATATTTCGATTGATATTTTAATTAAAATTAAGACTGATATTTTTAAAAATATTTATTATTTTTATATTTTTAAAAAATTATCAATTTTATTTTAAAAATATTAATTTAATTTTAATTAGATACCAACTGAAACACTAAATTTTTAAGTACTCTAAAATAATACACTGTGTCCACATTTGCTTTACTGCCAGGGAAGTAACATATGACCGCAGAACAAAAAAAAAAAAAAACAGCAGTAAGGTGTAGGTTTTACCTCAATAATCTGTTGATTGCTTCTCAAACAATTCTTTCCCATAACACAAACTGCACGCCGCTACCCCCACCAGTTATCTTTGCTCCGTACAGAGTTCCATTGTCCAAGTTGGAAGATTTACAATGCTGCATTTGCTGTACCAATTCCACCAGTCTATCTGTCCCAGTGGAACCAAGCCCACATGCATTATAGCTGTAATGGCACTGCAATAAATGAAGCCACAATCAAAACAAGAATGAAACATCAGAAACAAATTTGCAATCGTTTGACGAGGCAAGTTTCGCTAGTGAGCTTTCGGTCTCCAAAAATCCTACAGCGTTTTGAAGCAAACATAATAGGTAGGTCAAGTACCTGATACATGAGCTCGCCCAGCGTAGAAAGTTGTTCTTCTGACGCAGCAGCAGTTAATAATGCTTTAAATGCCTACGCATCAATTAAAAAGGCATGAGAAATGAAGGACATCTTCTGTTCATAAAAGAACATGAAGCACATTGTTATACAACAACGACAAGGAATGTAATTCATCAGATTATACTTAGTACCGGTACGAAAAATTAAATCATCCTGGCTGCAGCTGCAAACTAACTAAAGTCTGTCTCTGCGAATCCTGGCTGAAGCTAGAGAGTATTAATAAGACTAACAATAGTTATCATTTTGGATTGGTCATTCTATTTTCTTTTAAGGGCTAATCAACCTGGTCAACTCTAAAAATATTACTAAGACTGATGAGCTTCAGGTACCAACAGGTCATTAACTTTTCGTTTAACATGTTTTTTAGAACCTGGCCAACTAAAATTTTCCCTCTAATTTCACTTGACAAAATAAATATATCAGAAGCATCAAATTTATATGACCCAAAGTACATAAAGCGCATCTAAAATTAACAGCTAGATGCATTACATAGCTAAAAAATGTTTTTGTGTCAGCAGAGCAATGTTAAAAAAAAAAAGGTTTAGCAATGAAGCAAGCCAAAGATAATTAATCAAGTGGAAATTTTGGTGAATGTTTGAGATAGAGAAGTAGACGTGTTAAAATCCAGTGTCATTAAGCAAAAGTAGCAAATACAACATGATTATTTTTCTAAATGAGAAAGGGACATGGGCAGGTGTTGCAGGACATTTTCAAATTTTGGAAGGTAGTTTTGGGGGGTGTCTAACAAACCTTGACACGGAAGTTCTCATAAATAGGATGCATAGCAGACGCTGACACTGTGTAGTCATGATTCTGGTCCATTACTGTGAAGGAATCATCATGATCAATATATTTCTCCACGAATTCTTGACCCGTCATTATCTCTGGAAGTTTATTTGCATATGTACTTAGGTATCTGTAAGAAATGCAAAGCAGTTGGCTTAATTCATATTCTGCTCACCCAAGTAAGAAAAAAATGTATGATTGTGTAGCATGTCATAAAAGTGGGAAATATGTGTAAGTCGAGGAACTAGAAAGTCAACATTAAAACTGGCACACTCACTTCCACTCTCTCTCACTCACTCACTCTCTCTCTCTCTCTCTCTCTCTCTCTCTCTTCAACCCACACACACACACGCACACACGAACACCCTGCAGTTTGCAGACACTGCTACAATAAAATCATTAAAGAAAGTGATTTAGAAGAGAAATCCCTTACCTATGAGGTGGCAGATTGCATAAGTACTCTAATGAAACCTCGGTTTCAAGTAGATTTGTTCCAGACTTCTCCATATCATCGGGGTTACTTTGCGCCAGCAGTGAAGATGCCACAGACTTTATAATCTTTCGGCCCATAAAAGCTCCAATTCTCACAGAACCATAGTCTGAACCACCAACGCTGAAAACACAGAGAGAGAGAGAGAGAGATAACAACATAATTCTCGTCAACCCCGAGAAAAAAAATGTAGGCACAACTATAATTCATATCAAAAACAGATGGCAAGTCAAGAAAAGGTGATGAATTTCTGCATATGCGCCATAGATGGTTATCATTTAATGTTGGATTTCGTGAATGTTTTGCACCAGTTGAGCTTCTATCCAATGTTTCTTCACTTCAAGAACAGCTTTATCACCATTCCAATACATATAAGTGCAAAGACTGCTGCTTGTGAGTGTGTGTGATCTTCAAATTTAAGCATTCAAATTTTGCAGCTTTAAGGAAAATGGTATACCTGTGTCGCAGTCCTGAATCTATTCCCCAGAATCGTATATGTGATGGGATATCAACTAGTCCTAGTACTTCAGCCGGCTGCGGAAAATAAAACATATGACTTCCAGCCTTACCCAGGAGACATCATAAGCAAGCTTTCAGCAGCGGAAGGAAGATTTACCTGGCAAACCATTGCAAGAAGCTTGTTTGTTTCACCACACGCTGAAGCCATCTGATCCATCACCCCACATGGAGCTCCAACAATGTGATTCTCCACCTATGTAAAGAAATAAATTTAAGGAATGTTACGCACATAAACTTTAATGTAACCAAAGAAATTGCTGGCTCTCTTGGCTTGCCTTCTGGCAAAGTATAGCAAGATCTCGAGGGGCAATGTTCAAACCTGCAAATAAATAGGTACAAATACAATGATTGGTGGTAGAGGATGAGGACGAAGGATAACTAATCAATATATAAGTCGTATAGAGTAAAAAGTATAGTTATCTTCAGCTTATTGTAATTGATTTATGCTTACCTTCCATAGCTGCTATCTTTCAGTTCCCTTGATTAGCCTTTGCATCATTATTACATGTTCAATAAAATGAGTTTTCGTAATAATTTCCAATGGGGAGCAGCAAGGTCTATAGATCTTTCTTTACCATCAACAAAACATTAATTGACTGCTAACTTCTTATTCTCCCATTTCAAAGATTTAAGAATTTTTCCAGTCCATAAGATTCTGACATTTGGGCATATGTATATATATATATATACACGCACACAAGAAGCATAGTCACCATGAGCAGCAGCAAGAGCAGACATGGTGGCAACCTCCACTGCAGCAGAAGAAGAAACACCTTTGCCTTCTGGAACTCCAGAAGAAACCTGAAGGTTCAAAGAAGAAAATTTTGGTGTAACAAGATTAATGCAAGATAGTCCATGTCAAATGACAAAACAATTGGAATTGTCCAGACATTCAAAAGACATTAGGGAAAAAATCCCTGGTTCAATAGAGCTTAATCAAAGATGGAATCTAATGGAAATTTTGGTATAAGATTCATGTAAGGAAACTTTTGAAAACAATGGGTTTACTGATTAAATTATTTATTTTTCAAGATATCTGGTCAGTGGGGAAAAATCTCTCCAAATAAAATAACAAATTCTATCAAGGAGTTAAGAGACAAACCAGCATGCTGATGCTATTTTCAAAATGAACACCCAACTCGGTTATTAATACCAGAATTGCACCTGCAACATATGCTGCCCACCTGCAAGGTTTTCAATAAGAAACAACCAGAATGCAAAATTACATATAAGTCTAAGCTTCTAAAATAGAATGACCACCTACTTCTGAGATGGATCACGGGCAAAATACTGGCGTGCCTTCGCATAAGATATTGGCTGCTCACCATCCAAAAACTCAGACAAATCCATGTCAAACATTGGTCCCCGATTGTTCAAGTCTGACCCAAATGACACCTAAGATGGCCAAAGTTAAGAAGTGTACATAGTCTAAATTATAATTAAAGGATGTTTTAGCATGGGTGAAGCATCTGAAGCAACTCCTAACATTTCTGTCATTCAACCCCATACTAATGTCTTGTCACGATGTAATATGATACAGCAAGTGTGAATTCTGTATTTCCAATCAATCATTAAAGATTATAAACAGAGAAATTTCTATCAACTAGTGCCAATCAGTGTGAGAATGGGACCAATAAGCAGCATCAGCTCGTGATACTCAGCCAGCCTTATGAAAATAATTCAAAATAATCATCTAGGAGAGTTTATGAAGAAACAGAAAATTCATTGAACCATAAAGCATATCCATCACATTTATTCTCCATGAACCAAACAGTCATGCATGAGAACAGAAATTTCTTTCTTAGCACGCAATAGTTGTTTTAAAATCTATTTTAGAAAGGTTGAGGTAAAAAAGCAACTGAATCATCTAAAAGAGTAGTTCAAATATGCTGTTTTTCTGCAGTAGGGAGCTCCTCTTTTAAGTAATCAAAGAATCGTGTTACAAAACACTAAATAAACATTGCGTGACGCTTTCACAAATAATCATTGCTTGCTTACATAGAACAATAAGTACTTCTGTTTTTAATTGCAAATGTTGCAATATATGCCTTAAAAAGATTTTGTCCCAGTCTGGTATTTTCCCATTATGTGTACGGTTTCAAACGTGTCAACTACATTGTCAGTTTTCTTTGTGAAATATTGATGTTTCCATCATTTGCCTATACATAACAAGTTCTTTCGCATGATAAAGCACAAAAGGAAAAAGGTTGCCACATGCTTACTATTTCAAGAACAGGGGTTGCCTTCTCTTTATCAGAATTATGCCTAGCCTGGGCATGCTTCCACAGGTTTTGATTTCTTGGATGATATGTCTGGATAGCAACATGGCATGCTTCTCTGATGGGCATCTGCAATACAATCCAGATCGATAAAAAAAAGGGGAAAAAATGCTCAAAATTGTTACAAAAGAAAATGAGGAAACTTATAACAGATACAACAATGTGAAAGTCATGCTTGCAAAATGATCACATAAGATTTAAATGTGATAGATAAACAACAATAGCCTTAATGGAACATCAAAACTAAAAAAGAGAACAAACCTGCAAAACAAGGCTTCCAGAATAGTCTGCAATGCCTCCCATCACATCTAACCTTCCAGGTGCTCTTGCTATATGATTTCCTCCTGCATGACAGGGAACATATTAAAAATTGAAAAACATGCTTAAAGTTCTCCATCTATGGAAATCAAACAGCACCGACTTGCACAATTGTGGACCACTTAAAGTTCATCAAACAACTTCAAGAATACAAGTACGGAAGCTTAAAAACTACCAGTCTTGATCTGATTGATGTTAGATCTCCTATATAAGCAAATGATAGCAGCATATGTAAATTCAAAAAAAATTAGTCTACTATTCTTCTTTGCAACTTGCATTTTCACTGTGGAAGCAGTTATCAGAGTTGACTAATGATAAGGATAGTGACCCATTTTCTTGTTACTACAATTGTGCATAGTATGAAAAGTATGCATTAGCGTATTTATTGAGCCTCTTCCCTGCAGTGCATAAGATTGTGGATCTAATTCATGCACAAAAAAGATTCTGTAGTATTAAGAAGCTATGAACAATATCACGTGCATAATTCATACAAATGGATATGCACATACACATCTACTTTTTTTCATCAATTGCACATTTAAAATTTAGTCTTACATGATATGCTCACATTGCACACAAATTGAGTAGAAACATTGTTAATAAAAGCATTTGCAGTTTATAAAGATCAAAGCAATTGTGCTTGATACATCCATTGCAGAATTGGAAAGAAGATGTGAGATCTAATTTGTTATCTCCTCAAACTGATGATATCATGAAAAAAGCAAGACATATCTAAAATATGTAATAAAATAAAAATCTAAGATCTGCGTGTCATGTCACCTACTATGGAGACAGCCTGTTACCCAATTTCCAGTGAATATACCAACCTTACAGTATAAGATTAGGATTTTTCTACAGTGAAGTTTGATAACTATAAACAACCATATGCATCAAAAGACAATAAAAATGAATCAAGATAAGAGAATCAAGAATAGAGAAAGACCTCCCAGTTGAATAAGAGAGCTGCAGCCTGATGCTCCCGCATCTGGTCCTTTTTGTCGTTGCTGGAGTCATGCAGAGCAGCCAAATCTGCCAAGCTCTTCAAAAAACTCCTAGTATCAGAAAGACCCTGAAGGTCTCCATGGAGAATCTCAAAGTCTTGGATATCTCTACTGAGGAAGGACAAGAAGAAACTAGAAATTAATGAAAGGTTACTGAAGTAAAACCAAAAACCGTATGATTCAGGAAGTTAAACAGACCCACATAGTCGGATTCAATGGTCATTATAATACGGAAAGTTAAAAGAAAGACTAGGAAAAGGAACAGAAAGTCACGTGTCTGTTTGGGAGCTTATTTGGTTGTCTTCGGCAAATGGAATTCCTGTGCGACGAATCCAACTGTTTTCTGCAAGATTATACCAATCTGGAGTAGAAATACCTCTACCAGAGACTCTTTGCATTTGATACCCAAGTACAATTGCATCTCGCAATCTCCTAGCTCCACAGGGCTACATGAGAAAGCAAAATGATTTTTAATAGACATGAGACCTAGGGAGGAACGATAAATTGCTCTTGGGAGCAACACAGGCAAGAGGGCCAGCTTCTTCAAACATAGATAGGTTTCTAAAGAATCATCTGCAAGACATGTTACAAGTTTTTAAGAGCATTCTGTATCTGTGATGAGTGGCCAAGTGCATGACAGAGAGTAAAATGGCCGTTCAAAGCTATAATGTCGACCAAAAAAGATGGTGCAAGAAGATTGCTCCACAATGGATGACCTTAAATGTCCACCAGGTTGGCGAGACTAGCATAGCAAGAGAAATATGTGTTTCGGTTCTGCCAGGTAAATGGTGCAAAATGCAGAGAAAAAATAGTTACTCTAGCCTACACCAGGGGCAGGAAAATACTATGCATGGATATCTAAAGGACCAAAGGGCTGAAAACCGACATTCTATACTATAGGGTTTGTCTGCAACAATCTCACATAAATGAACACAAAATGGACATAGGTGGCTAATGATGATACCAGCAACCAACATAGCTAAGAAGCAATGGATAAGAAATTTGACCTTGTCAGAGAAGGAGACTTTTCCAAGAGCTGTATCCTGCAATATGTGAGCAGCCACCTGAATAAAAACAGAAGAAAATGAATCAATGGCTGAACTACCATACAAGGTTCTTAAAACGTTTTACAAGCACAGAATGCTTATATCCTAACAATACAATTTATAGGAAAAGATTCAATTAAATGGTTTCAGGGATGCATGAAATGAGTTAAATGCTTGGCACTTGTTTATGCAGTGACTTGAGACGTAAATAAAGAGTGAAATATGTTATTAAAATGCTGTTTAAATATTTCCAGTTGCAATGTTTTTCCTATAAGTGGGATCAACAGTAGCTATCCGACTGTACTTCATGTTAATGTATACAATGAACAGATAAAATGGCATGACTGGAAGTGTAGTTAGTTCAATCTCACAGAACGTTAAAAAGATGCCTCTGCACTGGTGTTTCTAGTTTTTTCCGCAAGAAAAAAGACGGGCAGGCTTTCACATGCTTGCATACAACTATAAATAACATACAGTTGCCAAAGGATAAAACTATTGTTGTCATGACAGCGTGAATCAGAATTTCACTCATTGAAATGAAATTCTGCCTGTGACAAGATGTTTATGGATTTTATTGAATTCCACAGTCAACGTAACAGAAATGGCTCAGGCTCAATGGCAAAAATTAGTCCTTAATAAAATCCTAGCCAGTGGGGGTGGGGTGTGTTAAAAAGCCCGGTGTAGGTACTCAAATGGACTGGAGAGAATTACTTACTGATGATGTTCATGAAACCTCTGAACAGTAGCAATTACATAGAACACTCACCGATAAGAGAAGGTGATTTGCAACATAGGCTTCCATGGTCACAAAAGTCCAGTTTGATTCAATTCAAGAGTATAACCATCTAGTCCTTCTAAACTGAAGGAAGAAGTGCTTTAACGGTGACCAAAAGAAAGGAGGCCAAAAAGGGGGAGGTAATGGGTAAAAATGAATAAACTATTGGCTGTTTTATAAGATTTATTCTTTCCCTAGATAGATGAAACTAAAATTATTATTTTCTTTCCATTACTGTGTATTGGAGCAATCAGAATGAACAAAATATGAGTTCCAAGCCCATAAACAAGCAACATCAAAGAATATAAACATTTTTCTGAAGGCATACCTCACCACCATTGGTACCTCCATCATAGCATGGTTTCAAGCTGAGAGCATGCTCTAAATATGGTGCCCAGCATCCAGTGATCAAATCTCTTCTAATCATCTCAACGCCACTTTGGTAATGCTGGTTTTAGAAAAAGTGCAAAATCAATTACATGATCAGAAGCTCAACACCTACAGGCTGCATATTTAGACAAATCGTGCACCGAATTTGATGCAGCCAGTCCTACCTCAAGCATATTTCTTAAAAACTGTTCTTCATTGAAGTAATCTCTTCGCACAAATACAAAAGGCACCTTGTGAGCCAGTGCTTCACTAGCTGTACCATATCCAATTTTTCCTAGAATAGCAAGTGCAACTCAGGTGTGAAGTCACATTTCCATCAATTTGGCTAATCAGCTAAAAAATAAACAACTAGAATACCAAGCATGCAATCTGAGGCTGCTATTAAATCAGGTGTATAAACGTCTTTTGGAAGATTGATAAAATTAGGTGGAAGTTCCTGACCATCTGAAGCACCACAGACCTTTGCAAAAGAGAACAACAGTTATTTTGTCAGAAAGAAACTATGAAAATAAAGATACATGAGTTGCAATCATTGTAGGGATTTTGCTTTCCACGGTATCTGATAATAGTAATTGTATTATATGCTTAAACCTAACTTACCAGACACTTCCAACCCAATGGCAAATACTCCTCCTTCAACTTCCAACCAGCCGACTGAAAGTGGCAGACAATAGGGTAAAATAAGGTCAAACCATTTATAAGAACTAAAGTCAAACATTCTTCTTTCTAAATAAAGATCTGTCCACTCAAATGGGAAAAATCAACAGCTACATGTCAAAGCAATTATCATGGTTTTGGCTTTCCCAAATCATCCACCATGGATACCCTGGGGGAAGATAGAGAGTCTTCAGGTAGGTGATGCGAGCCACATCCAATTCCTGGAGACCTTATTACCATAAGCCAGAGGATGAGTTATTGACATCTAAAACCTAATTGCCCCTAACCCCTTCTTTGTAGGACAGGCTATTTACATTTCACTTGATGGTCAAAGGCAAATTGGAAGTCAAGCGGTGGGAAAGCATCAATTCAAATTTCATAGTCATTCGGCCTGACCATAGAGAATATAAGCCAGATAAAGGATACTAGTATGTAGAACTTGGCCCAGTTTTTAGAAAGGAAACAGCTAGGGTAATATGTAAGGAGAGAAGAAAGGATAATAGCATCGATTGCACAATATAAAAGAAGGATCTAAAATTGAATCCTGAGAACTAAAGCAAAGAAGCAGAAAAAGTATGAGACAGTCCCCCTGGCCCATTCAAGTTAGGGGCACTGGAAAGATCCACAATGCAATCAGGCATGTAGAGGGACAATAGAAAAAAATTAAAAACCACATTCAAGGAACGAAAGGTAATGCCAACCTGTCCACCAAAATTGAAAATTAAAAGCTTGACATCTTCTCCAACTCCAAGTTCCTTCCTCACCTGTGCACTACAGAAAGGTTAATTGTATTCTGCAGAGTACCTTTACTCATATCCGCGGACCAAATATTTATCTTTTATAACAAACCATAAGCCAAACCTCTTGTCTAGATTTAAGTACTCTTCGCACAACAAGAGGTATGTCAATAACATCACGGAAAGCAGGCACTGTAAAAAAAAAAAAATTCATGCATTCAATCCAACTGGATGTCCTTTCACAGGACATGGAGAACAGAAAATAAAGAGCTTGTTAGTATAGGGGACCGAATAACGCACAATATATAGTGCCCTTACCTTGCCTTAAAGGACTGAAATCAGTAAAAATACAAAGTAAAAGGAGAAGAAGAAAGAACAAATAAAACTATTCTTGCACAAACATACTTGGGCAATACCCAGGCAAACGAATTAGAAATTCGCAACGAGAATAATCCTCAGCGATCTGCAATCAAACAACAAAGTTTAGCATGATGAATAGTATCTACCATCCCTTGGTGAAACAAAAAAAGTGCTGGGATGCGTGTTGATGTATGTATCAAGCTTCCAGCACAACAGTCAATTTGACTGAGAAAATATGTTAAGAAAGAAACTTTGCAGGGTCCTAGATCAGCGGAACAAGCAAAATTATAGCTTCCTGAGCAACATAAGCTATGGAGGGTGTGCATAACTCCTGCAAAATGATCTGTCGATTTAAAGGTCAAATCTATCTATCAATTCCCTTCAATTGGTTACGAAAAGCAAAACTCGGTGGCACCCCATGATGCCAACTTCAGTAGCTACTTTGCTCACCTCACTCTTTTCAAATAATATATTTTAAAAAATCTATCAAAAGCAAACCACTTATATGAGACTCCACAGCGACATCTATACCCAAAAACAACACATTTTTATGAACAATACAAAAGGCACTTAAAAACGTATGTTTTGCATACAAGTCTAATGACTCAACGGCATATCCAACCCAATGTGTTACTATTTCTACAGCAGGAAGCATAGAAAAAGGATCTAATAATTAGAAACCAAGTACTTTATTGGCCTACTAAATCTCTAGCACAACATTATGAAGCTATTGATTCTGAAAAATAAAAATTTTAAAAAAAAAACCTGTAAAACAATGGAGCGATGATGATATCCAGCATCTACTATATACTCTGCATATAGAAAGTCCCAACTGCCAAAAGTTTCACTTGTGAGGAAAATATAATTTCATAAATACAAGTTTTTGTAGAATTCATGAAGCCTGTAAGGAAAATAGCATAATGTTCAGATGTTCACATAATGCTTTAAAATCAAGAAGAGTACAGACGCTGTTAAGCTTGATAGCTATACATTACAACTGATACAGACCTCAAGACTAATTTGTTCCCTTTTGCTTCAATATCCATATAATTTTCCAAACTCAAAATTTTACTAATTGCTTCACCTTATAGATCCATGTTCATTTTCTTGTTTTGACAGCTATTATAGCCTCTCAAATACAAATGATTTTTGTTAATCATTCCCAATGACTACCAGTTGAGCTAAAGGATAAGCAATATTCATCAGTTTATAACTGCTAAAATAGCTTTGAAGAAATTTAGAAAACTTCCCACAGCATAGATTTTAATATAGATTTGTGAAGAAATTCTACAGTGTAGAAGTGCAAAAGTTGTGAGGAAAGGCTCTATTCAGAAATTAGACAGAAGAGACTACCTGAAGTTGGAGGCACAAACAGCAGGTATCCCAGCATCATAAGCTGCCCGACAGGCAACAGGAACAACATCCGAAACCTGTTTCCAAAGAGACATGAAATAATGAATTCATGCCATTAATGAAATAAAGAAACAGTTCTGAAGGAAAAACACCATAGACACTAGAAAAAGAGGATGAATACGTGAAGCAGATAGCATCATAAGCATATAATTACCACTAAGTTAGCTTCGATAGACTTCAGCCACTCAACTTCCCTTGCTAAAATAGAATCTCGGGGAATCACTGCTATCTGGGAATACTGGATCAAAAAGATTTAGAAAACAAAACTCAATCAAAAACCTGGCAAGAAAGATGAATTAACCAAGATGATGCATTCACCTGAACTTAATGAATGAGACTATTATAATTATGATCACCACGGCACTATTAACTTCGCATGAAGCTTGCACCATACCTTTTCCAAGGAGGCAAGACGATCAACTGTCAAAGCATCCACTTGAACAGATCCAGAGTCAAGCAGTTCCTGTTCTAATGCAAAGTATATCGTAAGGATCTTGATTCTGAAATTTGGAAAGTTGCTATGGTTAAATTCGCTTGGAAGGCTCAGATAATTATCGAAAGTCAATACTATGAAGTACTAAGTAAAAAACTTAACGTTTCTTTTTTAACAGAACCCACAATTTATTTTCCCTTAATCAATCAGGAGCAATGTCCTAAACCTTTTGGGTGTCCAAATTTATGTACATCAAGAATGAGAGAATTAATTTAACAAAGGATTATCAATCATCATCACAAACCATGCAACTTTATTGGATGACTAATATAAAGTGTAAACCCACATCAAAGCTGCATGTTGCAGAGAATGGTGCAGACAAAATCAACATAAAAAGAAAATATGAATGGGAACTAAGATTGTGAAATAAAGGACGAGCAGAAAAGAGAAGTTGGAATGGCATAACCTTTCGAAGGAAGAGTCTAGGTGATTGTATTTGAGAAGTGTAGACGAAGTCAGGAGCGGCAGTAACCACATGTACTATGTGCCCGGCAAGGATAAGATGACGAACAATCTGCACATTGATTATGACAACCACATATCGAAAATCAATATTTTTTACTACAATTTTGCTGAAAAAAAAAAGAAAAAAGCAACAACTTTGCTGATTCCAAGAAACGAAAAAAGAAGAAGAAGAAGAAACAAAGAGAGAAAAAAGTGGCAATAATTCTACCTCTCAGATACTTACTGCAAATTAGAAAGAAAACATAACAAGGTTGTTGACTACAGGGAACAGAAGGAAACGAAGCAAGAATGAAGGACAATCATATTTCACAGATTATATTTTTGTTCACAAATTTGCAAAAAAGGAAAAAAAAATTCTATGGCAAGAAACATATATAAAAGAACCCATTGTCGTCTTGATATGAGAACCGGTGAGATAAACAGCAAATCCAAGATTTTTCACTGTATCAGACACCAAGAACAGCCATGCACATCAAAACATGCATAAACCAAAAAAAAAAAAAAAGTGTTTAAAGAAAGGCAAGATTTTGAAAATTTGAAGAAAGAGATTAAAGAAAGACGCGAAAGATTCGAAAGAAAAAAAAAAAAAAAAACCCAAGAAAATGAATGAAGAAAAAAAAAAAGAAGACGTAAAAGAACACGACAACCGACAAAGGAAAGACCAGGAAAGAAAAGAGTAAAGAAAGATTAAAAAAAAAAAAACAGACAGACACGCAGTCCAAAGAAAGAAGAAGAAGAAGAAGAAGAAAAGAATGAATGTGATGTGATGTGATGTGATGTGATGGTGGAGAGTACGTAGTATTTGAGTAGAAGACCTCGGAAACACGAGTAGCGTGGCCAAAACCATGGCCAGTGACATAGTAAGCGAAAACCAGTGGTGATGTTGAAGATGGTGATGCATCCTTTCCTTCCTTCTCCATGATCACCCCCAGGCAAGCAACCCCACCCCCCCTCCCAACTCCCTCTTATTTTCTTCTTGTTTAGTTTACACTTCCCGCACACAGAGAGAGAGCGAGAGCGAGAGAGGGAGAGAGAGATCAATCTCAATGCATGAAGCAGCCTTCAATGAAGAGAAAATAATAACGGGGGAAAAGAGAGAGAGAGAAAGCGAGTAATACGGGGAAGAGAAAGAGAGATAGTGAAACGGAGGAGAGAGAGAGAGAGAGAAGAGAAGAGAGGGATGAGAGGGAGACGCGGAGAGAAAGTGCGGAGCGAGCGACTAGTTCGTATTCTATATATAATATATATATAGAAAGAAAGAAAGAAGAAAGAAAGAAGACGTGAAATCGCAAAAGAAAGGCCTATGCGAGAGGGAAATCCTGAATCCCTCTGTGCGAGAGGGAGAGGAGGGAAGCAGCTTTTTGTGGCTGTATTTGTTTAGGAGAGAAATTGAAATGAGATGGGATCCACAAATCCGAATCTGATGCATACAACTTTTCTATAACGTTCTACCAATGGTCGAATACATTGCGTCTGCTACAATAGCTCCACCCCACCCCCCCCCCAACCCACCAAAAACCCCAAAGTCCAAAAATGAATAATTAGGCATATTGGGATGGGCCCATATTTCTCCGTAGGCCCAAACATACATTACCTGTTAGTAAAGTAGTCATTTATTTAAAGCAACCTGGTCCACCTAGCCCCCCCCCCCCCCCAATTTAATTAAATTTAGTACTACATACAGCGGAAGCCCACCCCTCTTTAAAAGCAGCAAATTGCTATCCATCTCCTGCTTTGTGCTTCCCTCCGGAATAATAATTATTTTAATTCTAAATTTTTATAAACTTTTTTAATTAAATTTTAAATTTTTAAATTTTTTTAATTAAATTATTTACAATCGAATTCTTTCTATCTGCGATTGTCAATTATATCATTAAAAACATACTTTGACCAAATAGATATTCATAAAAAAACCTAAATGTTATTTATTTTAGTATTTTAAAAAAATAATTAAACTAATGTATTTAAAATTTTTTTAATTTACTTTTGTTTGGTCAAAAGGGCATTTTAAACAATTTCATTGGTAACTATTGAAATAAAGAATTGATTGTTAAAAAAACTAACAAGTGTAAAATTTAACTAAAAAATTAAAAATTTAAGATTTAATTAAAATAATTTATAAAAATTTAAAATTAAAATAATTTTTACGTGGCTGCCTTCCCTGGTGGGGGAAATAGATATTTGCTATTTTATGCACCCGGCGGGACGGCCGGCCAATTGCTCTTACATTGCCTGTCTATTCTACCATTTTTATAGACTATAGGCAGATGAGAGCACATTATGCCCAGTACCGCCACTCCGATCAATTCCTCCAATCCACATTCTCTTTTCATTTTAGCAGAAATATCAACAACAACAATGATGTCTGCCACCTCTTCCCCTTCTCTGGACCCTGTAATCATCAACTTCTCTCTCTCTCTCTCTCTCTCTCTCTCATCTCTTCCCCCCTCTGCAACTTGTAGCTCTTTGCAGTGTTATTGTCTGTCTCTGTACTTCAAAATTTTGATTCCTCTGTTGTCTCTGTCTTGTTTTTGTAGAATCTTGAATTGGGTTTTGCCAAAGATGGACCTTGACGCCTTTGAGACGCAGAAGAACAGCAACCAGAATGTGCTTTTCTGAGGTTGCTCGTCTTTCTGTTTGTCTTTTGTGTTTTTTTTCCCCTTCCCCCAGTTACACTTTGCACTTCTCTACAGTACTTTTGGCTGCGAGGGAGGCCTTCCACTATGCTTTTTCTTTGTTGATTGAGACATTGGAATAGCTATGCACGTATGTTAGGTTTGCCGATTCCTGCTACCATTTCCTTTACTTCAGGGAAATATACATTCACTGATAGCTACATATTCGTGCTCAAGTTTACATCACTCATTTAAAAGCCAAGTTTAGAAATGGGTTTTCTTATGGTATCAGGTTTAACCATTACTGATGTTGTAGAAGATCTCCTATATGATGATTAGGGGGACTCTCTAAAGCTGATTTCCTTGTATTCGGATAAGTTGTGTGCTTAATTGCTAACGAATGGTTTCCTTTTGTGTGTGTGTGTGTGTGTGTGTGTGTTTTTTTTAAACCAAGTTTCTCTGTCATTTGTTCTATGTTGAGGAGCTGAATTGTCCAGAATGTGTCTTACAGGAAAGTGTGACCTTGGAACCAGCGAAGGAGCAAGATAGACGAAGCAGAATAGGAAAAACCAGCTCAGTCACAAAGAATGATCTTCTCGTTTCCAAATCTCAAACAAGCCACAAAGATAGAGGACCACCCCCTCCATTGGTTACTGCATTGAAAACTTCGGCTGCAAAAAATGTAGCCGGTTTCCATTTCCCTGGGCATAATAGAGGGCAGGCAGCACCATCTTCATTAACTCAGCTCATAGGGTTAAGACCATTTCTCCATGACTTGCCCGAGCTTCCGGAGCTGGACAACCTCTTTTCCCCGATGGGCCCATTTTGGAGGCACAAAGTCAAGCTGCCAAATTGTTTGGCTCATCAGAAACATGGTTTCTTGTTGGAGGTACCACTTGCGGAATCCAAGCTGCAATAATGGCAACTTGTTTACCTGGTGAACATGTAATTCTTCCTCGCAATTGTCATATATCAGCCATATCTGCTATGGTGTTATCTGGAGCAATACCCAAGTACATAATACCGGAATATGACTGCAGTTGGGATATTGCTGGTGGGATTACCGTAGCACAGGTGAATATCTTAGTTGCATTTATTATTAATATTCATCAAAAGGTGGAAAAACCTGTATTTGGATGATTTATTTATTATTGGTAATCAATACTTTGAAGACACATAAGAAAAAGGAGCTTGATTTTACAATTTCTATTTGGTTTGATAGATAGTGTCCAATAGGAGCTGTTTGATATTGTTTTATTATCAGTTTATCTAAACTTTGGCCCAGCGAACTTATCGTTACAGGTGGAGAAAGCTATCAAAGATTTGGGAAAGGAAGGCCAAAAACCAGCTGCAGTTTTCACACTTCCCCTACTTATCATGGCATATGCAGCAACTTGAGTGAGATTTCCCAGCTATGTCATTCTCTTGGCATTCCTGTCATTGTGGACGAGGCTCATGGAGCACACTTAGGATTTCATCCCGAGATGCCTCATTCAGCTGTCAAGCAGGGTGCTGATATAGTGGCACAATCTACCCATAAAGTTCTGTGCTCTCTCACTCAGTCATCAATGTTACACATGTCAGGAAATATCGTAGACAGAGAGCGAATTTGTCGGTGCCTTCAAACACTTCAAACCACTAGCCCCAGCTATCTACTTTTAGCATCATTAGATGCAGCTAGAGCTCAACTTGGTGAAAACCCAGAAATTGCCTTCAATGAAGCAATGGAGTTGGCAAGTGAAGCAAGTTTCTCATTAAGGATATAACAGGTATCACTGTCCTAGATTCACCACACTTCGCTAATTTTCCAGCAATTGATCCCCTGCGCCTTACTATTGGTT
Organism: Carallia brachiata; assembly: GCA_021464245.1. NCBI lineage: Eukaryota > Viridiplantae > Streptophyta > Magnoliopsida > Malpighiales > Rhizophoraceae > Carallia > Carallia brachiata. Next base: position 1,965,362 of record JADCRB010000021.1, on the reverse strand, counting down.
TTAGCCAGCTTGGTTTATCTGGTCACGAAGCAGATGACATCTTGGATAGGGATCATGGAATCATCTCTGAACTTGTTGGGACAAAATCCATTACATATGCAATTAACCTAGGAACTTGTAGTGAGCACATTCAAAGACTGGTGATGGGACTAAAGGAATTATCATCATGGTCACTAAGAAATCATGCAATGGAAAAGGCCCTGGACAATAGAGGGTTTGCACCTTTGTTGATGTTAATATGAAATTGAATCCAAGAGATGCTTTTTTTGCAAAGAAAAGGAGAGTGGGTATTAGTGAGAGCCTCGGGGAGATTTGTGGTGAGCTTATATGTCCCTATCCGCCGGGATTCCTGTTATGATTCCTGGGGAGATAATCACCGGGAGCACTCTAGATTTTTTGCTGGATGTTAAAAGCATGGGAGCCGTTATTAGTGGAGCTTCTGATCCTCAACTTTCATCTATAGTCATTTGTGATCCTTGACAAGCCAATGATAAATTGTTAGGTGCACTTCGCTGATGTAGCTAATGCCTTTAAAAGAATTGCAGCTCAACTAGTAGCTTCTTCGAACCACAGTCCCTCACTAATTCCTTTATTTCTTCCTGACCACTGTGACAACGTTTGAAAAGTTGTCAATTCAAAGAACATCGTAGGAAACGGGGAAGTGATACTTCGTATTCCTCCACAATGTGGCCGAAAAATTGGGTGATGAGCTGACAGTGATGATTACTGCACATTTATGTGTAAGGAGCTTCTTTCCTATTGTCGTACGAGGAAGGCCATCAAGATTATTGTATATCCTGCCCACCTCGCATTTGTGTGTGGAAGGACAGTATCCAAATCCAATTCCGTCAAGCACATCAGGGATACAACGGAGAGCCCATAAATTGAATCTCGGTCACCATCCCTTGAAGCCTGTGTGAAGACAGCCCGGTCTCACGATCCTCTAGATATGGCAAATTATGGACTGCATCTACGTTTGCACGTCACACTTCATGTCCAAAGTTAGCTGCAATACCATGTGGCAGTAGAGTTAGACCAAGTACCAATCCTGCTGTCCTCTGGAGGCGGCAGTTGTATGAACATGCCACTTTTCCCTATCTACGTGAGTTGAAAAAAACGCTGTTGGTAGTTGAAGTATGCAAATTGCAAGCAGGTGCACAAGCAGATGGCAAATGGTGTTGGAATAACAAGAAGAGAAAAATGTTTATATGAAAAAAACAAGTTGTTTTATTGAACAATCATCAGGACAAATAATTAAAGGGGCCACAATACAACAAATTAATAGTGTATGGAGATTTTTATTTTGATTTTGTTTTTTAAGTGAGTATAATTTATCATGATCTTATATCACACAATAAGTAGAGCCTATTTGAATAAAAAATTAAAAATAATATTTGAATGATATTAAATTATGAGTTAATTTTATTTATTAAAAAAATAAAATAAATTAACGAGTACTTATAATTAATTAATATTATCTGACGGTACATGTTTAATAGCCACCAAGCTTTCCTCGAAAGCACTAATTAACTTTGGGTGAAAGCCGAAATCAATTGCTGTAGAAATCTTCTGTTCTTCATATCATATAAAACCCATCCATCGTCGTTGGCAACCAATGACGTTATTAGTCGTTTTCCTTCGTCTAGCCATGAGAAATTGACAACATCACACTCGATAACTCTATGAGGTAGGAAATCGTTGTATGGAACTTTGTACATTTATCCCATATCCATCAAGGTGCGGATCGTCGTCCGGCACTATCATCCAAAAATCCATTCTCTCTTTCAAACAAGAATCAATCACACACAAACTGCATCAGTGTTGCGCTAATTTCCTGGGGTGTCTAACTGGAGGTCTAACAAGCGGCTCGAATTCCTCTTTCCTAACGTCGAATGAAAAAATTTCTTCTATCAAGTTCCTTGGTCGCCATGTACATAATCTCATTTACACAAACCGACTTCCGAAAAATTTCACTAGAGACAGGCAGGACAATGTGATTCAATTGTTCAAGCTCTAAAGAAAGCTTTTCTCTCATTTGACAGTGATGAACTCAGCTCCAATGTAATACAGCATTGTGCATGATTATACCTTAAAAACCAAAGAACAAAACAACTGTCCTACACCCACATTAAGAAAGAGCTTGGCCGGTCAGCAAGCTAGAATTTCAGCAATTCAATCGTTGTGCTTCAGAAATGAGAATAAGCCGACTGTTATGTCGATATTTCAAAGCCAAACGAAACCTGACTGCCAGTTTTACTGATATTTGAATTCGTGCCATCAAAAAGGGAACGTACCTCGTAATACAAAGTAAATGTGAGGCAAACATGAAGCACACTCGGAGTAATGCCCAAGACTATATGAGAACTTACTTATATGTAATGTAACTATATTCTTTTCTCCTATGTTACGATTCATCAGATTGCTAAGATCTAAAAAGCATATGCCGGTATGTTACATCAAAATGTGTGGCATCTTAGTGGAAAACGTAACATTGTCGCCAAAAACGATCTGTAGTGCCTCACGGATCACAACTGCTTCTTCCAGACTGACCAGGCTCTTCTACTTGGAGCTGATCATATGCTGGGTTACGGTCCATATTTGACTCAATTCTCCATGTTCGCTTCTTCTTCTTCTTCACCATAAGAAAATCAGAACCAGGACATGGTGGAAGTGGGAGTGCTGGTATACTTGGTTGTGGTTCTGTAAAATCATCTGCCCCAGTCCATGGAAGAGTCCGGGGGCTTGCTGTGAATACAATAATATCATTATTTTCTCATAATTTCAGTATCTCTTTCACTCACACTTGCCAGATACATATACAACTTAAACTCTAATAGGCAAGCCAACTTAGGCTAAGAAAAAGTTTAAGAGCTTTAGACAGTTTTGTGCCGTGTATAAATTATATAAGATAAAGACAAACTACATTCAACTCCGAAATATATTAGGCTGCCTTTATTCAATACGCTGCAGAACCATTGATTGTCCAGTTGGTGTGATTCATGCAACGTGACGATTCAAACCAATCCAGCCCAATGCTTGCAATTTGAATCTTAGATGTGAAAAAGATCACTAACTGTTTAACCAAAGCCCCAAAAATCTGTGTGAGCTGGCTGTTTTCCAGATTAAATTGCCACAGATTGCATTGTAATTATGCACAGGCTGAAGATGGAATTAATTTTTAGGCAATAAAAATTGTAATTGGATGGAGGAGTTCCAATTTCCACCTCATATGAAATCAGGATAATCAGAAAATGTTGGCATCAACTTCTTAATAATCGACAAACAGATGAAAAGACCCTTCATATCCATTTGGGTTTTAGGAAGAGAATGGTAAAAGAATTGAAAGAGCAAACCAAAATGAGACAGGGAATTGAAATGAGGCATTAAGTAAATGAAATTGAAATTTTATCTCAGACACCATAAAGCATAAAGAAAGTGAACAGAAATCTTGACAGTCGCAAAAAGACGGGATGAGCAGGTATCATCCAGAAAATGTTGGTTCATTACCAAGACTAAGGGATGAGAAACATCATGGAATGCAAAGACACACAGATGCAATATGCCACTGGTTAAAATTGGTGGAATTTATGCTATTGAGAGAAGTAAACCGGAACCCCTGATAAACCCTTTCAGTTTACCTGATATTATGGAATCAACAAGTGAATCAGTTTGATTCACATACCTTCATCAAGTTCCAATGGTTTAGGACTATTGCACTGAGATATCACACGAGCAGGACGCTTTCTCACATAGTCTTCTTGCAAAGGCTTTGGAGTTTGAAAGGAAAATTGCGACAGAGTTACACCACCGCTCAGATACTCTGGGTGTTCCATTAGGTACCTGCAAATGCGAGTTTTTAACATGCAAAAAGTACCAACATAGCAGAGGCTCAGAATAAGAAATAGAAATGAGTTGGGAGTTTAAATGGAGGAACGTTCAAGCAAGTGACAAACATACTTTTGGATCTCTACCATTGAGCGAAGTCTCTTGCCTGATGGTGCTACGTAGTATCTGAAAATATTCAGAGGTCAAATTACAGCAAAGTGAATTATTCCCAGATCAAAATATCATTATAATGTATTGGGAAAATCATAACGATGCAGCCAAAGATGTTATAACAGTAGTAAATCAAAAGTTTCCAGTTTGAGCCATCCAAATTTTATGCATAGGACCAATACCTAAATTAATTGAAAATAGTATAGAGATAAAATTAAAAGGGAAAATAGCAAAAGGAATGCGGCATGACAAAAATACAATAGCAGAGACACATTCTGGAGGTTTGTGTGTACAACAGACAGTTTGTGTGCACAACAGACACATGGATATCATTGTTGATACACAGGACAATCATAATTACTCAGCTTTCTAGCACCTTTGCGAAGATAGAAAGTTCCAAGCAAATAGAAACAATTAAAATCAGCAAATAGAAACAATTTCATCCTGGAATGGTACAATAATAGCAGGACATAAAACATTGTGATTTGGAAACACACATGCTTCAGAGTATCTGACCATTTTAAGTAACCATACAGCTGTTACTTCAACGACCACCACTCCACATTGAGAAAACAGGGTTCTGGAAGGTGAAAAAGGAAAAGGAGAAAAGCTCTACAGTCGAATAAGATACATGTCTTTATGTGAAGAATCATCATCAAGTTTAGTTGATTAAAGTTCCAGGAAAAAGCCCCAAACAAATGCAATTTTACTTTCAATACAATCTCTATTCATATTATTGATTTCCATGAGGTGTGAAGTACAAAGGCAAAGAAAGTTATATTTCTTAGTTTTCTATATGTGAGAAAGAAATGGGTCAAGATAGATTGTGGATCATGCATATTGAAATGACCTGAAAAGATATAGAAGCTGAAGATTTTGAACGCATGAAAATGTCCACTCACATGTCAGCAAATTTGGTACTTCCTTCACCCCTAATTCGTAGGAGTCGTTGCCACCCGCAAGGGGGCTGAGCGATGTTAGGTTTATCAATTGCCCAGAGCCTGCTGCCATCTTGAGAAAGGTCTGTTGGATCATCACAAGAGATATCAGGCCGCCATTCGCGAGCTGATTCACAGTAAAATGGCCGTTCTAGAATATGTTCCCTTATTTCTTCATATTTTTCCTTTGTCGGGATGAGCCTCCACTTGAAACAGCTGTTACATTGAATCGTAAAAGCCCCCACCGCTGGCAAAATTCCAGAAGGCATTTGTGGGATCTGGCGTCCTCGAGATGCTGGAGATTGGAAGTCCAAAGGTTGAGCGGAAACAGGTCCAATTTCACCATCACCATTAGCTACAGGATCATAAAGTACCAACTGCTTTTCTCCGTATACTGGTGACTGGAACTGGAAACGTTGAGGAGGAACAGGCTCAATTTCAGCAGCACCATTAGCTACAGGATCACAGAGCACCAACTGTTTACAGGTACTTTCTGCAGACTGGTCATCTGTCTCCACTATTTCATGAGAGTCATCCTCCTCTGAGGAAGAAGAAAGTTGTATCGGCTGCCAAAGAGTCCCATTTCTGCTATATTTGATACTTGAAATGACGAAGTCAGGCGCTTCCTCTTTCACCCCCAAGGAAGCTTCCCGGGTTGTTTCCACATCTGAATAAAGAAGCCAGCTTGGATCAACAAGAGAGTCCAAAACTTATCCACTCATCAAGCAATAATTCTTATGCAATGATACCTGTATTTGATAAAGTTTTTGATACAACATTTAGATGTTCAAAAGGGCCCAAATTCATCACCTAGCCATATATCAAGAACACCAACACTTTCTACACAACAAAACCCACCACTTCATAAACGTATCTCATGGAATCCAGGTTATTTGCAAAGCCTCAACGAATGGGAGGCATTAGCAAAAATGGCAAGAAAAATTAGATCCACACGCAGCTCAGCCCATAAATATGGCAGAAAATCAATCAATAGAAGTTGAAAAACCAAAACATACAAAACAAGATTCGCATTGCAATCTCGTGATCAGAAAGCACATTGTTACATCATAGAAAATCAACGTGGTGTATTTTGTGGTGGATCATAAAAAAGAACCTGCCTTGCGCCTTACAAAAGCCTTTAGCTTCACCTAAATTAATTTGCTCCGAATCTTAGTTAACATTCAAGTTCCAACCCAACATTCCTGCTGAAGGGCCACATGACCTGCAGCATACACAAAAATAGAAACTCAACATGTCATCAGAAGACAAAGAAGATGGCATTATAAGATTCTCAATCTCCCCATGCATCAAGCTAAGCTTTCCATTCCAGAAGGTGATCCTAGCCTTCCCAATGACCTTTTCTAGCAAAAGATGCAGATCAGATGCAATTCATATGCTCACACGACAGGCACGCATCCCAAGATCTGTTCTCTTTTTTTTTTTTTTTTTGGTTGGGTTTGAAAGTTTTCTTTTGTATTCCGTAACAAAAGCCTGTAGCTTCACGTAAATAAGTCAGTTGTCAGCAATTACCAAAACCAACCGGAACCAACCAATGTAATCATGTACGCCCAACGACCCAGCAGAAACAAAGATCGCATACACCACTTTTTGGTTGGGATGGTAAAGCAACTCACTCTCCTGCCAGTAATTACAGGTTCAACCCCTACCAAACCAAATCAAGTGGCCAGCTTAAATGTAAGGTGGTTTTGTACGGTACTTTAAGTTCATATAATTTATTTTTCACAAATTTAATATAAATAATCTAATTTAATTCGTATGTAATCCATAAGTGTCACAACTCCTACTCATTTTGCTAAAAAAAATAAATAAATAAAAACACGATGAAACAAGATCGCGGAAATTCAGAAGGAAGAAAAAGAAGTTACACTGACGATGAGCTGTTCTGTCGAGTTCACCCAAGTCAAGAGATGGGAGTGAAGAAAGATCAGGTGGTCAGGGTGGACGACAAGTATCTTACTCCCACACAGACGCAAACAAGAGAGACGCACATTAGTGTTCCGTTTCAATTCAATCCCATCTCTCTCTTCCGGGAGACACCAATGCATATAAATATAATATGATTTTCTTTGAGCGGCGCATTATGCGCACGAAATGATTTGGATGATGCTAAAAGACACCAACTCAACGTCTAATCGCAATAGTTTAATAGTAGTTAAGTATATTTTTTTAGTTGATAAAAATTTAAATTTTCTCATTAATTTTAGTTTTAAATAAATAAAATTTATACGGGTAATATAATTGTAAACATAAAAAAAAAGTATATTCTTTTCGTATGTGTACTTTCACGCGGAAAAGTAGATTTATTCCTTTCGCACGCGTGCTTTTACACGGAAAAGTCGACTTATTCCTTTCGCACGCGTGCTTTCACACGGAAAAGTCGACTTATTCCTTTCGCACGGAAAAATCGACTTATTCTTTTCGCACTCGTGCTTTCACACGGAAAAGTCGACTTATTCCTTTCGCACGCGTGTTTTCACACGGAAAAGTCGACTTATTCCTTTCGCACGCGTGTTTTCACACGGAAAAGTCAGACTTATTCCTTTCGCACGCGTACTTTCACACGGAAAAGTCGATTTCTTCTTTTCACACGCATGCTTTCACACGGAAAAATCGACTTATTTTTTTAATGCACATGCTTTCACACGAGAGGAGAAACTTTATAAATATGCCCTTACCCCCCAGTTCAAAAGATATTCAGCAAACTTGTAAACAGAAAAATTTAAAAAATTTGAAAGAAAAAGAAAATTTTGAAAATCTCTTAAAAAAATTTCTTTTTTTTCTATATATTTTTACTCTGCAGTATACTCTCTTAACTCTTTTTTTAGAGATATTTCAGGGGTAAACTCCAAAAAATTTGTTGTTTCCATTTCTAAAGTTATTTTTGAATTTATATTCTCTGATCGCTTTAAATCTGAATTTATGAGAATATTAATTTGAAAATATCAAAATATTATAAATTTGGCTGGGATTAAGTCTCATACGACTCTCAGCAAAGTTCAAGCAACTCATCCAAGAACAAATCTCTTCGACCCTTGGTAAAATTAAGTCAGATCGGTTTAAATCAGATCTCTACGGTTCTTAAACGTAACTTAGACATCTACCTTATATCCAGTTTCAGTCTACCCAATTCAAGAAAAAGCTGTGGAATTTACTATTGTCAAGATCAAACTCGTACAGTTCTTGATAAAGTCACAAAAGAACACTAATCAGAGGAATCACAAAGTTGACCCCACATAAATTTTCTTTTATTTTTAAATTTTTATTTGTAATTTATTTTTGTATTTTCGAATTTAACTGTTACAGATTCGAAATTTACCTGTTACAATAATATTAAATTAAAAATAACCAGCACAATGATTGAAAATAATAAATATTTTTTTATTTTAATTAATTAGTTATATATTTGATAATTATATGTTGACTATTATCTTTTGTACTTTAAAATTTTTCAAAATTATTTAAATACTATATTATTCATATTTACTGTTTGATCAATTCTGATGTCAGACTGCAAATTTAGTCAAATCATAATAAAAGACAGATAAAAGACTTATTATACATCTTCTACACTTTTGTAAGTTGTTGCATATAATCATTTGTAAAATAATGGTTGGAAGTCAGTTTTTCTTCTTAAGGGAATCTTGTCAGTACGACAGTAGTTATTTTTTTATGCACCGCATTTTATTTTACAGCAATTATCAAAAATATCAAATAAAAGACTGAAAATCAAACAATTATTAACAAAAACCAATCAACTATTCCTCTTACAGTAAATTGGCAAAAAGAAAATTATCAATAGGTACTAAAATAATTGTAATAATTATAAGTATTGATTTTGATGTTAAATTGTTTAGGTGAAAAAATTAAAATTAGGAATTATGAAATTTATTTTCATAAAAGTCAAAAAGTCATAGAAAGAAAATAACAAACTTTTCAATATTAATAGATATTTTTACTTAATTATATGTAAAAAAATTAAAAAAATAACTAAAAAAATAATTGATTATAACTATTAATTTTGGTTAGAAATTAAAAGTTGTACCTGATTTTCAAATGTCAACATGTAGCTGGGGTATTGACACGCAATATTCATCGCTTGAACCTACCGAAGCAATTCTTTCTTTTTTTAGCAAGCTTCGCCAAGCTATTCAGTAAAACATATAAATGAAAAAACCTCACTTGTCTATGAAGGCGGGGCCTACAACAAACTCCCAATTAGTCAAAAGGTTCATTATATGACAAAAGTAAAAAGGAAAAAAGTTGGCTTATCTCGTCCTCAAATTGCCAACTGTAATAGTACTAAGTTGTCGATGGAACAAAAGTAAAAATAAAAAATAAAAAATTGATGAACAGAAATTGGGCATGTGAAAATAGGTTATGTGATTTATGATACATAGTTTATAAAAAGAGGTTATGCGATTCGTTGTATATATTACAAAGGTCATGAAAAATAAATTGAAATAATGCATCTACCCAAACACATTTACATTCGATTCATTATATCATAAACAAAAATCAATTAAATTTTTCACATAAGTTAATAATCAATCAAGATCAATAATAAGCAAAGCAAATTTCATTGTTACATTCTAAATAAAAATATTAATCAAAGTACTAACCTTGATGAGAATTGGTTTGAATTAAAGAATAAAAATTTGAAATTGAGAAATTTAGTTGAAAGAAAGTAAAAGAATAATAATGTAAGTAAAAAATAATTTACTTTTATAATGTAAAAGATGACTGTATGTATATGAGAATTCTAAAATCTATCAAAACAGAAATTTTAATTTTATTAAAATACTAAGAAATACTACAATTATTGACAATTTATTAAATTAAAAAATTCAAAATTCTCATAATTAAGCTTTTGATAATTTAAGCACTAAAAACTGTCATGTAAATATGTAAATATTCTTTTTGCATCTGTAATTATATTTTACGAATAATAGACCCGCCCTATGTACAGATTTAATTATATTTTTAAAAAATTATTTTTACTTTATTTTATTTAAAAAGATAAAAAAATCTAAATTTTTGAGTATTATTGGTTTAGGAATTTTTTAAAATTTTTTTAAGAAAATAAGAAGTACTTTTTTTTTTCCTTTTTAGGAAAACAAATTTGAAATTAATGTTTTTTTTTTTTTTGCTTTTGAGGAAAAAATTGTAGGTAAATTTGAGAGATTTTTTTTAATCTTTTTTCTTTTATAAAAAGGAGGATTTCGTGAAATAGTTTTTTATTATAAAATTTATAGTTCAGAAGATTTAATTGTAATCAAAATAAGAATATATAAATCAATAGAATTCATATTTGATTATAATTAGATTTATATCAATTGTAAATTTTAATTCTAATTGTAATAAAATTTTTATAATTATAAAATATTTTAATATTATTTTTTATTGACGAATTTATGATAAATCATCACATGTTAAAGAGAAAAAACTAAGATTTTCTCTCAGTTTTGACTTTATATACTTACATAAAGATTTCAATCTTATTAATACCGTAATGAAATTTTAAAAAAAAAATCCACTCCTATCCCTTAGTATTCGAACAGTAAAGTTTTTTTTAACACTAGTAATAACTAACTAACGATTACTCAGGTTGTTATTAAAAGAGACAGAAACACGTGTTAAAAAACACCGTAAAAAATACAAACACCCCAACCCATTCAAACTAGACAACTCCAATTAATAGAAGGATTATGGGAGTGAAGAGGTTTGAATCCCTTTACCCTCACGGGACAAAGCTCCAATTAGTAAAATATTCAAACGGAATTAATCTGACTTCCGTGCACAGCCACCAACTCACTGGGTTTCTTTCTTACCTGTATTGAAAAAACAAAAAAAAAAAAAAAAAAAGGGGGAGAACGATCGCGAGGCAAAATTGCAAGAACAGTTCTTTTTTTTTTTTCCTTTTTTTAGACGAGAAAGAATTTTTTGTTGCTTTCACGCACAAGCCAATTCAATTACATTGATATTCCTTGATTATGCAAACAATTGAATTGTGTACCAACCAAACCAATAGAGTTATTGTTTGATCGAAAGATTGAAGCGGCGATGCTGAGATTCATTTGAGAACCAAGCAAGTTCTTCAAAGGACCAACATACGTAATATATTAGGTGGCGGACTTCCTTTGTTTTTCAACGTACGAAATACCATTCAAACTTGTTTGAATACAATACCACAATAGAAAGCTAGGAAACATATTACAAATAACAAGTATCTATTGAGAACCGGCCAGGAAAGAAGTTCCTTTCAGTACTCGTCAACCACTTCTTAAAAGTTCGAACACCAAAACGCATAAATCAGCAAAACTAAACGAAATGGACAGATCGAAAGAGAGAGAGGGTGTGCGCGTGTGTGTGTGTGTGTGTGAAAGAGGATGTATCCAACAGAATGCAAGAGACTCAGATGTGGGGATTAAACTTAGTTGGCATTGGATGAGACTGAGAAAGAAACACCAAAGCAAAGATACACAAGAGGTGATCTTTTATAGATTCATCATTTCTCTGCATTAACAACTAACTAAACAAGAACCCAGCCGCTTAGAATGACATATATACAGCCTCCAAATGCAAGCCGGTTGCAAACCAGCGTGCTGTATGGAAACAAATTACCTAAGATGAACAATAAATTATCAGCTCAGCCTTACACATATTCACAATCAACAACCATCAATCATTGGATGGAACTGGAAAAAATTCCCATCTGATAAAACTAATTCCACAATTATCCAACAAATTCTAGTGTAGGAAGAAGTATTCGAAGCCCTTTGACATTTCCTCTCTCTCCCCCTCCCTCCCTCCTCTCAGTGCCCTACACACTCCCCCACCTTCTCCTCTGTTTCTGTATTCCACAATCATACAGCAGCACAGCAAACCATCACTTACAGAGGAAGCCAACTAAAACACAAACGATAGTGAACCATACTCAGCACAACTCATGCACTAGAGACCAACCTGTCCGTAGCCACAACCAAATTTGCTCTTCTTATGCAACAAAAATGCACAGAACTATATGATTTTGATTGAATTCACATGCCAACAAACCAACCAAACAATGGTCACATCACCTCACAATCAGCAAACAACACAAAATTCATGCATATGACCTGAGGAGGGCCAAAATACCAAGAAAGCCACATAAAAAAAAAAAACAATCAAATACACTAAAACTATTAACTATTAACTAACAAAAGCACAAATAAAAATTATTTAGAAGGGAAAAAAAAGGGTCAATCCGTACACAAAAGCTTGGTGCCTCAGGGGCAGAAGCACGGGAAACAGAAATTGAAGAGTCGACAAATAAGTATTTTTTTTATTATTATTATTACTAGTGTTGCAAAACCGCAAATAAGGATGTGAGGGGATTCAAACGGGGCTGAGGAGCTGGTAGAGCGGAGGCTTGGGATCGGAGTTCATGCCGATGATGATGATGAGCGGTATGAATCCATAGTGAGTTATTACTTTGGCCTTCTTTAGACCCCACGTGCTCCACTCCTTCACGCACTCCGCCGTCGTTTTCTCTTCCTTCCCTCCCTTTCCGCTGCCGCCGCCGCCGCCGCTCTTTCCTTTCGCCTTCAGAGAAACCCTAGACGCCATCCCCCTCGCTCCCCCTTCGACGATCTGATCTCCTCTCCTCCTCTCTCAACACTAAGGTTTAGGTCAGTGACCTCAAATTGATAAAATTTCCCCTTTTTTTTTTTTTATCTTTAACTAGACAGGCCGGCCAACGAAATAACTCCTTCAAAGTCGGGCCCAATATGAGGCCCATATTCTATTTGGGCTGCAGCAGGGACAGGCTAAACGTTGCATCAAACAAGACCCCCTTTGTATTGGTTAAAATTTTATTTAATCGGATATCTCGAGTTTAAAAAATGCAACCGTATTAAATAATTGTTGAAAGACATTTATTTTTGTTCGGTTCATCTAAATTAATTAATTTAATGAACTAAATCTTAGACAGTCTTATATAATAAAAAAAAAATTGGAGCCCCAGAATTTGGTCCTGTCTATGCTACAATTGTGAAAACAGGTAGACAACTCAGACCGACAAAAAAAGGAGAAACGGGGAGAGAACTGAAGTGGAAGGAGGATACGAAGGAAGGAAAGAGGTAAAGAAAGAAAGGGAAAAAGAGGAAGGGAAGATGGGAGGAGGAATGGAGGCGAACAAGAATAGGTATATAGAGGAATGGAGCTCCGCTAGAGAGAATCTTGAGCACAACTTCAGGTGGACTCGCCGCAACCTCGCCCTCGTTGGCCTCTTCGGCATCGCTCTCCCTGTCTTCATCTACAAGGGCATCGTCAAAGAATTTGTACTCTTTTTTTTTTTCCCCCCTTTAAATTATCAATCATTTCTCTCTCAATTTCCATTCAGCCCATTCCACCCTTTTCTTTGGAAAACGTTAAACAAAAAAAAAAAAAAAACCCAATAATTTGATCTTTCATGAATGCGTTGTCTTTGGGGGAATTCTATGATTGGCGCCGGTTGTTTGCAATTTAGATTCAGTCCAATCAAGTTTAAGTTTAACCCTGGAAAAGATATCAATTCCCCTTTAATATGAAGCATTCTCTGTGGATACTGGATACGAGAGGATTAGTATTGTATAGCTATTTAACATCATACCACGATCCATCGCATGAGGAGAGGTGGCACTTTCTTTGCTATTTTACAGATACATTTTTCGAAATTGCATGGAGTTTTCATTGGAGGAGGATTTGGAGGAGGCACGAACTAGGATTGCACTTCATGCTATCAGTTTGCTGCTTGAAATAGACAATAGCGTAGAATTGTAATTTCTGATTGGGAGCATTGGGGTGGGTTTTATTGCCTTCTCATATATGATGATAGAGCAGCTGACCTCGTAGTAAATTCCATTGTTTGCTTGCTGATTTGTTTTTGGGTCATTCTCATTTTGATTTGATTATGGTCATAACTTGCAAAATTTTTCTTTTTTTCTTTTTTGCATAAAATAAAATCCGGCATCTTGTTAGCATTTTGAAATACTTGGAAAACGGAAATGAACATGATCATCAAAAGTGTAAACATATTCCGGGTGGCTGTGGCTTTGCTACCATGTTCTGTTCAAACTTGGGCAACACTTTAACTGCGTTGCATTCCTCTGCGTCCTCCGTTTTGGTTTCCTTGTTTCCCATGGATCATGAACCAACATACTTTAATCTCTTAATTTTAAGTCTTCTTGTCTCATTTGACTTAGAACATATATATTCTATATGTCTTCTATCTCCTGCATCATAGATTTATTCTGACTTTTGATAACCATGGTGACAGCATATGCAAGATGAAGATGCTGGCAGGCCTTACAGGAAGTTCCTTTGAGTCGCTTCCTGATGTTGCTCGAGAATAATTCTCCATTAAGTGAAATTGGGTTTTGTCATAGGAGCACAAAGTGACCTCTTCTCACTTAAGGGGCTTGCTTCTTTTCTTTGTTGATTGCTGTGTTCAGTAAGTATTTATGTTTTACGTCAGCATTTGCCAGTTTGCCTAGAACGCTGAACATTGGTTGTTGATTTAAAAACATTTGTGTTTGAAACGCCAGGCGGGTGAGATGGTATTGTTTTGCAATATTTCAAATAGTTACTTCAAATTCCAACCGGAGCTCTCTAGTTTAAAAGACCTATGGTGGAATAGGAGAAAGATTTATGGCAGAGAAATCAATCCTAATAATGAATGGTCCAAGCACAAGAAGGTTTCCAATGAAAAAATTACAAGCAATGCATATAACTACAAATAAAGCCACATTTCTTCTACATATGAGCCGTACAAGGATAAAAGTAAGGCAACCAACAAGTAGCAGTGAACTAAACTCAAATGAGATTGCGCTGTTGTAAGTAAGAAGAGCAAATCTTGTTTCCTCTTAAGAGCAAAAAATTTCTGGAATCTCTCAGCTTCTTCAGTGCCTTTTGACATGATGTTGTCCCTGGCGAGTAAGCACAACGATGGAAGATGCAACCATAGCTACCAAATACCCGATAATGGCACCATAAGTTACAGATATTGGCCATTCCTACAAATTACAGACAGCATCATCATCATGCCTCAAACATTTAACATAAAACCAAGATAAACAACTGTAGGCTCACCAGAAAACACAAATTACAGAGAAAAATAAGAAAGTGTTGAAGATAATATAAACCCAGACTAATTATTTGAGATTCTATTCACTTTGCCGGATAGGTAGCTGTAACTGAAACCTCACCCTCTTTGAGTTAGTTTATTCTGGGCCAAACATTGACACAACGACACAAAAAATCTTGTCAGGAACAAGGAGCAGTACCTGCCATGGACTCTCCCAATCAAGCGGCATAGGCCAAGCCCCAAACCAAGCACCAATAATAGCTCCATGGGCTGGTATACAAATCATATATTCGACAGGTTCATTCGGCCTAAAAAGTAAAGGAATCCAAATTTCACTTCAGGACATAAAAGGAAAATTCAACCTGCTTCATAACTTCATTGATGTATGCACTGTTACTGCTAGACGCAAAAACTTTAGAGACTCGCTATTGGTTGCTTGCTATTCCCCTTTTGCTTGCGCTCTTAAATACCAGTTAAAAAAAGGTTCTTGCTTAAATCTCAAAAAATTTCACGTCTCTACGGAAACTCCTTCCATAGGCTCATGGCATCTTCCTAGAAACCAAAAATTTATAGTGGATGATGGGGATGAAGGCTCCAAATGAGTTTAGACTTTAGAGTGTTACTTAATTAGACATGATCCAGGTTGAGATTTCTCGGGTCCTGTCTTACAAAACTCTATAATTTCAGTCTAGTAGCCTCTTTTCCTCAACATACTAATGACCAAACACAACCATTTGGGAAAATCCAAACTTCAGAAGTAGGGCTTTCTGTAACTAAGAACAATATTCTAAAACTATACTTGTATTACGCTAATAAATTCTTTTCAATTGTCCTCCGTTGTGGACATTTAAGAAGACCCACGTCTGAAATGCTGTCTTAAAACCAAAATATCAAGTTCCTGAATTCTCATAAACCAAATCCATACCTTCATTCACCAAGATATTTTCCAAGAAATATCCTCCATCATATTGCTAAAAGCACAATAGATACTTAGAAAAGCCTATTCCCCCCAGCTGCATGCCTAATTGTGAATGTAAACCACCAATCAACATTGGAAAACTTACTTTGTCTGTGCAAATATACGCTGCCAATGTGTCCATGATGAGCCAAATACAGATGCAACAGGAACAAACTGCCAAAAGACATGTTTGTTGGTAATACCATGAGATGTCACTCAACCCACATGCGAAACAATAAAAGTCAAATGACAAAAAGTTTTTCTTGAAAGTGAAATCAGTGAGGAGAAAGGGAAAATCAGCTCAGCTATAAGGAGCTTAAGAGGAAGGTCGGACCTGAGGACTCATTCACCAAACAAGAGAAGCCTAGAACAAGTACATTAAACCAAGAGCACATTACTCTTGAACAAGAGTTCGTTAATGAATGCATGAGACAAGCCTCACAATGTTGAAACGCTTCAAACTGAAGATTAAGATGTATTACCAAACTGGCTGGTACAGCAAAGTTAAACACTTACTGTTAATGATGACATCAGAAGTGACCAAAAAAATGTTTTCTTTAGGTGCCTGTCTCCAATAGAAAAAAAAAAAAAAATTAATGCACTCCTGCATGTAATTAAATCCAAAAGCCAAACTTACAGCAAGAAAATGAAGTCTATTCTCTAACCCAGTAGCAAAATTTTCACTTATGGACTAAGCCATTGTGGTGTGCAGGCGTATCTTCCTAATTCTAAAACCAACTTAATGAGCTACAGCCAACTTAGTTAACAATTAGAAGCCAAAAATGGATATTAAAAGCAACTTCTTAAAAAAAAGAGAAACAGAAAAAAAAATGAAAGCAGCGGATGGATTGTTCAGTGATGCAAAGCTTAAATCAGAACCAACTAAATATTTCCTCATGACTTTGTTTTGAGAAGTATGTGAAAGAAAGATATGCATATATCTGCCAGCACATACATGATACCGATAGGTGCGCCCAGAGCAATGGCTCCAAAAGCATTAGCTAAAGCTCCTACAATGTTAAAGATATATGAAGTAAAATTGTTTAATGAATTGTATATAACAGTGGCAAAAAAGGAGGAAAAAAAAGAGAGAGAGAGAGAGAAAGAGGGAGAGAATGCATCAACAATTAAAAAATTTCTATTTCCATTCAGCCTACTTCAACCAATTATTCTAATTACTAGTGCCATCACCCAAGCAAATCAATCAAGTAGCTTATAGAAGGCCCAACTGTTAATGAGCTAAATAAGCTCACAGAAATACAGTGAAGAATATTCACTCACCTAGGTGAAGTAATCAAAACCCATTACAAGACCAGTAACAGTTATTATAGTCTACACCAAAAACATTTCTTTGTTGATAACCTTTCCAAGTAACTAACCCTACAAACATGTAATAACTCAATAGTCAAGCCATTAAGATAACATTGACCAAATCCCATTGACATTGTGACAAAAAAGCATCTGATAGCAGCAAATTGACAAGTAAAATGATCAAGCAATAATCAGACACAGAAATACTGACAGCTAAAGCTCCCCTTCAAGGGTGATATGGCATGTTTTTAACTTCAAAATCTAGACGAAACAAAATACAAATCTCGATACCAATATAAGTCAACTTCAACTGTATCATAGCTCAAACATAAATCTTCATAGAGATCATATTTCTTGTTGGAGAGGTTCAAAATTCTGCAGTGTCAGACCGACACACATGCCGAACAAAAGCCAGATGCAATTCAACAAATTGAAGATCCTAAAGGCAAGGTACAAAGCTAACCAAGAGGAAGGGCCAACAGGCTTCGTCCAACAGCTCTGAAGTACTGCAACATCACAGTCAGAGAAAAACAGGAAGGAGAAAAAAGAGTATAAATATATGTCAAACAAATCTACCCAGAGCTTGCTTGGTTGCAAAGAAAATGATGAGTGAAAACTTCATCAAGTTTCTTCTCATATCTTTTTAACAAATCAGGTGATGAAGTCTTGACTCAAATTTTTAAACTAATTTTAAAGCGCATCTTGGATCTCAGAGGAAATTATCTGCAGCAATAAACATTATGAATAGCTTACTCAACTTTTTTTTTTTTTTTGGTCGTAAGAATTGAGTTCAGGTATTTAATCTTCTTAATTTTGCTTTTACATATCTTTAGACCACATCATTTTCGAGGGAACCAAACGTGAAAGAGAGTCTTAAAAGGGGAAGAAGGAGAAAACAAGAGTGATTAATGGAAGAAAATACCGAGCATTGATTAGGATTGAGTCGAAATTGACTAAAGAGAAGTATGACAATTGGAATCTCCACAATCTGAAATAAGCAAAAATGAAATCAAAACAAAAAACGCAATATCATAGTTAACACGAACAGCTTAAAAAAAATACAACAATAGACTAATAGAGAGAGAGAGGGACAGAGAGAGAAAAAGGGAGAGAGAGGCGTACACAGATGAGACGGAGGGTAGGGGAAGGATGGGAGACGAGGTTGATGGAGTAGAGATTGTGGGCCACCCAAAATGCAAACCCTAACCCAATTCCACAAATAATATGAACAGTGCATGCTTGTAGACGTGATATTGATATTGATTGATGGTAGTTGGCATCCTTGCTCTCATTGTTCTGCATCTTCTTCTTCGTCTTCATATTTCTTATTTTTCTTCTTCTTCTTCTTCTTCTTCTTCAGGGTTTAGATTTGGGCAATCTAAAGCAAATATTGCATTATTCAAGATTATTTATTATTTTTTTTTTTAAGAAAGCGGCAGTTGAGAACAAAGAGCAGGAGAGAGAACCTCAGATCAGATCTGCGTGTTCTATCGAGTAGCAAGGGAGCCGTTGTCTATTCTCATCAATGGAAAAGTAGAGGAAGAAATTTGGATCGTGAACAGCTCTGCTCAGTGGATGGTCGATTGCCGCATGTGCTCCGCCGACAAGCCACAGAGCGCCGGGGAAGGACAAAGCGACGGAAAAAGAGCCGGAGGAGGAGGCGCGGAAGTTGCGGGGAAGAACGGTGTCGGACGATTATACTTTTTCGAATGTCTAAAACCGACGACTCGGTTTTCCCTAATATCTCGGGTAGCCGACTCGTCCTATGGAGATGTCTCTCCTTTGTTTCAGTTTTCAATTCCTTTTTTTTTTTTTTCTGTTGTTGGAGCATTTTTGTGTCACCCAAAAAATAAAAAGGAGCTAACTCATTTTGGTTTATTTTCCATGGAGCTAATTCAATGACATAAGCAAGGAAGCAATTGAAGAGTACATATGCTAAAAACGAGATGGAAAAGCCGTGCCGGAAGCTCCTCCCCTAGCCCTCGGCTTCGAGCCACAAAAATAATGGTGTTCTTGCCCCGTATAAGTCTGGGCTCGCCCAAATTTATGCTATCGAGCAAAAGAAAGATCAAAAATAAAAACACCATCCACTACACTGTCCTGTGTTCCAAAAGTTAATAGGGAAATTGAAGAAATCATGAACTTAATGGCAGGTCATATTGATGAACAAAAATAACCCTCATAAGATGCTTTGAAAGTGTCCGTTCCATCCTTTAATGGCAGTTCACAGTGGTGAACAAAAATAAGTCTCGTAAACAAATATCAATTACAGTCACAGTCTGCAAGAGCCCGTATCAAGGGAGGGCTACAAGCCTACAACGACTAAATGACATTTCTACTACAACTACACCAAGAATTACAACAAATGGAACAAAGCAACACTGGTAGCTTTCCGTTATTTGTATATATATATATATATATATATATATAGGGGGTATATATAATCGTTCCCAACTTTCCTTCGGATCAATGATTACGTAAAAGCAAGTTACAACTATACCCATCTTGAGGACTTGAGAGCTTCCAGCCACTTGATGAAAATCAACTGCGTGGAAATGCTGTTGACAGTATGACAGCGGATGGAAGGGAATACTGCGATCTACCCGCTACCTCGTCTAGAGAGGTAAGACAGTGCCAGCGAACAAGACTCCTCCTTCAGCCTTTTGAATTCATTGTATCGCAGGAAGAAATAACCCAGATAATCAAAGTCTATTGGAGACATCTTCGCCTGCAACCGCAAATAAAACTAATGGTAACGTATCTTATGCCAGGAGAACCAGACCACATCTTATGTACGGATATGGGTGAGGTTTGATGGCCTGAGGATGGTTTCTACATAATTTGGGCTGATCTCATATAAGTAAATAAAATTATCACAACCCGGTTTTATCATGTATGGATTAAAAAGCAGATTTTTTTTTTTACTTTTTTGGGTGTTGGATGTGATTGATGCTACCATTCCTCAAACACATGACCTTGTGTTAAGGTCATGTATTGTCCATCAAGGCAATAAGAGGGTGGTATTAAAAAGCAGATCTGATGAACAGAGTTTACCTGAATTAGAGCCCATAAGGCCCAAAACAAATGTGAAGCCAATTTGAAAGTGTTTGTCTCTACATAGAGAGCTTCAAGATCTTCCTCGGATACCTATTGAGAGAAGTGCACATGCATCTCAATTGAATTGCCTGTAATCTAAAATCACACCAGTAACAAAAATGTGGATGCCTTGGCCTACAGGGTTAGGGAAAAATCAAATCGACAGCAATAACAATATAAGAGTATTTCTTATCTTCGATTTTTTACAAAGGAAAGGATTTAGTGATTGTAATGAAAATATTGATGACTCACTGCAATTATACACTAAACTGGATACAATTAACTAAAATGTGTATCTAAAGATTTTCTTTTCAAAGTAAAATGGTTACAGATGACAATTGAGTGATGCAGCCTACATCAAGATTGTGGTCCTTCCACGGTTATTTCGGGAAGCAATAATTGGAATAGGTAGTAAATCAGGTCCCACAAATCAAAAATATCAAGCGTATCTATGGTACAACTCGTTCAGCAGCAGGACAAAAAAATTTCTCTAAACAGAGTGAGCCCCATATATCTAGCTCATGGAAGAATAAAAACAAAAAATATAATTTGGAATCTAGCCCATTTGAAAAACCATACAGAGGGAACAACAAAAAAAAATAAACAAAAGGAATGAAGATTTTCAAGCCTTGGTACCTCACGAGGCTTTTCAGCTTGTAAATAATGCCGGAAAAAATGATACTGTTCATCCTTGTTTGGGTATCTACATCAACAAAGTTGAAGAAACAGCAAACTGAAATCTAAATACAACATAACCACAAATGAGAGCGGGGTAAGGGGTAGAACAAGAAAGTAAAGACATACAAACTGTAGTCACAGTCGTAGCCGGCATATTCATTGAAGTGATTGCCAATATCAAAACCTCTGTAGCTGTATGATCCATACTCAAAATCGATGAAATAGAGTTTTTCTGGATGTAACAAGATGAACAAAAGGTCAATAGACATTATGATGTGAAACCATATCTGCCATCCAAACTAATTATTGATTGTTATTTCCCCTAAACTTGTCATTCATCAAGAAACCTTTCAAAAAAATGATTGATGCCATAATTTCAATGTCTTTTCAGTGGCTATTTTATACAGCTTGCAAAGTTAATCAAACTTCCTGCATTAAAGGGAATTTTAGGGTCCATAAACATCAAAGTAAACCTGTCAGACAGACCACATTTGCAAATAAATTTAATTTCCGCTCCACACATGGACCAACCCCACTATGTACCAGTTGTCAACATGAAAATCACATTTATTTCACTAACAATTAGAACACATATGGTTAATGAAGATTAACCTAGTTCATGACATCATAAGTATCTAACCATTAGTAATCTCATGATGTGTCCTTTGTGAAAAAACATAGCTAAGAGAGCCTAGTGTCAGCTTACATTTGCCTCTAAGATTAGCTCTGGCCCTTTATTGATAATCTATTGCTTCAAAGACCAACTATGATACTACATTTAACTACCTAGACATGTTGCCATCATGTTACCTCCAATTTTGTTTACAATTTTTGTTCTCACAAGGCTTATGAGAACACATAAAAGTGACATCGACATGGAAGCAAAACCACTAAAAATAGGGAGGCAGACTGGCTCTGGATGACAGAGCATATGGGAAACCAGGGTAACCTGTACCTTCATTGTCATTAACCATCAAGTTTCCCGAAAGCAAGTCATTATGGGCAAAAACCACCGGAGCGTTAAGGAGGCCTGTCAATTCCTGTTCAATTATCAGCAGAAATGCCTCCATAAATATGAAAATAGCTTCTAAGGCCTTACAATACTCAACCATAGACTACCATACAGCAATAGAAATATGAGAAGTCAAGGCTACAATTGGTGAACACAATATGATCCCTGTCACTAGGCAGCACCTATTAAAATTCACGAACTCTCATCTAATTTTACACCAACTAGTAAATATTACTAGGTAGTGAACAGAGCAAATGATGGAAGGGATACATAATCAAACATTTTTTCTATCATGTATTTAATAAAAGCCATTTGTAAAGTTAGAACAATATGTATGCAAATGACTCAGAACTACAAAGAGAACTACCTAGATTGGAGGAAAACAAAATCGTCAACAAATACTATCTCTGACATTGAGGAAGCCAATATTCAGAAGGTGACTACAGTATCATGTTAATATAGCATGCTTTAAGTCAACAAAAGTCTCAAAGTCGTCAGATGATCTTCAGCAACACAAAAGAATTGGGCGGTCAAAAATTACAATTTATTTCTCCTTTTAAGCTAGGAGAACATAGGTTACCATAGCAGGTAACTTAATCAATACAAGCTTCATGACAGTTAAAAGTACAAAAGCTAGCCTTTAATCACGAAATCCTGCGGAAGTAAAATAGATGACCAGCAAGAATTTATGAAGAAGAGATTACCTTGATTTCAAAAATATCATTGTAAACATCCTTGAATGAAATTGTCTCATATTTCTCTTGCTTCTCAATATCATCAAATTGAAGAATAGATGCTGCAGCAAGATTAAGCACATGTATCAGGCAAACCAGTTACCTTTTAAAAGCAGGGAAAAAAAAAAAACTTGAGCTAAATTAGCCTGTGTGAACAGACAGTACAATCTAGGAAGCTTCCAGTGATCAAACATACCATTCTCATAAAACCTGAATACATCATTCCATAGCTGAGGCTCCTTAGAACCAGGAATTTCCACCTCATGGAACTTGCGAAGTTGTTTGGCAATTTCAGCAGCCAGCTTCTTCTTTCTCATGTCTGCCATGAAGGAGGAACAAAGGTTAACCTTATCATATTTGCACAAAAAAAAGGCCTCGCAAGGAGCACAAATAGAGAAATTAAACATTTACCCCCCCTCCATTCAACAAAAAGCAAAAACGAAGGAACTTCTAGTGGAAATGAAAATGCTCCGCACATCAAATTCAAGCTGAATATACCAAAGATAGCCCAATATCAATCATTTCTGGTGGGTATTGACTAACTACCCATACTCATTTACAGCAAGGTCAAACCAAAATAGGATTATGCAACCTCTGTTTTAAACTTTTACTAGCAATAGCAAAAGACAGTGAAAATTGCAATTTGGTCCTCAACAACTTAGATAAAGGCGACAAATATAGATTGAAAATTTTCCCTAGTTGACCTCGCAACAAGGCCAAGCACATAAAAGACTTTTAATCAATTCTGAATCATAGGGAACTCCAGCAGACAAAGGAGCTCAGCAGAAAATATTATTTGACTTGAGCAACCACTAATCCTAGCATATTTTATGATCCGTCTCATTCTCACCTGCTGGAGTTAATGTCCGTGCATTAATAAAAGATTGTACCATTCCATTTCCAAATACTCCAAGCAACTTGGCACCAAAGCCTGCAGTGGAGAGGTATTTGATGGCCTGAAAACAAAAATGTATTAAAGAAGAGGCAAAAGGTAGTAAAAGTGAGATGAACAACAAATAGCTTACTTTAAGCGATAAACGAAATGCCACGACATGATATGAAAACAATATCAATGATAATCAATCTATTTTTGCAAGGGAATTAGACATCAGGCATGCAACCTCTTGCCTTCTGTGTTTGCACGAAGCAATTGTAAGGAAGATTAAAAGTTAACAACTGAAGTGGATTAGCATCATATACTAATATGGCTTGCTAAATACTACAGTTTTTCTGGGCAAAGAAGAGCTGCTTGAAAGTCGCACTGCCAGAACAGCACCATAAAGATGTTTGTGCATGGCCTTCCACAAAATAAGGAAGCCAACACATACGGATGAATGGTATGTTTATTTGCAGCACATGCAAAGCACCTAGCTGTAATACTGTGGAAGAACCAACCCCCTTGACTCCCAATTCCCTCATTAAGCACCTAAATCAGTCGCACAGTTCCTAAATGAAATTTCAATGCGACAACTGACATTGAATCTGATTCTTGTTTAATCACATCGCCTACAGGGATATCGACAGAATACACAATCTACACCTCGTCACTCAATCATTGAAGGAATCTTCTTTAGGGAATCACCTGCAACTCCCTCTCACGATTGATGACAAATCAGTGTTCGGCCCATATAATCTAACAGTTATCATCACCTCATTCCCGTTCTCTTCCTTCACGGTCACCTTGAGCACTGAGATGTTCAACCACAAATTCTCAATCAGACATAAGACAACAGAGGAGAATATTATATCTATATATCACTCTAGATCTAAAAGGTAGACATTCAGCTCTGTAATTCCAACCTTACAAGGACCCAAAATAAGAAAAGTACTCACATAGATTTGTTATGCCACCAGAAACAGTCTCAACGGAGAAGCAAGAATCATCCAATTCTGACCATTTCTTAAATAGATCCTTACACAACCCTCTGCAAAAACCACATATAAAAACACAAAAAAAAAAACAATGGAGATTCTTAGATAGCGATGAACATGCACGCAAGTCCGCAAGAAAGAAGAATGAAAAAGATCAAACTAAACTAAGGTTCTATCCAGTCGCTCCAAACAAAGAACAAACGGACCAAAACAGAAGAAATAGAAAAAAAAAAAAAAAAAAAAAAAAAAAAAAAAGGAACGAACAAGAAAAACGCCGACAAATTTTGAGGCCTGGCGACTCGCATCTCTCCTTTTTTTCCCTTACATTTTCTAGGAAACCAAACAAACAATCTTACTCCGTACGAGAAAACAGAATTTTTAAAAAAAAAAAGAAGGAAAGAAAGATCGAAGCAATCAAAGTCGCAGGCAAAAGAAAAGAGGCTGAAAGACCGAAACAAACAACGGCTAGTCTTAAAACAATAGAAATGCTGGGCTGTACGTACATATAAATAAATAAATAAATAAAAGAGGAGAGGGAGGAAGGCGATGTAGAAAGAAAGAAAGCAACAACAACAACAAAAAAAAAAAAAAAAGAAATAGAAGAAATGAGCGGAAGGACCGTACGTGACGCGAGGGGTGACATCGGGGAGAGAAAGAGAAGCATGGACTGTAGATGAAGAGCATGGAATCTCCGAGTCCGATGTGCTGACTTGAGTTCCTGTTTCCTCCTCCGCCATGGCGTTCCAGATCTTTTCGGCCGCTCCCATCTCTTCCGTGCTTAAATTAAAAAACAGATTAAAAAAAAAAAAAAAACAAGGCGTCCGCCGGGCCTGATTCCTGGCTACGCGGGGGAGGGAAGCTGTTATAGGCGTGAAATTCCTTGTGGGCCCTCTTCTCTCAACTAGCACCGTTGATCAAAATTATGAATAATATTACACGGGAAAGTTGACTTCTCTAATAGAAATTAAAAAAACAAAATACAGGGAAAAGTGTTAATTAAGTAAGATTGACGTTTTGGTATCGTTTTTTTAAAGAAATCAAACTAAAAATAGTGACGTCCAAATTTATAAAAAGCCCTGACATCTTCTTGGATGTGTTTGTCCCCCACAAGGAGATTAATCATCAAACGGAGGAGATAGGAACGGAATTCGAGGCCAGTCCCAGACATGCCCGAAATATGTGCCACGAGATTCGATGGACTGGGCCAGTGGCCCATGGACACTGCCCTCCACGTGCTTCTAAAACTAATTTTCCTTCAAAATATCGCTCCTCTTAACCACTTACGATTTACATTTAAGGGGCGTTTATTTTGAATAAATGTAGTATGGGAACGAAAATCAATCGTATTGATTATCATTTTAATATTTATTTTATAAAAAAATAATATCCTTAATTACAATTTCAATTCTGATTCTGATTTCGGATCGTAAACTAAATTCTTCCTTATGCTGTCTCTTTTGTTTTTTTAGCTTTGAGCAATAATATTTACATTTTAGACTTGAGAGTAAGCCCAATTTGATAATTTGGATATAAGATTACCCATCTTGTATACATTAATACATATATATATATATATATATATATATATAGAGCTGAAATTGAGAGAAAATTTTACCTTTTTTATTACTGTCATGTAGCGATATCTCGTAAATTTGTAAATTAAAATATTAAAATATTTTATAATTTCAAATTTTATTACAATTGGGGTTAAGATTTTATAAATCAATTAATATAAATTTAATGATAATTAAATAAAAATTCTATTGATTTATATAGTACTACTTTGTCTCTAATTAAATCATCGTAATTATAAAATTTTATGATAAAAGAAAATAATAAAAAATAAAAAAATATCACCTAATTCTCCTTTGTAAGGAGGAAAAAGAAATTATGTTTTTTTTTACTTTAATTAAAATTAAGTAAAAATAAATTATCAACAAATATAGTTAAATCCTTGCATTGAATGAGTCTTATACACACACACACACACACACACACACACACACAATAATTAGATAATTAACTTATAAAAGAAATAAATAAATTTTTAAATAAATTATATTACTATTTATCGATACTGAAGAATAAATACTTAGTCTTACTCTTTTAGAAAATTTTATTTTAAAATAATATTTGTTAAATCCAAATATCTTTGAATTGTTTTCACGCGTCAAATGGTACAATTAAATTTTTTTTTTTTTTCTGGCTGGAGCACATGTAGTCGCGCAGAGAAAAAAGAAATACAAAAGTAGCCTCCCTTCGGCAACCTTTTTTTTCTTAAGTCAAACTATACATTATAATTGAGAAAGAAAAAATTATTAAGATTTAAAAGTGGAATTTCTGACCTCTTCTCGGGCTCAATTATTTCAAGTGAGTGTATACACGCATGACTTTTATAGACATCAATTAATCCAAAACGGTTTTTTAATATATGTAAAATATTTTATATCACACCGATAATTTTTTGCACAATACAAAAAGGATATTTTTTATTTTGTACTATTTTAATATGAATCCTTTGCTTGCTGTATATAATGTTATTTATATAACATTTAATATTTCATTTATAATATTGAATTTTGTGTTTTTCTTTTTTTTTGCAATGAAAATTACAAGACTAAGAAGTAGAAATAGAATTATTGGAACGAACACATAATAAAGAAGTGTTAACGTTATCTTAATTAATTATGTTGAAAACATAAGATATTTTGTAATATTTATGTTTATAAAATTGTGTTGATTTTTCTATTTCAATAACTTGGTCCACAAATACTCTTCAAAGTGTAATAATTCTACTAACGTTCACAATAGAGTTGATCAGTCGAAATTCAAAGTGGGGGCTTTGGGATTGAGGCATTTGAGCGAATGGGCCGCACACTTAGTAAGACTAAGGAGTTAAAGGTATTAGAGATTGATACGACGTTAGCATTCTAATATTTAAATTAGTGATAAATTTATGAAAATGATGAATAATGTAAAAAATGAGTAATTAATACTTACCTTAAAAATTATGGATTAAATAAATATTTATAATAGGTGTATTGCTTATATGATAATATCCTTTACCTTGTGCACTTAGGGTGTGTTTAATATACAGATTAGATAGTGCGGTATATGATAGTATAAGTTAATATAGTATAAGATAAATTAGATTACTAATTTACATTATGTTTAGATGTCATCAAATAGTATAGAATAATTATCATATTTAATGTTTAGATGATATGAAAAAGAATAGTATAGTATATCAAAATTACTTTTTTACCATTAAAAATAATTGATTTACATTTACTATTAATTTTAATATTTTATTAAAAATAATTAAAATTAAGTAATTAAATTAATATTTATTTTACATGTTATTATACCTTATATAGTTTATAATTTTTTAATTTTGTATGAAATTTTTTTTATAAAATTAAGCATTAACTTTATTTATAAATAAATTTTAAAATATCAAAAAAAAATATTAATATTTTGTTTAATTTTTTGAGGAAAAATTAAATAAATTTTAAGAGATCAATTTTCAAATTTATATGAAAAGAATAAAAGAATGAGCACAAGAAAGAGAGAGAAAGAGAGTGAGGAGAGAGAAAAGAATGGAGGAAGGAGAAGAAAGGGAGGACAGAGAAAGGAAGGGAAGAAGGAGGAGAGAGGGGAGGGAAAGGGAAGAGAGAGAGATGAGGAGTGGGAGAGAGAAGAGAGAAAGGGATGAGAGGGAGAGAGAGACGAGGAGTGAGAGAGAAGAGGAAGGAGAGAGAGAGGAGTGAGAGAGAGAGAAGGGAAGAGAGAGAACATAAAAGAGAAATGAATTTTTAAATTTTATGTTAATTTTTTAAAAAATATTTAAAATTTATTTTAATTAAGAAGATATTTTAATAAATATATAATTTATTAACACTAATTCATGATGTGAGATATACTAGTTTATAAGAGTGTGTTTGTTTCATGGGATAAGATAAGATAGGTTAGTGGTCAACTCTCCCACCTTAACCCATGTTTGGTTGGTTAATAAAATAAGTATAGAATAGACTAGTGTAAGCATACTATCCCATGAATATATCCCATGAATATGAAAGAGTACTATCTCTCTAATTTCTATGAGCTAACATATCCCACATCATGAACTAGTGTTAATAAATTATATATTTACTAAAATATCCTCTTAATTAAAATAAATTTTAAATATTTTTTAAAAAATTAACATAAAATTTAAAAAATTCATTTCTCTCTCTTCCCTTCTCTCTCTTCCTTTCTCTCTCCCCCATTTTTCCTTTCTCTCTCCTCCCTCTCCCCTCCCCTCTCTCACTCCTCGTCTCTCTCTCTTTCCTTTCTCTCTCCTCCCTCTTCTCTCTTTCTCACTCCTCATCTCTCTCTTCCCTTTCTCTCTCCTCCCTCTCTCTTCCTTCCTCCCTTCCTTTCCCTCTCCTCACTCTCTCTCTCTCTCTCTCGTGCTCATTCATTATTTTTTTATATAAATTTGAAAATTTATTTAATTTTTCCTCAAAAATTAAAAAAATATTAATATTTTTTTATATTTTAAAATTTATTTGTATAAATAAAATTAATACTTAATTTTAAAATATATTTTTTATACAAAATTGAAAATTTATAAACAGTATAATGTATAATAACATATAAAATAAATATTAATTTCATTACTTAATTCTAATTATTTTTAATAAAAAGATTAAAATTAATAGTAAATATAAATTAATTATTTTAAAGGTAAAAAAGTAATTTTGATATACTATACTATTATATCTCATATCATTCAAACATTACATAGGATAACTATTTGATATTATTTGATGACATCTAAACATAATATACGCTAATAATCTAGCCTATCTTATATTATATTAACTTATACTATCCTATACAGTACTGTCCAATCTGTGTACCAAACGTACCCTAAGAATTAAATGGATAGTATTATTTCATATTTATGAGATAGTAAACTCATACTAATCTATCATATACCTATTTTATTAACCAACTAAATATGAGTTAGTTAGTCACTAACCTATTATATCATATTCTATTTCATGAAACAAACGTACTCTTAAGTTATAGAGAGTTGAATATTCTCCTTATTGGAACTATGTCATAACCCGTACTGATTTTTACCCTAATAAGAGTCATTGTCATTTATTAATTAGTTCTTCTTCTCTCCTTGTAAAAAAAAAAAAAAAGTCTCTCACTATTTATGACAATTAGTTTTTACAAATGGATCGTCTTTCACCTTCATAATAATAAATATGTGACACATCTCACTCTCCATAATATTTGTCACATGTTATATATTTACTAATTGTCATAATAGTTATAAAATAATATTTACATATTATGTCATACTAATTGACACATCGATGAGAATATAAAAAATAATTTTTTCCTTCTTCATTAGCTTTCCCTTGATGATGACTCGTTTAAACTATGGCTGTGGCCGAGCACCTGGATAATCTGGGCTCGTCTGCTGGACATGTGAGACAAACCGCCATTTTTGTTTATAAACCAAATCGCTTATTTTGTAAACGAATAGTGATAAACTTTAAAATAATTTTTTTAACGAAATTTTATAAATAATAATTAACAATCTAAAATTTAAATTAACATTAAATTTATATAAAATAAAGTTTTAAAAAATAAAATTAGAATCATTAAAAATTATTATCACATTAAAAGCACTAACTCGTGAAAATCGAAAAAAAAATTTATATTATATATCATTATTCTTTATAAAAAAATAATAAGACTTCGTTACATGGTAAAAAAAAATTTAAAATAATATCTATAATGTAATAAATTAAAAAATTTTTGTAGCCATAACTTTTTTTTTATATTTTATTAATATTATTATATAAATAATAATTATTATTATATTACTGATACTCTTACAGTCGTATACTTTTTTTCCCAAGTAATAATGACAACACATCGGGGTACAGATTTTGAGATTTTGTTGTCTGAAACATTATCCAATTAAAACATAAGATAGAGTTTTTATAATTACAGACAAATTTTTTTAACTAAAAAATTTAATGAAATTTACTTTTTACCCTCTCATTACAAAAAAAAATTACAATTATTTTAAAAATATACAATATCGCGTTATTTGGACAAATATTTGGGCAAGGCATAGTCGGATTATGTACTTTTTGCCTAACCACTCGGTATAGCAACTTAATTTGTCAATTGATATGTTTTTTTTATTTGTGATCTGTGTTCGAATTTCAACGACATCATATATGAAGTTTTGACTTTTGAAATTATTTAATTTAATTGTGAACTAGCATGATATTAATTTTAAATTCGATAATTATTAAAAATTATGTTTAAATTCAATAATATTCAAACGATAAATTTCTTTATACAAATGAATTAAATGTGCATAAAATAAACAAAAATCTGATATAGTCCTCAAATCTAACAACTAACTGTCTACAATAATTTTTTTTTAATTAAAAAAAAGAAGTGCTTTCTACTTAATGACAATGCCCAATCCGCCGATCGCCAATACCTGCGAGTTATTTGAATTTGAAAGGACAAGGCAGTCCAGCAAGTTTGATGGGCAAATACGCAGAAGCATATCAACCGTCGCTTTCCATCACCGACCCTTCGAAGTATCAGTTGCGTTCAATCGAAACAGCAGAACCCTAAAATCAAACACTCTCCCTTTTTCAGATGGAAATCCCGGAAGAGCAGCACGACGAGGATCCTTTTCGTTCAATCGCAGAGGTTTGCCGCATTCCATTTCCCCAAGAAGAGCACTTGCGTAACTGTCCTTTCATCTTCCAGCTGGATGATGACGAGCCTTCCATCTACGCCGGCTATCCCGGCGGAATTCCCGTACCGTCCACCGGAATAGTGATGTCATCTGCACCGGAAGACCTGGAGAAGCAGAAAAATGGCGATAACGTCCCTCGTGGCGTCATTGAAGGCGAGGTCTCCCACACGCTGCCGGAAGTGTCCACGCTGGCTGGCTCGTCGGAAATGCGGCTGCCACTGCAGCAGAAAACGGTGGCGTCGGTCGAGGGTGATGAGGAAATCGAGGCCTTTGATGGTGATCGCGCGGATGATTCGAGGGCCGTTGATTTGGGGAGGGATACCGATCTAGGGTTTTCTCAAGAGACACAATCGACTGAGGGGATTGAAATCGATTCAGGTATGAATTCATCGCCTGGTGTTTGTCGTGCTCACGAGAGCGAGGGAATTTACTGTGAATCCTCGGAAGTTAGGGTTTCGAAAAGGGAATTAACTTTAAAGGATGATGTTTGCGAACTTCCTGTTAAAAAGCTAAAAGTTTGGATGGAATCTGCAACTTCAGGAAGTGTTTTAGGCACTTGTTTGCGGAATTTATTGGAGACATTATCGAAATTGCAAGGCAACAGCAGGGATTATCGTGGAGAAAGCTCCACCAAGAAAATTTTGGAATTTTCCACTGAGGTATTAGTATCTGGGCACCAACAAGGCAATGAAGGTGCTGCGAATAATGAGAACATGGAGGAAGGCTTGAGCGATTCTCAAACAGATAGTGAAGCTAATGGAGCATGTGACAGCATAGAGAAAAATGCAGCCACAAAGAGCATCGATGATATTGACGAGTTTGGACATGTTGGTCCTAGTGTTGCACATCTTCATGAAACAGTGAAAGGTGCTGAAGGAAAACGTGTACTGCCAGCATCACTGCTCAGAAAGGAGAATGCAACAAGGGAGGGAGTGGGGCGTGATGGCGCTCAGTCTATGGATGGTTATAAGGAGCTTACATTAGTAGACATCCTTAGATTACTTGTGGGGGATAACCGTCGTCGTGATCCTATATTAGAACGTTTAAGCATCCTTGATTGTGCGAAAATGCGAGGCATGACTTTTCCTTGAACGTTGTTGGCAGTAAGGGCAGGGATGCGAGCTGGTGATGGTGACAGGAGGGAGGACATTTTGAGTTGAAACTGGTCTGTAGTAGTATATTTTGGCACGGTGTTTTTGTTTGCTACGTGCACAAAGGCAGAATTTGCTAGTTTCAGAACACTTATGGGTAGTTGTCAAGACCTGGGGGGCTGCAAATTTTTGCTGTAGTAGTACTTAGTTCTTTTGATGAACAGCTCTCTGTATATTAGTATAAGATTTTTGAACTAGGCATGGGGCTTCTGAAGGAAAGGCTTGAAGCAAGGCGGTAAGAGCTCTTTAAGAAGAAGAAAAAGCGAGGGAGGGAGAGAGATCTTTGTTGACATTGCATGATAGAATTGTGCATACATCAAATGTCTTTCATTAGCTCTCCGTTAAATAGTTTGGAATGTTAATATGAAATTATCATGTGTAGTTTACCATATGAACTTCTATTATATTACTATTGTATAATCTATAATCGTGCTTTATCTGTTTAGTCAACTGGTGCGCTCCAATTCGTTGGGGAGAACCTGCTAGCTACGGTTTAACAAATTATTAAAATCATACAAATAATTAAATATGTTTATGATGTTACTTTTTTTTTTTGCAATATTATCAAATATTAATTTCTCTTACATTTTCGTGATAATAAATTTTGCTTTTTTCGGAGGAAACGAGTCCACAAGTCCCAAAAAAAAAAAAAAAAAAAGAGTCCACCTGAAAATCCCGTAAACAAATGCAAATTGGATGGTATTGGTGACGAGGCAAAAAAAAACACACAAAACACAGACCACAGACGGTGATGCCGATACCGGCTAAAGACGCCTTAAACCTAAAAAGGGAATGAAATGGTCCCCTTAGTTAAAGGTTAATTCGATCAAGTCAGTCGTATGTTATTTTAGCTGTCTTATACATATACTGTGTATAAGTGATTTTAATATTTTTACGTTAAATTTATACACAATTTAATTAATTGGTATTAATACAACATTTTTCTGCGTAAAAAAAAAAAAAAAAAAAGGGCGAAATGGTTAAAAGGCCGGTTCGGTTCAACAAAGTTGGTAGCTTTCCGTCTCTTCCCCTGCTCCTCTCTTCTTCTGCAGTTAGACTTCAGAGAGTAGGAAAGGATGCTGAGAAACTCCCTGAAAGCCCCAACTTTGAAACTCGTCCATCTTCGGGTTCTCCAACGTCATAATCAATATGTATGTTGCCATGAAACCCGCACTTTTTTTCTTTTTTTTGGTGATTGTTTATTTTTCCTGCCAAAAATATGTTTTTTTTAAAAAAAAAAACTCTGGTGGGGGCTGTTTGGATTGTGATTGGCAGAGGGAGATGCATAGTAGAAACAAGAAGGCGATGGAGTTCATAGCGAAAGGGTGGAATGCTTTGAAGGAAGTTGACAGAGTCATCGATTACTGCGAGCTCAACGATAAGCGCCTCATTCCTCTTCTTCGAGTACCTTCTTATTCTTCTTCCTCTTCTTTGTTTTTATTTTTTCTGGCCTTTTTAAGGGGTTTTTATTTGTTGATTGGGGCTAGAGATGGGGAAATGCTAAACCCAATTATGATTGATTGATATTTTAGGGTTAAGTTAGGACAACCCCATATAGGATTTAACCAGTATGAGCTGAAGTACTGCCTTTTTTAAGCTCTTTTGGATCCTATAGGCAGCAATCATTGACAAGGGCAGAACTTGGACTGTCACGTTTATTTGGGATATGTAAAGTCGAAACGGATCATAAAATGCTAAACAGTGATTGAATTTCCTCAATTAATTATGTTGGAGGCTCATTTTGTAACTTGATAGAAGGCAGCAACTCATATAATGTTTTTTTTTGTTCCCTACTCTGTTTGGGCTTGTATCAGACGGCAAAGGAGAACTTTGAGTTGGCTTTGGAGGCTGACAACGCGAATATGCTATGTATTGGTTGTCCAAGTTGCATTTGAAATATCATGTACCTGGGGCCTGCAAAGCTATGTAAGTTAACCTTTCACTCTTTTTTATTCCCTTTAACCTGTGGTATGCGCTTGTGATGACCATGTGAATGCTGTGCAATCTAAATGTTTAATGAGATTTTTTTTTCCTGTGAAGTGATTCACCCTCTTTAATCAAAGTACTGGAATTTGTTTGATGCGAGTTCTTTCAACTGACATTTTAAAGCATTCAGGTTCAGAGATCAATTTTTTAAGCTCAGGATATTCTTAAACCTTCTGCAGTTCCTCATGTACCCTTCAGTGTCGTATAGCCAATATCTCGGTGTCATGCAATTTCATCAATCCTTCATATGGGTTTTTCTCATATGTTTAGTTTATTTGTTGGAAAATTCTTCACTATGCTCTGTTACGCATTATATTATTTACAAATAGTATTAATATTGTTCCATTCCCCCTCTTCATGAGCTAGAGGAGCTGCTTTGTTGGTGGAAGCTGCAGATATGGGTGATGCAGATGCTCAGTATGAATTAGGTTGTCGTCTGAGAGTTGAGGTTAGATTCCTGTACTTAATACTCAGTTAGCATGTATTTAGCGGCTATTGTGTTGTTGATCTGTGACTGTGAGGAAAATATTTGATTTTACCCTTTTGTATGTTTATCTGCTGCATTCAAAGTGCCAAAATTTAGTAGAATCACAAAGAATGCCTCAGAAATTAATTTTCTGTTTTCCAACACAGCAGACAACATAGTCTCTTTACTTGCACGATGTAGGATTTCAGAAATAAATGCCTTGTTTCCTTTATTTTGTTTCTTTTGCTTGATTTTTCTTGTTTGCTTTATTTTGTTTCATTAAATAAACTCATGATTACGAGTTGAATGTTCGGTTGCTTTCTGTCTGTTATAGATATATGCATGTATTTAGTCCAATTCAAGGCAGCTTAAGGAACCTACGAGGAGATATGCTGGCACTGAAACTAGCTTGCTCTGAATTTTGGTTTCACCAACAGTGATAATTAGGTTGATAATTTTCCAATTATTCTATTCTGTTTCAAGTGTCGCCTTATGATCTCTACGACTTTTGTCTGGCAGAATGATTATGTCCAGTCAGATCAACAAGCTTTTGATTATTTGGAGAAGGCTGTTGACCAGGTGTGTTTGGTTAAAAACCCACTTTAAAATGGTGCTCTTGTTGCATGTGCTTACTTTCTTACACGAGCTTGTTATATTCTAGTTGCATCCAGGTGCCCTTTACCTACTGGGTATTGTATATTTGACTGGGGATTGCGTGAAGAAAGATGTTGCCTCGGCGTTATGGTGTTTCCACAGGGCATCAGAAAAGGTAGTTGAAACTTCAGTGTCTTTTTAAGCTTCAAATATTGCAGTTCTAGAATTGAGGAATGTGTACGATTGGCATGCTACATGAACCAGACAAATGCACAATGGGAAGCTAATAAATCTTGTTTCAGAAATCTCGTTGATGTACAGCATCTTCCCTCCCTTTTTAGGCATTTTACCTCATTGTTGTTTATTTTAATGTATAAAATCAATATGATTACCTGCCTTTGACTGGGTCTAGGAATAGCATAATTTGCTATCCAACTGGTTCCAGTGGTTGCATTATTTTGAAGTGGATTATTATTGATGCCGGCTTGTTGGATCTCTCATCTAATTATTTGGGAGTTTATGCAGGGACATGCTGGTGCAGCTGTAGCATATGGGTCTCTCCTTCTTAGAGGTCTGTTGGCCTACCTTTTCATTTGAGAATTCATTGTTTTTCAAACTCTGGAACGTAATCAATATTTTGTGTCTGCAGTAGCCCAGGTAGATGAAAAATTCGTCATTGCTTTATAACTCTATTTAGCACATATAGGAATTTTTTTTAAGTAGTAACATGCTATCTGTATGCTACGCACAAAGTGTTGTTTCTTTTAACTCCCTGGCTTTATTAATGTCACTAAGGAAGTTTATTTAGTCACCCCAAAATAAAAGCTTGATTTTTGGAAGTAGAAAAAACAAAAATTTCCTTCATCCGTAAAGTTAGGAATATCTTGTCTCTGGTATGTTTACAAGTGCAGAAATGGGTTATCTTGCAAGTTCTCAAGCTTAATGCAAGACATTACTGAACGGAACATTTTCTCAGGTGCTCAAGCTCCAGAGACTGTAACAAGATTCCATCTGAAGAGGCTCTCCTCAGCAAAAGCAAAGAATGGAGAAAGCAGTGTCAGGAATCCAGTACAGATGGCAAAAAAGCAGTTTGAGGTTGCAGCAAAAGCAGGTTGTGATCTTGGATTAAAATGGTTGCAAAGAATTGAGGAGGAAGAGAAACGACTGTGTAATGAGAGTAGCTCTGAGAATACCCTGCCAGAAAGCTTTGCAAAGAATTGAGGAGGAAGAGAAACAACTATGTAACGAGAGTAGCTCTGAGAATACCCTGCCAGAAAGCTAAATTGGTAAAAATTGTCCGAGCTTTAAGTGAAGTGGGTTGAATTCTTCTTCCTTGCAGGCTGTAATTGTTCAGTTGTTAAAGTCAAGCTCGGTAAGAGCATTATGTGGGCCTAAAACGAACAGACTTAAAATCCCCTCCTATTTATGGGTCGGGCCAGGCATTTCACAAGGCCATGAACAGATAATTAATAAAAGAAAAGGGCTTAAAGAGAATATTCTCACCTAATGGGCCCTTTATTAATTCCGAGTATTTCACTGTAATTCAGTCGAGTGCCTCGCCAAACTGTGTTGTCGTCAGGATAGGAATGAAGGCCCACAAAGTAATATCAACAAGGCTAAAGCTTGCGCTAGGAATAACTGCTCCCCGAGTCCCACAAGCCACAATTAACTCTTGGACGGACGGGTGTTCTGTTTTCTGATTTATCGAGAATTACTTGACAGAGTCAATTACTGCGCAGGATACCTCTTTAATTTATAATACAAGGAGCATCCGTTCTTAATCCAAAATTTACTCCATGAAGAGAGAAAAAAAAAATGGAATTCCCCATGTAAACAAAGGCTAAAAAGACCCAAAAAAAAAAAAAAAAAAGAGAAAAAGGTAAAGAAATAAAAGAAATTTGATGATTAACTTATGGCATTGTTTTGGAGTAACTCTAGGGACACCTTCTTTGTGGAAAAACAAAAATAAGCAACAATTCCGAAAGTGCTTCACACAAGGAATTGTTGAAAACTTGTCTCGGGTACTTCTTCATCTTGTTGAATCGGAAGTTCTTGTGCTTGAGAAGCGAGGACAGCAGTCTCAGCTTGGGTTTTAACTAGCTCGGTCTCTACGTTTTGTATTTGTTGATGAAGCTGAGAAATAATAGCAACACAGCCATAAACGGGGTCTTGAATTCTGCATCTTGCCTCGTAATACAATGAATCCGCTGCTTCTGCTCGTACATGATCAGGAAGTTGCTGGAACACCAAGAAAGTTTGTAACTTTACATTCGTAATAAATGGAATTTAATTATTTTAAATTACTATACATTCACATTCATTTTATTGTACACTTAATTAAGATAGACCCCATTAATCCTTGAAAGTCGTATGTAGGTAGGAATAGTAATATCATCATCTGTAGGTAGCGAAGATATATATAGTGATGTGCAAATGGTGTAGACAGATAAAGAATAAATATTTTATTATTTTACCTACCTGTAGCATTTTCCCAACATTGCTGGCGCCATAGATTTTGTGAACGGAAGCAAATCTTTGAGGATCATTGGAAGGAAAATAAGGAGAGAAAATGCAATCTGAGGGACATCTCCTCCTCAATATTTGCAAGCTGCACAACGACCCGAAATCATTAGTGGAAATCCCAAGAAAATCAGTGAAAGATCTTAAACTACCAGT
This sequence comes from Carallia brachiata, assembly GCA_021464245.1. Classification (NCBI taxonomy): domain Eukaryota; kingdom Viridiplantae; phylum Streptophyta; class Magnoliopsida; order Malpighiales; family Rhizophoraceae; genus Carallia; species Carallia brachiata. The sequence goes on along the minus strand of JADCRB010000021.1, from coordinate 1,926,981 downwards.
AGAGGAGATCTCTCCAAATCTTTTTTCTTTTGCAAGAAAATCCAATGTGAGATTTTCTTGAAGACGTTAAATTTGATTTGAGCAGCTATATTTGAGTAGAATTTCCCAACGGCTACTTTTTCAAAATTCTAATTTGGGAAAGGAAAGCAGATGATGAGAATGGAATTAAGACTCACAGAATTAATGGGTTGGGGGAGAATAGGTTTAAAATGGTAACATTCTTCTTCACTCCAATTTTCAACGATTCCATATCGAAATTGGGTTTTGAAATGTCTTATTCAATTATAGATATTACACAGCATTTAGTCTGATTCAAGGCAGCTTAACCCTCTGTGGAGCTGGAACCTTCAAGGCAGCTTAACATTCTAAATTTTTGGTTTCGCCAACAGAGATCATTGGCTTGATAATTTTCGATTGTTGTAAAGCTGTTTCGAGTGTTGATCTATAATCTCTTTGACTTGTGTCTGGATAGAATCCATTATTTGGAGTCAGGTCAACAAGCTTTGTATTATATTATTCAGTGAAGGCTGTTGACCAGGTGGTGCTTTGGTAAAGAAAATACACGTATTTTCTTACACGAGGATTGGTAGCAATATTAACCATATAAAGTAATAGTCTTGTCGATGGTAATTTGGTGTCCATCTTCAAATTTCTTACTATTACTTACCTCTAAAAAAGCGTGGTTTGTTGTTGATGCATAATATTAAATTCAAAATTTGTTAATATCGAAATCAATACAAAAATATTAACTTATATTTAACAGTATTTAGGTAGTAATTTCGTCTCTTTAAAAATAATTAAATGATGTATTATAAAAATGTGGAAAACGCTTATCCGCACACAATTACTATTACTAACATACTCACAAGCACCTGTTTTTCAATAAAAAAATTAAATGATGTATATTAATATTAAAGTAACGCTTAAAGGTATTAGTACTAAGTCTTAACTACTATGCAGTTAAAATTCTTAATTAATGTGATTTATTGCCCTCACTTTTTGTTAAATTAAACTCCTTACAGTTTGTAGTTTATTCAAATAAGTCCTATTAGTGTCAAGTAATCAATTTTTTGGAACGTATTATTTTATTAATGAAATTTTCCCATGGGAAAAAGGAAAAATTTCTCCTTAAAACAGAAGTGAATTTTGATTTGATCTTTAATAATAATAAAGTAATTCGTAATGTCAGATCTTCAATTGCGCGAAAAAAAAAAAAAGGAATTGGAGGAAACACAATCGGGGACTTAATTGTAAAACAGAAGGAGTTTGTGGGGTTGATTTGGTAAAAAATAAGCTTCCTTTTTTTTCTGTGTTAACCTTTCATTATCATAGTAATAAGTAATTAAGTGCTCTTGGAAATTAGAATTGGGGGGTTAGGGTTAGGGTTAGGTGGTGTCATTGTTATAAGTAACATATGTTGTTATTTGTCAGAGAGAAACGAGAGAGAGAGAGAGAGAGAGAGAGAGAGGGGTGGATCTAGTCTGAATCTTAAATCTTAAATCTAAATTCAAGAAAAGAAAAAATTATAAAAAAAATGGAGGAAATTACGGAAGGAGTGAACAACGTCAACTTGGCCGGAGCGGATTCGCACAAGAAGAATCGAATTCAAGTCTCCAACACCAAAAAGCCATTGTTCTTCTATGTCAATCTCGCCAAGGTCTCCCCTTCTTTTTTTTTTTTTAACTATTACTCAATCTAGCTATTTGCCCACTCCACTCGTCTTCTTTAATTAGAGCAAAGATTTTTGTTTTTGTTTTTTTTTTTAATGGTTTTGGGTTTCTGTTAGATCAACCCATTACCCGTTGCTGTTTTTTTTTTTTTAATTTATTTTTTTGTTTATTTTTGCCTTCGATTTTATGCAATTGATTGATGAGTAAGGTTCTGTTTGGCTAACAATGTTTGTTTTGTTTGTTTGTTGTCCTGCTTGGGACTGGCAGAGGTATATGCAGCAACACAACGAGGTGGAGCTGTCCGCTCTTGGAATGGGTAACATACAAATTATCAGAATAACCTAATTTTTCTTTAATTTTCCGTTCCAGCCCCTTGCTTAGTTTTGGACTCTTAACCTAATTATTAGGGGTTCTTTGAATGAATGTGTATGTGATGTTATGTCGGTGTTCGCCTTTTTCGTTTTTGTGGGGTACCAGTTTTCTTTCATCTGGTTGGCTGCAGAATACTTTGTTCAACTCTTTTGTCTAATCCTGTTGTTCATTTGTTTGAATCTCAATTTCTTTTTCTCTTGTTGGCAAAGGAGGTTGCCGTGATGCCCTGTGGTCCTATCTTGTTGTTAGTTTGATTTTGTTTGTGTCATTTGTAGATGCCTTGTTATGTACTCTTCCGTACACCGGTGAAAATCTTTCTTTTCAATTGTAGTGAACATAAATCTTAATGGATTCGTGCATTGGGGGCTCAGTACCGATATTGCATAAACAACCTTTTATTGCACGGTTTGCACCCCTAACTGCTGCTTTTATTCTGCTGTTTCTGTAGCTATTGCCACAGTTGTCACTGTTGCAGAGATTTTGAAAAACAATGGATTGGCTGTTGAAAAGAGTAAGATTGTTTGCTTTCATTAATTACTAAAGCTTCAACTGAATGTTCTAGTTTTGATGTTGATGCTGTTAACACCATGCAGAGATCATGACTTCAACGGTTGAGATGAGGGATGAAACAAGAGGGCGTCCTGTCCAGAAAGCAAAGGTAAGCTTGTGTGCATGGGTGTCTGCACTTCCCTTTGGACATCACCCTATTAACATTTCCCTGATAACACTTCATGATGAGTGAATTCTGGCTGCTCAAAGGTGCTTTAAGGCATGCAATTCTTCTTAAGACAAGAATCATATTGGCCAATGTGTCTCTCTGCAATGCTTTTTTCCCATATTTTTGTATATAGTCAATAATTTACGGACTTGGTTTTTTCCCAGTTGAAAATCTTTGCGTTTTACTTGATTCCATGGATATTGTGATTACTTTGTGCTTCTTTGAATTATCAATTCTGCTTTTGATGGTGAGTGTGAAACAGTTTTCTTTTCACCCAACAGTAAGAGGTTGATGTCATGCCATTTTATTTTTCTTTTCAGATTGAGATTTTACTGGGGAAGACCGAAAACTTCGATGAATTGATGGCTGCTGCAGCTGAAGAGAGGGAGAATGGAGATGGCGAAGAGCAGAGTTGAAAACACTTGTTATTTGCATCTGATTTTCCCTGTTTTTTAATATATTGTTAGTGATGAGAGCACTTTATTAGTGAATTTGCTTTACCTAGCGTTTTGAGGTGAGCTAGTCTTGAATGGGTTTGATATCTGTGACAGTTTTAAGTCGCTAGGATCATAGGAGCAATACTTGATTCCATCTAAGATTCAATTTTTTTTTATATCTGGTATTTTGACTTTAATCTTGCGGCGTGCTTTGATTTTTTGCTTTTCAATGTGCTTTACTTCACAAATGGCTGTTATAAGGCTGTAGTTCGGTCATTGGCTTGTCGAGGGTGGATTATTGGCCATAACCGGGCCATCAATTCTTGCTGATACAACGGAAACCTTAAAAAGAAGAATTATTTCACACTTCTTCGCCCACATATGAGCAGTGCTTCATTCCTGTAAATTTTGATGTCTGGTGCTATCTTTGGATTTTCTTTTTCGGTGCCTTTAACTAGAAAAGGAGCAAATGCAAATCCGGGAGCGGACGCTGGACATTTAAAGCCATACCTTACTGAATTAGAAGCATTCCTACAGAGTTGCATCTTTATGCTTAAATCCAATTGAATGACTCATTACTCATTACTACTAGCATTTTTTTTTTTTTTTTTGTTTGAGCATTCCTACTAGTTTGATAGTCACATAGTCGTTTCAATGATCTTTTTTTTTGCTTTTTTTGGTTACATCAATGATTTTTTCATGCCACTACCGGTGCATGGGCATAATGAAAATGGGCCCAATCCGTTTGATCCAATATTTTTGTTTCTTTTTTTTTTAAAGAAAAATAACGAGGCTATTCGCAAAGATGGAATGTAAAATGCCAAAATGAAGCAAGCAATTAGCAAATCAAAGATTAGTATGACAGAACTGACCCGTTGAATTAGTTTTTCACACCTCAATATGCTCTTTAGTAATTGCACAATGAAAATCAGAGTTCCTTACTAACCTAGCCAGACTCCCGCATACCCCGGAAGCCCCCCTGTCCAGAGGGAAGGAAATGGAAATGATTGCTTACACCTCTGGTTATGGCATGGTCACGACATGGAAACTTTGTGCAAAGCAGAATTGCAAGATTCAAGATAAATTTTCTTCGAAAAATTACGGTTTTTCTTTGTGTTAATCACGAATCTTCCTCTTCTTCAATCAGTATCCTCTTGCATGCTTCATAGCACATGAATGAAATGCCCGCCGCAGGGACTATTTTCATGCAGCTTGGACCCAAACCCCTGTACAGGCCTGGTAGCCCTTCGTGCTCGATTATGCTCAGAAGCGCATGAAGCATGTTCTGGTACTGCCTCCCATGGAGAGCCCCGGCCTGCATCTGCTTCCGAGCGACCTCAAGTGGGAATGTTGCAGTGCTTGAGATTGCACCGGCCGCTGATCCTATCAGAAGGGTCATCACATTTCCAACTTTCTCCTTCTTGAAAGCTCTTTTGTAAGCTTTCCCCAACGCATCATAAGCAAAGTAATTAGCAGCAGCATAAGGAACAACCCCTATCAGACTTGGGGTGAGACCCCTGTAAAGTTCTCCAGGTCCTTCCTCACGCAAAATTTTAATCAGTGCATCAAAAAGGTTCTTGTATGCTCCTCTCTGCAATAAGACACGAAATATGCTGTTTCTTTACAAGAAAAGGAGATTTTGGCCAATACAAGGGTCCTTTCAATTAACGAATTTACCTGCACAGTTATTCGAGTTTTGAGTAATTCAAGAGGGTACGTGCACAAGGTGGAGCTGATACCGGCCGCAGCACCAGCCACTGATGATGCAGGAATTGGGAGTTTTGGGTGCTCCCCAGGTTTGTGTGCCAAGTGCTTCATGGCTGTATCATAAGCAAATAACTGCAAAGATGTTGCGGAGCAATTTCAACATAGCGATCAAAGGAATGTTTCTCATCAGACAACAAAATATTAGGATACAAACCTCGATGGCTTTGCTTGGAGCAACCCGGATGACATTAACCAAGTTTCCCCTGAATAAACCCATCCAGCCATCACTTTTCATAATATTATTGAACACCTCAATTGCTGAATGCCCGCAACTCCCCACCATCAAATGAGTTCTTATGGTCTCTAAAGGAGCAACAGCTGTGCGTGATACGGCACCTGCAATCCCTCCACTGATTAAATTCCTCAGTGCAGGATTCCCAACCTTAATTTTCCATCTGAATCCACTCTTGACCTTTTTCTTCTTCTTCTTCCTGTTTATCAATTCTTCTCTCTCTTCTGCCTCCAAGATATCTCCTATTGCCAGTTCAGGAGCCCTCTCAACTGGTAAAGCCGGTTCTGGCATTGATACAAATTTCATCTGCAAATTTGCTGCCAGAATTTTGGCGCTTGTTGCATTGTCTAATGAATTTGAGGGACTTGGCGAGATTCCAAATCCTTTTCCTACTTGGTTAACACTAGCAAATAAGCCTCGTGCATAAGCTTTACCACCACTGGTGCTATTTTCTTGAGTAAACAATTGAAGCTTCACGCTGGAATTGGAGAAAACCACACCCTGGTTTCTATGTTGAACAACTTGGAAACTATTGCCAGCCATTGGCGTCAAAAGCTTCAAACTTTGCTATTCCTTCGTCTTTTCACGGGTTTTCAATAAATACCCAGAAGGCAGAAACCTGTTGTATGCAAAGAAATATTATGATTTGTGGCTTGACAAGAAAGAATATTGGCTTTAACCGTAAGCGATCGCAAAACCAAGAAGAATATCAGAATTCTAGAGATGGGTACAAGTAAATTGGCCAAAAAAAAACGAATTTTTTTTTTCAAGAATATGAGAAGATATACCCAATAACACCGTAGAATAGAGAATAAAGTTACAAGAAAATATTCGCATGAGACGTAGATTACCTCAAGAAGATTTTGATGCTTTTGATGCCCCCTAGTTTGTGCCTTCTGCCCCACCGTCCCTGTCTCTGTCTCTGTATTCTCCACGGTGAAGCAGAGAAGAGAGAAGAGAGGCGGTGGATGCTTCGATGTTGTTTTAATGGTTTATGCCTGTCTTCGCCTATGCCTTTTGTTTCGTAAGGCTGAAAGGCGGCCCTTTGTTTTGTAACTTAAAAGGCAAGAGAAGAGTAAGTACCGTCTAACAAATACCTGGGGACTGGCGACTGGCTGGCGAAAATAAAAACCCACTTGCAAAGATTGAAAAAGGTCTTAGGGTGTTGTAGTTTACCGAAATAATTCGACGTTAAATTTGCGCCATCGTTACAGGAAAGAATTCTCTTTGACTTATAAATTAAACAGTTTAATTAGGAAAAAAACTTGGTGACTAAAGCTTAATATTTTTACTTAGGTAGTTTAACAATGATTATAAAATAATATGTATCATTAAATAATTAAATTTATAAAAAAAAAACTCTCAAATGTCTTTAAATGAAATTATATAACTACTAATTATTATATATATAAAATTAAGTAATATTACTCTTTAATTAATTCCCTTCAAATTTGACCACGTTCTTTGCGTGGACACATGAATGAATACCACTACGAACAATGGTGGACGGTCAAATAATAAAAGGAGATTTTGGTCAATAACATTAATATAGTTTTGCTTTTGGTCAATATCAAAGTTGGACAATGTTGGACAATGTTAGAGCCACCGGACAAAAAATAGTCCTGATAGACTGGGCTTTTATATTTACACATGTACATATGAAAATAGACATGAGAATTGACGCGTGAAATCATTTATATAATTAATTGTTTCATTTGTGCAATACGATGCTTAATTTCTACAATAAAATTTAAAAATTATTTTTTTATTGTATAAATTAAGTGTTTTATTATACAAATAAAAAAATCAGTTACACAAATATTTTCACGCGTAGACTCCCACGTCTACTCTCTGGCATCCACATAATCAAGCCTTACCAAGTATGCTGGTCAGTACTGCAGCAGCGGACGTGAAGATAGGCAACAGCCCACTAAGAAGCTTCCCAAGCAACTATTGTTCGGAAGGCAAGACAAACAAAATGACTTTTCCGAGTCCCTATGGCCTGCTGCAGGATTCAGATAACAATAACGTTGTTCTTTTATTATTTTATAAAATGACCACTAAGATCCGCGTGCCTCTTTTCTAATGCACTTTGTATACTACTATACATCAAATGCGTAAACTAACCGCAAATTTCGTCTTCTTGCTTTCTGCTTCAAGCAACAGGCACTTCTACCTTCTCACTTAACACCCACAATAAATCTGGCTCTTGAAATCCTCCAATGAAGGACAAATTGGCGCATCCCAATGGTGAGAACAAAAATTGCCACCGAAGCAATCAAATGAATGACAGAGAGGGGTAAGCAGTAAGCACAGTAATAAGGCCCCTTGTACAAATTCAACAATCTCAGATGACCACTCCTATTGCATTAACAAGCTTGTATTAATTAGTTTCATTTTGTCTTCCCACTCTTGGAAGATCCTCCTTTTGCAGAGTTCTTCTTAGGTTTGTTCTTCCCCTTCATAGGTTTCCCTCTCGGTCTTAAGTTGCTTGGGGTTGAGGACTTCCCCCGCTGATTCTTCCGTTTTTTCTCTTTCTTGACATTGTACATGGTTACAGCCTATTTTCCAGAAAAAAGATTATTTGAATAATAAGTGAAGTTGCTGGAACCCAAATGCTCAACCAACGTCAAATCAATCACCAAATGATATAACTGCACCTTATCAATGTTGAGTATCTCATGAGAATTCTTGGCCATAATTTTCCTTAGAATATTCTCAGTCTGTTCCCTCTCCTGTGCGCCGATCCCTGAACCTTCTGCAACGGGTGGAAACTGAATAAAAAAAAAAGCAATTATTAGAGCTTCCAACAGAAATTGGGAAATGATTAGAATGAATTTTCATAAGCACAAAGTCTTAACCTTTCTATGTTTTCCTCTATTTTTAGCAGGCTTTTCTCCAGGCAACTTCTTGTCAAATTTCCCACTACTTGCTGTAGCAGTAGAGGCTAGTCCAGCAACGTTTCCGAGTTCCTCTTTAGTAATTTTGTTTGGCGCAGACTGGGTTCCTGTTATGGGTAGAGCTGTGGCAGCTAACTGGATATGGCTGCACAAGAGTGCTTGTTTAGTTTAATCATGATGTATATTCTGGGAACAAAACAGGTCTACCAAAGAAGTAAACCAGCCCCACCCCACCCCACCCCACCCCCACTCCCCAAAAAGGAAACACCAAAAAAGGAAAAAGGTATCCCCAAAACAATCTCCATATTCTTGTCAGCTAAACTTTCATCAAGGAAGGGAGAGAGAGGTGTTGGGGCGAAGGGGTGTCACAAGAAAAAAAGATGGGAACAAGAACAAAAAGATCAGTAATACTTCTTCGCAAGAAGATTGCCTCCAATATGTCAGCAGTACTTGGCCATCAAATCAAGTGTCAGGCTATATTGTCAGCTAAGTAAATAAAAGAAAGAGAACTAGGAAGAGGCCACCAAGCCTAGGAGGTTATTGAACGTCTCCGCAAACCTGGTGCACATATATGGAGCTTATCTTCATGGAACACACTGAAATTTATAAAACAGCATCCATAAGTAATGTCTACCATAGGTATCATCATAGATGAGCCCCTGTGCAGCCAAATGCCATTTTTTCAAAATATCATAGGCATAATGAGAAGGACCAGTCACAAAGGTGATGAAACCAATATACAAGGACTAATACAAGGTTTTCTCCATATATGAGCAACTCTAAGGCTGAAAAACATGCCATGTCAATTATGCTAGATTCTAATGGTCAAAGTCGAAATAAACAAGATACCCATTGCAAACACAACCAAGTTCATCTTCCAGAGAGAAGAGGGGGGGGGGGGGTAAGAGATGAAAATGCCAAACCTCGGGAGAGCACCAATTTTTGCAGCCTGCTTCAAGTTCGTTAACCGATTTTTCTCTTGCTTATGCACCCTTTTCTTCTTCTCTTCTGTTCTCTTGGTAAAAGGATCCTCTCCTGGCTCTAAAGGAAGCAATGGCATAACATTTATAAGACATGTTGGATAGCCTAAAGGCATTAAGTTTCGTTCTACAAAACTGCTGTATGAGTTTTTTTTATGAGCGACGAAAAAGAAATACCATCAGTCAGCTTGGCCTCAATAATGGGAACATCCTTATCATCATTAACACGATCATATCCATAGCGTCGTTTCCAGTCACCAGTCTGTTCGTCCCACACGCGCTTGTCTTTTTTGCGCTTCTTTATGCCTGGAACAAATATCAAACTAACATAAAAACACATAGCAGTTCCCCAAAAAAAAAAAAAATACACATTTCTAATTAGATTTTACTCATTTATAGCAACACATCTTCTAGAAGATGCTCTTTTATATCCCAGCTAGAGTGCAAAAAATAACAATTCGAAAAATACCTTTTGCTTTGGCATACAATTCCCATTTTGTGGGAGGTTTTGCCTTTGGCAGCTGAAAAAAAAAAACATAACAAGCCAATGAGTAATCATGCTAAGTGCAAGAATTACTCCAATGTCATCAATTTTACATTCGAAAAATGGCAACGTCGAAAATTACAGATTTGTTCGACATGGCTTGCATTTTCTCAATAGAATATGCCTTAGTAAACACAAAGGTCATAGTAACAGCATTTTTGCCCGTGGTGCTTGGATAAGCCAGAGAGAAACTAAAAGGGTCATGTTTTATGGATCTTTTCTCACTTTACCAGACAGTCTAAGCCCAAAACGAGAATTTTCCATCACAGAGCAAACATCAATCTTATAGGCACAAGAGCAGAGAGCACCCAAACAGAAAGAAGAGCTTACTTTCTTTTCCCTCGGCAATTTAGTTGTCGGGACTGATAATCTCACAAGTGGACCATCAACATCTTCAGTCGAAGGTAAGTTGAACAGACCATCAGCTACAACCTGAACCAGCTCGGTTCCCTTTCTTAGACATTCACCCACTAATTCCTCCCTAAAGAAAATTGGGAAAGCGAATTGAAGAACCCATTACGATCACGAAATAAATCTAAGTCATTATTATATTATAATTTATGTAGGCTATCACAAGAAACAAAATGGAGCTCAAAAATTTTTAATTAGGAAGAGAGAAAAACCTGGAAGAAGGGAGAGAAGGAAAATGGTGATGTGGGTCCAATGCCAGCAGATGCCCCATGTCCACCTCGTATTTCTTCTTCTCCATTTCCATCTCTAGTTCTCTCTCTCTCTCTCTCTCTCCCTTTGTCTTTCTCCTCTGCTCGTCTCAAAAACCCTAAAGCGAAGATGATGGAGAAGAAGTCAAGCAGCGCGCGACCGTTGTGTTTGTGGGGGTTTAGGGTTTATGATCCACACGCTGTCGTTTTGCTGATGTGGCTGAAGTTCCACCCTTGGCAGCCCCAAGTGTTTTTGCCAATATTGGGCTTCGCCTCTGTTGAATCAATGGATCCTTTTGGGCTCACAGAATCCAGTCAATTTCAAATTAACGGCCGATGCTGGGCTTTTTTTCTTCCTTTTTTGGGCTTAAAGGCCCCCCTCCTCCCTCTCTCTCTCTCTCTCTCTCTCTGTCTCCCTCTCACGTGAGTCACGTCACGTATTAATATCGGCTTTTCTTGAACTGTGTGTCCCAAGTAAGCAATTTTTTAGTTTTTTTCTTTTTTCTTTAAACCCCATTGCACCATAAGATTTTTTTTTTTTAAGAATGATATCTCGCGTGAAAGTTTTTTTTACGATAGTTTATAAATTAAATTTTTTATTGATGTGGTAAGAAATATTTTTATTTTTTAAAATTAAATTTTAATTAGATTCATGCTTACTTTAAAATTTAAAAATTTTCATAAAATTTTATAAAAAAAATTTTCGTAATATTTATCTTTATTTTTTTTAATTCAATATTACTTGAGAGAATTCAAATTACGATCTCCAATATCCCCTTATAACATTATCAGTGTAAAATCGTGGATTACAACGTCTAGTAATTAAAATAAATTATTTCATGGTGAACTTTTTTCTTATAAGTTAAACTTACTCGTTTGAAAGCCTTCGGCTGTGAAGTTTGAAATTTTTATTTTCATATATTAAGAGATCTGTATGAATTGTGAACTATATAATAAGATAATTTTTTTATTTTTATAAATTTACACTTTTTTTTGTAATTAGACTCTGTAACTTTTAGAATAAGAATTTTAAATTTAGACCATTGAAATATCCACTAAAACATTATTAAATTCAAAATTAGTGAGCAAACGCCTACACTTATCTTAATCTACACTTTCCATGATGAAAATAGTCAACATGATCTATCTGCTACCACTAGTCAAAACTCAAAACAAAATCCCTTTAGCTAAACTTTGTCTACTTACGTTTCATTTAAAACAATTCTCTTTTTTTGGATTACAAGAGTTCTAATTCTAAAAAAGATTTAAGGGAAAGTTAAGCTCATTAGTGTTACATTTGCCATCTACATGGTGGGTGAGATACGCTATTAGTAACGAAATTTATATGTCAAAATTAGGAATTGAGCCCTGTTAAATGGCGAAAAAAAATAATGACGATATACAGCAATTGATTAATTATTTGTATAATTAAACAATTATTACTTGTAATTTAATAATAGAAAATAATCACTTGACTGTTTTGTGTCTGTCATACGTTTATTTTTTTGTATTTATGTATATTTTTTGTTATAAATTAATGAAGATATGTCAAAATGCGCTAAAATTAGGAATTCAATATAGTAGTAAAGTCTATATTGATAAATTCAACATTCCGATAGTTTTAAGATGGTTCAAACTCTAGTATATTTAAGGAAAAATTTTGATGGACAGGATATGCGGGATAAAAAAGAGACCAGTAAAATTTTGTGTATAACTAACTGACTTATTTATATAATGAGATGTTGAATTATTATAACGAATTTTAAAAATAATTTTTTATCTATTTTTTCGTTAAAAAATTTAATATAAGTCAACTGATTATACAATTTTTTTTTTCATTTATTCTATATCTTTTTTCTCTAGTAATAAGACTCTATATTTAATTAACTTAATGTTGACGTATTTGACTGAATAAATGAACCGAGCACATTGAAACGCGCGTTGACAAAGTCAACCTTCTTGTCGATCGTGAAATGGGGCCCCATCCACCACTTTCGTTAGTCATTAGACGTTACCTATTACAGTTGGACCAGAAGATAATCGGGATAACCATCATTTAAAGTCTAAACGTTTAAGTTTTTTTCTATTTGACGACTAAACCTTTTAAGTTTTCTATTTAAAACCTATGCCTTTATTTTTTATTCTATTTAAGTCCTTCTGTAACCAAACCGTCAACTTTTCCGTTAATTTTGCACTGTGTCCGTTTGGTTTAACGGAAAAGTTAACGGTAAATTATAAAAAAGGACTTGAATAGAATAAAAAATAAAGGTGTAGGCCTTAAATAGAAAACTTAAAAGGTTTAGACCTCAAATAGAAAAAAACTCAAACGTTTAGACCTTAAATGATGGTTATCCCGAAGATAATCTCAATTTCAACTAAGTCAATTATTATATTTTTAAGCAAAAAAATTATTTAAAAAATTATTTAAATGTAATTAATTATATTTTTTTTATAATTATCTCAATTTTAAATATAAATAAAAAAATTATTATTTTTTTATACCATAAATTAAATTAATTATACATTAAATTAAATTAATTACATTTAGACATTTTCTTAATAATTTTTCTTTCATAGATGTAACTTTTTCCTTTCAATTAACCAATGAATACAAGACTATGACATGGCAAACAGCCAAAGTTAGAATAGGAAGAAGGGCGGGATAAATTTATCATTGGGTCATTAACTCTTTGATTTGATACGAATAGGTCACTAACTTGAAAAAAATTTAATTAAAGTCAGTATCGTTACTAATAGTATGTAATCGAGTCAAAAACGTTAGTACGCTAAAATTAGACGTTATCTGCTAAGATGGAGACTGATGTGGCATACACACATTAATCCTAATCAGTCTTTTTTATACATGTGGAATTGTTCCTTTTTCTCTTTCTCTCACTCCCTCTCTCTCTATCTTCAATCAGACTCCCACACCTCGAGATTCATGAATTTTGTTGACAATAAACCATAGCCACAAGATGTAAACCCCATCTGTCAAAAAAAAGGTGTAAACCCTTATCCACCCAGAAGACAAACTTAGCCAATCAATAACTCTAAAAAAAAAAAAATCTCTTAGAAAAAACCCTTGGCATTCACAAAATTAAGATGGGTACACGGATCAACACTTGAGGCATGCTCACCATTGTCGATTTGGGGATCTTCGTCGATAATATCAGTGTACGTTCTCTCCATTCCATTCTTCTAATTCTTTGAAATGAAAATTTTTTGAATTTGTTGCATGCTTTTTTTTATAATATATGTCCTTTTCTTTAAAAACAATGAAAGGAACCCATTAAATAATTGAGGTTCCTCGACCTTTTAGGGAAACCTACAAGTGGAGGTTTTTTTTTTGTGGTTTTGTACTTGCAAGTGGTAATTTTTTTTACTGTGAAGCTATACTTTAGTATATAATGGTATGTATACGTGTAGAAAATGTCTTTTTTGTCATTTCATTTTTTTTTTTCAGGATGGTATCCATGGATATGATATTTGTCATTTATTGTGGTGGGTCTTTGGTTGGTGACCCTGTTGTCGCTTATGAAGGGGGGATATGCCATGAAATTGTTGTTGATGATGTGGATTTTTTTTGCATATTTGATATAAAAAATACTGCAAACTGGTTGCTAACGGGAGAAAAAAAAAATCCTAGATGTAGTAAAGAAGATGTTTTATAGGATTCCAGGGCAATCTTTGAGTGAAGGGCTAAGAGATTTGATAAGTGATATTGATTTTTTGGACTTGGTAAACCATCTGATTGTAAGTGAAGATAAGAAGATAGAGTGCTATATAGAACACCATGGTAGCATAGACATGAACCAGTTGCAAGCAAGGAGTTTATTATCAGAAGATTATGAAATGGAAGACATTGAAATTGTGGTAGTAAACTCAAAAAATGCAGACAAAGTCAGATACATAAAAGAGGAGGTTAATGAAGAGTTTGTTGATGTACCTATTGGCAAATCAGTGATAGACGAAATTGGAAAGAGCAAAGAACACAAGAACACTTCATTTGAGCATGCTAATCCGGATTTTGCTAGGCCAGAGGAAGAGGGATGTTTTGTTAATGTTCCTATTGAAACAACATGGAAAACCAAGGGTAAAAGGCCTTTAGAAATGGGGGATGATGATGAAATTGAATATTTTGAGGCAGATGAGTTGGAATTTGCTCAAGTACCTGAAGATGGGCAGTCAGATGACGATGAAGAGTTAATCGAAGCTAGAGTGCAAGTTGTTAATTTTTATGAATCTATAAAAAAAACCAATGCAGGGGCTAAAGACAAAGTCTCCACACAAAGCCAAGACCAAGTGAAATCAAAGGGGTCTAGTAATGGTGAGACAGTTACTGATGGGGTTCAAGGGCCAAAATTTACAGCAAGTGGGTCAAGAAATGCTATAGGTGGGGTGAATGATAAAGATGAAGGCTATGAAACAGAATACTTTGAGTCTGATGAAGAAGGAAGTTATGAATCAGATTTGAATGAAGAAAGTGATAGAGATGAAGCTGTGAGGAGGAAAAGCAGGGCCCCTACGTATGATCCATACTCTAAGAATCCAGATTTTGTGCTTGGAATGAGGTTTTTAGACGCAGAACAGTTCAAGGATGCCATAGTTAAATATTCCATTGCTAATAGAGTTGAAGTTGGTTATTCTAGAAACAGCTGGAATTTGATGAGGGCTTATTGTATGGCACCAAATTGCCCTTGGAAAATCACTGCTGCCCTTTCTAGCAAAGCTGTTTTTAGGGTGACAAGGATTACAACAGAAGGTCATACTTGCCCAAAGGTCTTCTCAAATAAGAGGGCCACTGCTCCATGGTTAGCTGAGAATGTTTCAAGACTTACATTGAATAGAAACCATGAAATTCATGACATGCAACAAATATGCAAAAACCAACTTCGTTTGGATGTAAGTCTTCCAAAGCTAAAGAGGGTGAAAAAGTTGGTAATGGAGATGCACACTGGTGATGTTGATGATGAGTATGCCATGTTATGGGACTATCGACAAGAACTTTTAAGGGCCAATCCTGGGAGTACAGTAATTGTAGATGTTGATACCCCTCCTATAGGAAGAGGCCTGCCTATTTTTGAGTGCTGTTATGTTTCATTTAATTGTTTGAAGAACGGATTTTTAGCAGGGTGCAGAAGGATGATTGGGGTAGATGGTGCATTTTTGAAAGGTCTAGTTAAGGGGGTTTTGCTCTCTGCAGTTGGTAGAGATGCGAACAATCAGATGTTCCCATTTGCATGGGCTGTGGTTGATACAGAGAGTATTGCCACTTGGACATGGTTTCTGAAATTAGTAAAAATAGATTTAGGTATACATGATGGCTTTGGATGGGGTATTATCTCAGACAAACATTGGGTGAGAATTCAATTCACTTTTTAGACATATATTAACTTTGAATTGGATAGCTTATGTAACTTACTGACTTGGATTTGTGATATGTAATTGTGGCATTCACAGGGTATTAAGAAGGCAGTTCAAGAATGTTTTCCAAAGGCTGAATACAGGTTTTGTGCACGCCACATCTTTGCTAAGTGGAGAAAGAGGCACAGGGGAAATGAGTTGCACAAGCAATTTTGGGCATGTGCAAAGTCAAACAACATTGCTGATTTTGAGAAGAACATGATGGAATTGAAGCTAATTTCACCTGATGCACACAAAGACATGCTTAAGGACCCTCCTAAAAAATAGTGTAGAGCGTTCTTTGATATTAGTTTGAAATGTGACATAGTCGACAACAATTTATGTGAGACATTCAATGGTAGAATAGTTGGTGCTAGGACAAAGTGTATATTGTCAATGCTAGAAGAAATTAGATTGATGGTTATGACAAGGTTAAGGATCAATAGAGATGTGTGCAGTAAATGGAAGGATGGGGTGGGTTATAGGATTAGGAGGAGGTTAAACAAAGCAAGAGAGGATAGCTTTGATTGTGCACTTGTGTTTAATGGAGCCAATGGTTATGAGATAATACATAGGGGAATCAGGTATGTCGTGGAGTTGCAAAAGAGGACCTGCTCCTGTAGAGGTTGGGATGTATCTGGAATAACATGTTGCCATGCCATAGCCGCCATATTGAATAGGGGTGAGAAACCTACAGATTATCTCCACCCATGGTATTCAACGCAAAAGTACTTGGAGACTTATTCCAACATGATGAATCCAATTCAAGGTCAACATTTTTGGAAAAAAACTGATAAGGATCCAATTGTGCCACCACCTCAAATGAGAATGCTTGAAAGACCCAAAAAACAAAGAATTAGGATAGATGAAGAGCCAATCAACCACACTGGCAAGCTTAGCAAGAGGGGTTCCATAATGACTTGTAGCAATTGTCATCAAGCAGGCCACAACAAGAAGTCCTGCAATAATCCACCAGCTCCAAGTCCACCTAAGATGGCAAAACCAGTGAGTGAAGTTTATATTTAATAAATTCTTCATTATTTAGTATTAACATTTTTTTTATTATGCAGCAAAAGAGGAGCAAAAAAATGTTTCCTCAGAGGTCGACACAAAGAAAGGGTCCTAATATCATCACTCCTCAAAGATTGCAAAATGAGATAAACCAAAGGTTGGTAAAGGGAAACATATCAACTCAAGGGTCCACTTCTACAGCAGCTCTAGATGGCACCCAAGAGTTTGCCATTCTAAACTAAAGAGAACTTTTCCTTTTGGACTTTTGCATGAGCACGCTTCCCTTTTTGTTTTTGTTTGCAGACATTGCCCACAAAGTATTTTTTTGTTGATTGTGAAGCAAACTAAACTGACTTTGCTTCATTCTTAACAAACCTTATAATTACTTTTGATACTTGGGAAGAAATCGTATACTTGGTGAAAACGGTATACTGGGACACAATATGTGTATATGACAATGAATTTTTTTTTTTTAATGTAATGGAATATGACAGCTTACTTTATTCACCATATTCCAATTTTCTCTTTTCTTGTTAAGCATTGATTATAATTTTTCCACTATTATTTGAGATTGCAGATGAATTTGGACATGCAATAGATATTTTATATATTGAAAATCTTCAATAAATTATATTACTCAAATTACATTACTTTGTGTAACACTTAAATTAGATGTATTACTACTTCCACCATCAGCTATTTAAAATTTTACAATATCGAGACAACATGCTAAACAAGGACAAACTTGCTACATACTCGTCAACCCATCATCAACATTTAAGTGAACCAAATTTTTAGTGCCCATCATCTTTTCCATGACCCATTATATTTCCTGCATTGTATTAACTTCCACCAACACTACCACCACACTTTCTATTTGCCACCAGAAACAATATCACCCATGTGAGGATGAGAAAAACCCATAAACATCTGGATCTTCTCCTTTCATGTTTGGTTGCATTCTCAGCTACTGTAGCTCTTCTCAGCAATCCAGGAATAATCTGCTTCGCTCTAAGGCAAATTGGGGGATCAATCCATTCAAAAAAGTCACAGGCTTCTTGTTTCTAAAATTCAAGATTTCAACAAAAGGGCCACTGTTAATTAACCAAAGATTGACACGAAAATACTTTTAAAGGTAAATGTGTAACTTTTAGCTTACCGGAAATGAAGCGCAAGTCCTGAAACGTCGACCTGGGTTGATGTCCGTCCATGATGTCTTCACACTTGAAGGTTGGTTACAGTAGCAGCAAGACATTTTTTTTTCTTCTATTTCTGCTCCACTTGAAGGTTGGTCTACCTGCACTTATCTTTCTCTTTTAGGGTTCTTTTATAATGCAAAATTTTAAAGGTGAGATTTACTTTTTCCTTTGCTGCCAAAGAGAGATCGAAGAAGAGAGAATACATAGAAGAGAGAGAGAGATAGAGAGAGGGTAAGGTAAAAGAAAGAGAGAGGAGAACAAGTACATATGGATAAAAAAAAAAGCTCACTAGGATTAATGGTGTATGCCACATCAGCCTCTTACTTAGCAGATAACGTATAATTCTAACAGATTAATATTTTTGACTCGATTGCGTACTATTAGTAACGGTATTAACCTTAATTGAACTTTTTTCGAGTTAGTGACCTATTCGTATCAAATTGAAGATTTAGTGACCTAATAGTAAACTTATCCCGAAGAAGGGCAGCCTCGCTCTACACGCTTTTGATTTTCCAAATCTTCGTTCAATTCGATAAAAAAACAAAAAACAAAAAATAAGGAAAATATATAGATTGGAGTTGCTAATGATTATCCTCAACTCTTTTTAATAAAGTTTTTTGTCACCTCCATCTTTAGTTTCAACATAGTTATCTTTGGACCATGGTGCAATGGTTTGTTACACATGCACACAATTTTTCACTCCTCCTTTTTTCTTGAGAGGACGTTTAATTTAACTAAGATAAGCGGCTGTCTGCCTCTTATGCTCCAAATTATAAAACAGGAGCACATTGCACGGCCGTTGTTTGCACTGTCCACTGTTTTAGAATCTAGAATTGCCGTATTCTTTCAAAAGTCTTATTGTTATTGACATCTTATTCAATATTTGTATTGTGATTTCATCGTCACCTAACGGATAATGAAGTGAGCAACATATGATTATGGGCCACAAATCTCAGCAAAATGGATTCTTTAAAGTCCCAAGACCCCATTATTTTTATCCATTAATGGTGAACGATACTTCCCACTGATTGATTAAGGAATCAGATTTCCAGTATACAACAATGGTTGGTTACTTAATTATGTGAAACCTGTGCATGCGTGCGTGAAATAATAGTGGAGCCACCCCACTCAGCAGCCATTTCGATCATATGTGATTTAGTGTCAGTGTCAGTCAGGATTTGAATGTGAATAAAATAATGCCATCCGCTTTAATGTGAGGAATTGGACGGATATAAATGGGTGCTGCATGGAACCTCCTTGAGCATGCCCTATAGTAAGTTGTAGTTGAGCAGAATGGCGTCCCAATTAGCTATTGTAATCACGTTGATTTGCTTATGGTTTGGGTTTTGGCGAGTTGCTGGGGATATTGGAACTGCTACTCCGTATAGTCCGCCATATCTCCGTATGTATTTTTTAAGAATAGATAAAATTTCTTTCCTTTTCTTTTTTCTCTTTTTTGTTTCACGAAAGATATAAGACATGTAATTAATGATGGGTAAATTATTACTCGTTACTAAGGCTTGTCAATAATATTAACGCCGAAAAAGTTATCAAGATGAATTAGATATATATTAAAAATAACTGATACATTACACTCTTATTACCACTAGTTATATATTTTTATTTGTTCCATGATCATAGTCAACAACACAAATCAAAAATGAAAAGTTGAGTACAGCAAGAGTGGTGCATCGAAGTTACATGCATATAATAAAATGATATGTTTTTTTTTTTAATTCCTTTGTAACTTTTTTAACGAATCTAATGTGGTATTTACATTTTATATTTTATGATAACATCCAGTAATTATTGAAATGTAACATAAAACTAGGATAAAGAGCATGAAGCTCATATTAACAATAGACGATGAATCAAGTTACCTTTTTTTTGTTTTGGTGGGGGTTTTTCATGTCATTTTTGATTGTTTTAACGCAGCAACAAAATGCAGCGGATTCGACCAAGATCAATTTCCCGAAGGTGGGTATTTCATGGCTGTAAGTGACGGAATATGGGACAATGGAGCAGCATGCGGTCGTAAATTTCGGGTAAGGTGCATCAGTGGCCCAAAGCGACCGTGCAAGGACTCGTCCATTGTGGCGCAGGTGGTTGATTTTTGCCGGAATCCGTGCCCGGCAACCTTGAGCCTGTCGAACAAGGCTTTTGATGCCATCTCCAGAGTCCCCACCACCAAGATCAATATTGAATTTGCCCAGTAAATCCTTCTGCTCATCCTGCAAATATCATGTGCAAATTAAGTATATGCAAATGATCCACTGGTTATTTGCTTATTTGCTATTGATAACGCTATTTCTTTGGTCTCGCAGGATTTGATGCTCACTGATATTTTGACCAAAACCACGAAAGGACAACGGTTATATATCTCTTCGGTTCTGAATAATCAAAGCAGGAATTTCAATTTGTAAAAAACCTGACATGGATATGTAAGAGTTTTGTAAGCTATAAGTAGAGGCCAATCAAGCTTTACCAATTAGCAAGCAAGATTGAATCGTTAACGCAGGAGTGTTGACTGTAACTAGATTGGTTCTGTAAGAAAATGACCTGTTCTTGGCCCAAATTGCGTTGCCAATCTTTGATGCAAATGAGACCAATTAACAGCATGTGCCAGCTGATAAGGACACACACACAGTATCCATTTCCTTTTTTACTTTCTTTTTCTTTTTGTCATTTGCTCTAACTGAGATTTTGTCATTTGTTACCACTTAAATTCAAATTCAAAATTTTTAATCATAAAAATGATTCTAGCATTAATTAAGTTATAATTTATTAAAAAATTTTTGCCTCGGCCGGCCCCATCATTTTGGACCCAAGAAGTGGGTCTATAATCAACATCATAGACCCAATTTTTAAGCGTGAAGAAAAATTACAAATTTTTTTTTGGCCAAAGAAAAACTACAATTCGAGATACAATACAATGGAAAGTTATATCATCGACAATTTTTCTTGAGCAATATCAGAATATATCTCCATTTTTTTTTGGGTTTACTCAGAATACATCTCTTCCCATGCATTGGTTTGATTTGGAATTACTTGCAAAGAAGAGGCAATGTTAAGTACCGTCTCAGCACCGAGTACAAAGCTGCAATCTGTGGACAGAAGCCCAAAGTCCTTTATAAGAAAGGGGAAAAAAAAAAATCTTTCCGAAATTGAAATCGTGAATCCCATTCAAATAAAAAATTTGAAATGAAAATTAAAGTTATGTGATTCAATTGATCTTTGAGAAAGAAATTTTTCTTAATTTGTTAAGAAAACCCCACACTCTCTTTTATTAGGATTAAAACGAAGATTTTTAGAATATATACGTACAGTTTAATTATTGGAGTGCCTTTAAATTATATTTAGAATTTTTTTGTTGTTAATTATTTTTATTAAAAAATAAAATTAAATAAAGAAATAAAAAAAAATTTAGAAAAAGAAAACATAATTAGCGGCCCAAATTGGCCCAATGACAGAAATCCTCGTCATATTTTTTTTCCCCGTCGAAGTCTCAATTCCACAGACATTTGTCTGTCTTCCCACAAAATTTCTACTGGGGAGAAAATAAAAGGGCCAAGGAAACCCTAATTTCTCAAATTCCATAATTCCCCCAAATCCCAACCATACCCAAATCTCAATTTTCAACTTCCCAATAGGCCATCGATCAAGAAAGATCCATACGTTGTAAGTTCAATCTCTCACTCTTTCTGTCTCTCTCAAAGTCCATTCAATTCATGCCCTGCACCGCTTTTTGACAACGCAATTGATCTCGTTTTATCGTTTCGACATACGGAGGTTGGGAGAGAGACAAATAAAATATGGATGGGAACAAGGACGATGCTTTGAAGTGCTTGGAGATCGGCAAGCACGCCCTCGATTCCGGAGATCGATCGCGTGCTTTGAAATTCATCACCAAAGCTCGTCGCCTCGATCCAACTCTCGCCGTCGATGACGTGCTATCGAAATTGGAGAAAGATCAGTCGTCATCCTCCGATCAGCCGGCTGCCCAGATGAATGGGCCCACCTCTCCATCCAATAAACCTGCACCCAAGGTTCGCCAGAGGGTTTCGGCAGCTGGGTCGTCTTCAACTGCCTCCGCCTCCTCGTCCTCCGCGGCGGGGACGTATACCGAGGAGCAACTGACCGTTGTGAGGCAAATCAATAAGAAGAAGGACTACTACGAGATTTTGGGGTTGGAAAAGAGCTGTTCTGTGGAAGATGTTAGGAAAGCTTACAGGAAATTGTCCTTGAAAGTCCACCCAGATAAGAACCAGGCTCCGGGAGCTGAGGAGGCGTTTAAGGCTGTTTCCAAGGCATTCCAGTGTCTTAGCAATGAAGAGAGCAGGAAGAAGTATGATGTTACTGGAAGCGAAGAGCCTGTTTATGAAAGAAGGGCCGCTTCTTCCAGGTACCAATACAATGGTGGTTATTACGATGATTTTGATGCTGATGAGATTTTCAGGCAATTCTTCTTCGGAGGTATGCCTCCTGCAACTACCCAGTTCAGGAGTTTCAATTTTGGGGGTGGAATGGGCCCCAGAATGGGTGGCAATGCATCTGGTTTTAATCTCCGTGCATTGATTCAGTTGCTACCTGTCCTGTTTATCTTGCTTTTGAACTTCTTGCCATCCTCTGATCCCATTTTCAGCCTGGGTAGATCGTATCCTTATGAGTACAGGTACACTACACAGAATGGGGTTAATTTTTATGTGAAGAGTACCAAGTTTGAGCAGGACTATCCCTCTGGTAGCCAGCAGAGGGCGGCTTTGGAGAGGAATGTGGAGAGAGACTATGTTTCAGTTCTTTCCCAGAATTGTAGATTGGAGTTGCAGAGACAACAGTGGGGTTTTGTCAAGGAGACTCCTCATTGTGCTATGTTGGAGCGGTTTGAATCTACTGCCTCAGCAGCGTGAGGAACTGAAATCAAGGTTGATATTTATGAACTTATTCATGATTCTAGTCTTGTTCTTATAATTTTTGCCTTTGAGAGCTGATTGCAGATCGCATTGTATTCTTTTATCGACTACAAGAGTGCTAATATGATGCATATTTTCAGTTTAGTTATAACATATTTGGTTTTGGATGTTGCGACCTCTGATAGTTTTTTGACTGTGATAAACCATATATAATTTATGTCTTAAAGCAATCTTTGATTTGTGATAAATTGGCTTATTCCATGATTTATTGGGGAAATGCTTGCGGTTCCAAAAATTTGTTCTTTATCAATTAAGTTGCAGTTTTACACGTAGATCACTTCATTATAACTCATATGCCTTCAGCTGGTTCGGTGGATTTTGTTTTGATTGTCTTAAGTTGTATATTTACTGCATAAGAGTTCATGCAGAAATCTGGTTGTTAGATATTTTATCATTTGCAAGTATTGTTGTTGCTTGGCATGGTCTTGAAAGGAAGGAATCTTTTGTGCAGCTCTATCGTTCCTGGTGCAGTAATTTTTTGTTCTTGATATGATAAAAATGTACATATGCGTAGTCTTGAGAGGGTATCTTCCTTATTTTTTTGGCAGAAATCTTGTCTGGCACTATGTGGGCAAATTAGTTGTGAAGAAAACGAGGAGACCTTGCGGTTTGCAAAACTGACAAAAGGAAGCAATTGTGATTGTCGTAATTGATTTTGTTAAATATGCATCCTATCTTATTATTATTATCATTATTTTTCCATACTCTCAGCTCTTATATTTCGTCCTACAAACCTCTTTCTCTAGTTAGTTCGGTTCAACTCTTGCTCAAAATGTCGCTGTGTCGGAGCATCAGCGTATGGTCAGTGGAATTTATACATCTATATGTAGGCCACATATATGGGTACATTTTGTCGTTACTAAGAATTGATAATATTTAAGAAGTTTGAGATTCACTGAGGGCAGCTTCTGCTGGTGTGATGATATTTTTCTCCATCCATAAGCTCTTCTAGAAAGATTTGTATTGTCGATGTGAGTAGGAGCACAACTGTTAAGTACTTGATCCTGCTTGTCACTCGGGAGGTCCTGGCAGCGACGTCCTTGGGTAATTTCTTGGACAAATCTGCCTTTGTCGGGAACTGTGAGCTGGGTGCAAAGATATCGGGGTTGGCATCCATGGTGATGTACTTGTTTAGGAGGAGGTTGAAACATCAACAGACGGCTCAATCTGACAAGGCCGAGATTTGCTTCTTTGAGGATATTAGTTAAAAGTGTGCAGTTTTTTGTGTTGTGTTTGGTTTGTGGCCAGTCTCTCATGCAAATTGAATTCGTTAATTTGGACGACCAGACAAAGTCACCCAGTTCAGCCTGTACTGGTCGTAAGCCTGTCATCTCCATGATTGTTGTTCGACAATCCTGATTATTTCAGCCGGTAATATAAATGTTTAAGTACACCAGCAGGAAAAGCTACTGGAACAGATTTAGAAGCTTTATGATGAAAAACAAAAATGCGTGACACAAAACATATTTTATCTTCTGTTGGGAGATCAACAAACTTCTCCGGTGACTTGTTGCCTATGAAGCTACCAAGCATAGCGGAGCTTTAATGCATGCAAACCTATTGATAACATTAAAGACATCAAACAAAACTGATCTGGCCAAGGTGGACGAACATATCACTCACTTCTTCTCTTCTCTCTCTCTCTCTCTCTCTCTCTCTCTCTCTCTTTCTGTTTTTGGTTTTTTTTGGGCTCTCAATGGGTGGCCGAAGCCCAGAGGATTAAAACTTGACTTTAGATCATTTTAATAGACAATAAACCCATTAACTAAAATGAATTAGGCCCAAACTCTCCTATCCATACCTTTTGTTTGTATTGCGAGATTTTGATGATAGAAAAAGTAGTGAAAAAAAAATTGTTAAAGGAGAAAATTGTAAGACAATTATTAAAAAATAAAATTGTGTGTTTAGATTGTATGAAAAAATAGTGAGAAAGAAAGTATATAGTTGAAAATGCGAAAATGTCTCTAAATATAATTATTTAGTGAGTTGAAAAGATATAGAGTTGGAATTATTTTAGTAAGTTTAATTTCATGTGTTTTGAAATTTTTTTTTAATTTTATTCTGACACCTTTATGGTAACCTTGTGATGTCACTTTTCAGATGGTTTTCCAACATGCAGCCAAACACTAAAAAATATATTGGAAACTGTAACTTTCATTCTCACTGATTTCCATCGTTGTTACCAAACACAGCACTGTTTGGATGTCTACTGTGCCATAGTACGACCAATTCTGGGCGTTCGTGGGCCTGAAAGATCGGGCCTATCACAAAGCAGATCACGAGCCTTTTGGCCCACATTCAATTTTTCTTTTTGTTTCTTTTCTCCGCCCTTTTACACTTTGGGGGTGTTGGGACAACGAAGCTACGTCGTTTCTCCAGAACAGGTGACGGCTGAAAGTCGTATAATAATGGTCCACTCGTGGAGCACGGTGCCCAAAACCCCAACAACCTAAAGGCTTTGCGGAGCTGTCTTGTCTCTAACAGAAACCCTAGCCTCTTCTGCTCTTCCTCTTCCACTTCATCCGCGGCGGAAATGGTACTCTCTCTCTCTCTCTCTCTCTCTCTCTCTCTCTCTTCTTACTCTCTCAATGGCCCATCTATCAATCTCTTTGTATTTGTGGATAGCGATTAGATGCGGTGTCTTATTTTCTGTTAATTGGTTGTTTGTTTGTTGGTTCGTACGTTGGATCGCAATGCACAGACAGGAGAAGCAGTGAATCCAAAGGCGTACCCGCTAGCAGATGCTCAGCTCACTATCACGATATTGGATCTCGTTCAACAAGCCGCCAACTACAAGCAGCTCAAGAAGGGCGCCAATGAAGGTTTATTCATTTGTTAACAACCCCCCCCCCTCCTTTCATTTACTTATATCTTTCAATTAATATAGTAGTTTTTTATTAATTAATCTATGTGACTGTTTTCCAGTAAGTATTCTAACGTGGGGTTTGTGGGTTTTCTTTTCTTCAGCCACTAAGACTCTTAACAGAGGTATTTCCGAGTTCATAGTCATGGCCGCCGACACCGAGCCCCTCGAGATCCTTCTCCATCTTCCCTTACTTGCTGAAGATAAGGTTTTTCTTCCCCTCCCCCCACCACAAGCTTTAGTTTCTTTTTCCATGCAATTCTTTCATTTCTCATTGAATTTGGCTTACTATCTGCTGCTATGGACGTGCTTTTTTGCCCGTTGAAATTGCTTTGGTTGCATTTGTGAATTTTCATCTAGTTTAGAAGATGTCTCTCACATCATTATCAATTGTCCCCTCTTTGTTGTGGTTTAAGGATCCTAGTAGTGGGGAAATTCCGTGGTTGGATTGTTTATGTGCAAATGTTTGGCTGTGATATGACATCACTTAGTAGCCCTTGGGCGGAGACTTTTTATTGCTTATGCTTGAGGGGGTTGCAGTAATCACATTTTATTTTTAAACTCTTTACATGCTCGAAATCTCTCTGTTTCACGTTCAGTACGCATATGTTGTGGAATTTATTTGTCTCAACTGAATAATCACAATCTGTGACTCAAAAGCACATTCGGCTTGGCGTTTCACATATGGATAGCTGATTTGAAATGAATTGATGAGCCACCTGTTTTTCTCTGTTTCTTTTTTTACGTCTTAGCAACTCATGTTGTAACAAAACTTGTCTGGATATGAATGTCGAAAACTTTTTCAATTCTTGATGGCCAAATCAATTTTCTTTCTGTGCTTGGATTACCTAACTTTTTCCTCATTTTGGTAGAATGTGCCGTATGTATTTGTTCCTTCAAAACAAGCACTTGGGAGAGCTTGTGGTGTTACGAGGCCTGTAATTGCTTGTTCTGTGACAACAAATGAGGGAAGCCAATTGAAAAGCCAAATACAACAGCTCAAGGTGCTTTACCTTTTCACGTGTCTCTGGGATTTAAATTCTGTCATTTCTGTTGCATTTTCCTTATCGGGGATTCTTAATTTTTTATTTTGAAATGCAGGATGCTATTGAGAAGCTATTGATTTGAAAGAACATACTCTGAGTATTCGGTGTGATGGGCCGCTTGGATCATCAGTGGTGGATCCTTTGGAGGCTTTGACTGAAGAAGTTGTACCACTAGTGAACAAAGCATGTTATGTTTTGACCTTTACTAAGATTTCTATGTTTTTCCCTTGTGCATTTTGAGGTGGGATACTCCCGTCTTATCAGCTATAGCTACGATGAGTCGTGGTATGAACCTATTAAATGGCCTGTGTAATGTGAGTTTGCATGTTGCAGTCTAGAAATTGTGTATGTTTTTTGAGTTACGCTCAGGAAGCACAGTACAGGTTCCGAAAATTAAGCCAGCTGACAGTTGATGTGGTCACATAACTGAGGCACCTCATCCTGATGTAACAATTGTTAAATCGTGCTTGCATTGCATTGGTGCCTCATTTCTTAACCTTCCAAGCTTTGAAGAAGTTATTTATGGAGCCTTAATGGTTAAAATTTTGCAACAACGGGAGAAGAAGAGGAAATTCAATGGAATTGCAAAGAGGCTTGTTCAATTGGGCTGCGGTATCATGAATAACGGGTTCAGCATTTGATAGTTTGTTCGCCTTCATTCGGCATGCGTTGTTCTTTGTGAACTTTAGTCATGAGGATACTCTTAGCAAAGGCAATGGTAGAAGTAGATCCTCGGGAGCATCTGACTCACACCCAAACTAAAAATAATGTGAAGAAAAGGGCGAATATGACTTAAAGGTGATAACCTGGTGATATTATTTTTTGGTGGTTGGCACAAGGTGTAAAACATCAGTAACGCAGTGCCCAGTACTAAGTATTCGTAGAATAAGATAACTATTTCATGGTAGCCCTTTACTCTGCCAGCTTTCCTAGTATCATTAGCCCTCCCTTGTGTAGAATCCTGCCGCGGAGCCTTCGTTTGGCCTATCATTTAGCATGCATCTTCTTATCTGGATTGGTAAGATGTAAGATGCTCTGCTGGGAAGAAAGCTCATTCATTTAGTACTTGCATAATTCTGCCTTATATACAAGTATATATAAGTATCCTGTATCTAGTAATCATTAAAATTAATGATTTGCATAGACATGAATGTTAAATTAAATCCTGAGGTTCTTTTATCCTTCTAATTCAAGTAAAAATGAAATGGGTTTTAAAGAATCAGTTGTCAGGGAGGGTTGTTTGGCTTTACTTGAGGAACTGATTAGGATGAGGCCTTTGGTTGGCGCCCACGAAAGGAAATAAGCATTGAGAATGGCATTCCAGTGGAAAAGGAAGAAGCCAGTGAATTTGATGAGTTTGAGATTTTGAGGCTTTTGATGCTTGTTTGTGTTTTGGGTTTGGTGGGTGAGTTTTCTAAGGGGGAAATGTTCCGCACTGTTGATTGTTTTGCAGTTGTTGTTGTTGTTGTTTTTTTTTTTTTTATTCGGTTGTTGTTGTTGTTGTTAGCGGCATTAACTGAATGGTAAGTGGATAAATATTTCTTTGTTCATCTTTGCTTGTGAAAACTTTGATGGCCATTGGTATGCTTTTCAACGCACCTAAAAACTATAATATTTCAGATTACAGAGCATTGAAATTGATTTGTATTTGATAGTTTTGGAAGATGAGTTACGCTTGCAATCTATCTCCGAATCTAATTTAATGCGGATTGCTCTATCTCCGAATCTAATTTAATGGAAATGGCACAATGCTTGTCCTTACGATTAGTATGATAATTAGAGAACGAAGAAACATAAATCATCGAGTAAAACTTTTGCACGACCAAGCTTGGTGAGATTATAAAATGGAATTTCCATAGCTGAGATTTAACTGAAGTGGTGTTTCCTTGCATGTGTAAATAACTTGAGAACTGAAGACTGCAGAATAGAAACATAATTCCGCGGGATTTCTAACATTTTGCCCCTGAAACTGTACAGAAGAAAATTCAGGGCAACAGCGGAGGCATGTAATGAGGTTTGTCAAGATGAACGGAACTTACTTTCTTTGCATTTGCTGTTTAATTGTTTTGTTTAGTCATCCTTACTTTTCCTTTCTCCACTTCTCTGCTACTGGCACTAACCCAACATTTTCGGTTGTGAATTCTAAGGAGGAAGAGGACTAAGAAATTTAAACACACTCCAGGCCCAAAAGTTTCCTGAGGATGTTCATTGGCATGTGAATTATCTGGCAGAGTTCTTTGCAAGCACTTTTCGCGGCAACTGCCAACAGGTAGTTGTTTGATGATGGTCTCAGTAATTCGAAAAAGAATTGGACAGAAATGATTTCATTGTGGCTCCTGTAATTTTTGTCCATGCACGCAATCACTTAGCTGTCGAAATTTTTCAGGGATTAATGCAGGCTCAAAGGAAACAAAGCTATTACGGTGGTTTTTCTTCTTTAGATTCTTATTAGTTTCTCGGTGAATGAGTTGAAAAGAGAACAACAGAGTTGGTAATTGCTGTATACTTAAATCTCTTTTTAAGTTAATGTTTTTGTTCTATTTATTTTATGGAGTGTGATAAACGTAACCATTACTCTTTTTCTTTCTGTTTCTGTATTATCCAGCAGAACAAGACTGCATACACAGTTCTTTAAGGACGCAGCACGAGAGCGATGATGATACTAATTTTCATGATAAAGATTCTTGTAATACATATTCCCCGATTATTCAGCTTTCCTTTCTTTTCTTTCTTTGTTTGTTTTTTAAAAAATATACTCGCTTCTTTCTTGATCAATTTATCATACTTTTGATTTCCAAGAATCAATCAAGATTCAGCAATCTTGAGAGTTTAGCGAAGAAGGTCTCATTTTCGGGGCGTCGAGGATTCAATAACTTCTTGCTTCCATGATTATGGTTCATGTATTGACTTTCTTTTTTACTTTTTTTTTTTTGTTCTATTTTCTTTTTTAACATTCGAATTTTGTGTGAAATGATTCATTACAATGAACGAATATTACTATAAGTATGAAATGAAGTGATATAATTATTTTATTCATATTAAACAGTTCATGCAATAAAGAAATAATAATTAATATCAATTAATCATTTGTTAAAGGGGATTTAGAAATGTTTATGCTTTAGACCAAAAAAAAAATTGACAGCTCACTCAGCGGTTAATGCATTAACCTTTAAAATAAATAGAAAGGAGGATATGCCAGCAGTGGTCGTGCCGGAGTGGTTATCGGGCATGACTAGAAATCATGTGGGCTCTGCCCGCGCAGGTTCGAATCCTGCCGACCACGCCTTTTGTGGACGCTTCATCCGAAGATTTTGTGATTGCTGCAAATTCACTCTAGTTTCTGACCTTCTTTTACCTCTCTCTCTCTCCCCCTTTTTTTTTTTTTTTTCTTTTAACGTTTATTCAAGTTATCGTTGGAAGGAAACTTAAACAGTTTCAAACATTCAATTTATAAATTTTTTTTATTTTTCTGCACATTTTCTGCCTTTCACATGACATTCATTTCGTAAATTTTATTGAACAATGTTGCTAAGGTATTACAAGGTTTGTGCACATGACAGGAAATCCAACTTCAAAATACAAGATTATCTATGTCAAAAAAAAAAAAAAATACAAGATTATCAAGACTATTACGTTGTTGGATCCTTAAATTGTCGTTAGTTGAAGTGGTTTTTGATATATTTGATTTGTTTTACGATGTAGCTTTACACAACAAGTACAGTGAGGAGGAAGTGAGCGGTTTCAACTTGACTTCTAAACCAAAGCATACCATTTGCTTCTACTTCCTGGATTCTCTCTTATGTGTCCACCAAATCTTCACCCCCAACAAATTGAAGCTAAAAGAGCATCCATTATTGCAAAATCTTTGTCACCTCCCACCTATATGTATGATCGGAGAGATTATAGTGATATGGTAATAGAATAAATATTTTCATTCTTTAAAGGTATTTCAGTGATTAGACTTAACACCTCTATTTTAAAGATTTTAGATTTAAATTTTGGGATGAGAGGAGATAAGTTTATAAAATGGAAGAACTACTTTCATTATATAACTCATAACCGACGAATATTTTAATGGACCAAAAAAGAATAAAATTTTTCCAAATACAAAAAATATAAAAGAGATCAATTAGAGAGATAGTGTAAGATAGTTAAAAGCTTGAATTGATCATCGAAACAACTGGTTGTTGAAGTATAAATATATAAATCCTATATTGGAAAGAAAGGAAGAAATAAAATATATAAGTATAATTAGAAGACTTATAATTTAAATTTAAGATTTTACGTAAGATATATGTTAAAAAATTTATTTAGTGTAATTTGGTTCTTTCCTTTTGTGATCCATCTAAATTATCGGATCTACGCTTCTACAAATTTTTACGTGATATCAAAACCCAATCTTATTGTACCTTACATTTAAAGATGAACTAAGTTAGTTCAAGTCAGCTGGGTTTAACTCATGTAAGTTGGACTTTTGTTATTTGTTCACGCTTTCAGTTCAAGTGAGCTAATCTCATCCCAGTGAGTTAGATTTTCGCGTGAGGAAGCGTGGTGAAATATAAGATATATAAGTTTATATTGGAAAGGAAGAAAGAAGTAAAATAACATATAAGTGTGACTAGAAAATCTATAATATAAACTTTAAAGTTTTAAATAAGATATGGTACGTAAAAATCAATTTAGTGTTGTTTACTTTTTCCCTTTATGATTCATCTAAATTATTAGTTTTATATTTTATAAATCTTTACAGCTATCCAGAACCTCATCAAACTTTACAGTATTAGATTATGGCATCGGTTGCAGCTAAGATCTTATGAACAAAAACTCGACCCAGCAAAAGAAGAATTAACATATGACAAGAGAATCTTATCACCGGAAGATAATCTTATCATTAGAAATTTACATTAACACATGAAGAAGAAACACATGGAAAAGTTCTTATCTGAAGGAATTTCTTTTATTAAAGTTGTTTGTTTATTGTAATAATATTAGATTCTTTAAAAAAATTCTTTTGTCGTTTGTAATCTTGAGATTTTGTAATAATTTTGAAGCCAAGGAGATGAATGAGACAGAACTGAAAAGTTCCCCCTATCTGCTGGACCTATTCTGTGCACAATATTAGGTCATTTTAATGATTGACATGCCAACCCAGGCTAAAATTCATGATCGATTATCCTAGTCCCTGAGAAAAAGTTCGCGATCAAGAAAGCGTGACCTAAGAACAGTGTGGAACTTTTGTCCAAGAATTACCCTATTGGATCACTTGTATTTCGCTTGCGCCATCTGGGTCTCTGGGTCTGCCCGGATATAATTGACCTGAAAGTGCAAGGTATTTGGAAGGGTAAAGGGGCTGCAGTTTTAATCTGTTACATAAGTGGGCCTACTTGCCAATTCCTCAGTCAATAGTGCCTCTCCCAAGGCTCATCGGTCCTCAGAGTCCCAATTAATTCATATACAGTGTTAGGGTAATAATAGAGGAATTTAGCACTGGGCACTCCAATCACAGGCGTGCGATCCCGTCCGGATGATGGAGCTCCCACCAAAAGTAGTGTTCCTTATCGAATTGGGTGGGTCCACAGAGCAATGATATTGATCTCCGATCATGCTTGTCCACAGCGGTCTTTCTTTGCTAGTGTAATCCCCACCAAGCCGAGCGCTGCTGGTGTTTGTAGAGGACGTATAAATCTCTTTATCTCTTAACGTACATTGATACATCATACATGCATAAATCAGTTCATACATACGCACATTAGCCATGAGATAAGCCATTGATTATTAACTTTGATTGATGATTATCGGGTAATTTGGGATGGGGACATAACAAAAAAAACGCATAAATCTCTTTATCTCTTACCAATATATATATATATATATATATATATTTATATGATAGATTTTATTAATATATTTTAAGTTTTATTAGGTCTGTACAGAGGGAAAAAAAGAAAAAACAAATACATAATAATTATTTTGTATAATAAAATGATTAATATTTATAATAAATAATTAATAAAATATTATACAGCTGCACTACGTGTTTTTTCTTGCGCATATTTTTCTTTCTTGCGTATATTTTTCCGAACAGAAAAGCTATGTCTTTATGTAGACGTCGCATGATTTAACCGAAGTCTTCACATTCTTTATGAGCCTTTTTCCCGACTTTATTACTGGGACGACCGCCCACTGACAAAGTAACCAGCACAATTAAGGCTGTGCCGCCCCCAATTCTCTTCATTTTGTTTATTTTTATTATTATAGTCCGATCTTCTTCTTTAGATTCCGTGACCTGGTGGCAAAAACGCAGATCCCCAGCTCACATGCCCATGCCAATCTCCCTAAAAAAGTATCACGTTTCTCCATGACCCAGTTGGGAAAAGTTGCGAAATTTCACTCCCTAATATGTTCAAGTTGTTGACAATGGACACCTACAGCAACAAGTTGCAACAAAAGAAGCAAAGATGGTTCCTTTTGTTGATGTCTTCGCTGTTATTTTCTACAATCTTAGTCTTTTTAACCATATCGTCCTCTTCTTCTTCACTTACCCAGTTTTTGTATCTGCACCAACATGGCAACGGAAAGCATTTGCTCCATGAAATTCCACATTTTGTGGAATCCAAGATGCCAAAGACTCGAACTTTAATGCCAGCAATACCCCGTCTTGCGTATTTGATATCAGGGTCTTCTGGGGACGGAGTGAGCTTGAAGAGGGCTTTGAAGGCATTGTACCACCCGAGGAATCAGTATGCCGTGCACCTGGACTTGGAGGCCTCAGCGGAGGAGAGGTTGGAGCTGGTGAGATGGGTAAAAGCTGAGAGGGTTTTCCAGGAAGTTGGGAATGTGAGGGTCGTCGTTAGGTCTAATTTGGTGACTTATAGGGGCCCCACCATGGTCAGCAACACTCTTCACGCCGCCGCGATTTTGTTGAGGGATGGTGGCGAGTGGGATTGGTTCATCAATTTGAGCGCCTCTGATTATCCCTTGGTCACTCAAGATGGTATGATTTCTTACTTCTTTTGAAGTTTACATATATTTGATGGTATGATTTCTTATGGTATGATTTCTTACTTCTTTTGAAGTTTACATATATTTGATGGTATGATTTCTTACTCCTTTTGAAGTTTACATATATTTGACGCTCATTCATTGATGTTTAGTTGGTGCGGTTTTTCATTTTAAGTGTTTGATTGGGATTCCGAAAAGTTTCTATATTGAGTCTGATAACAGAAGAACCAAACTAAAATCTATCACTAGAGAACCTACAGAGAGTAGAGAGCTGATCCAAACCAATAAGAGAAACGGAAGCTTTTCTATTCATTCCCCATTCTCTCTTAGATAAAGCTCGCCCTGGAGCCCTGGTCCAGAGGTCTGATGAAAGAAATGTGCATTAGCAGTGTCTGCAGAAACTTCCTCAATTATTGTTATTATTGGGTTAATTCAATCATTTCCATGATGATAGGATTGGTGAGAGTTATAACATCAGGCTGTTGTATCTAAGCAATTTTCCACTTAATTGTTCTTCCTTGCTTATATGCCTTGGTTTGGTGGTTTAACGTCATCATAATTTTAAAAGCAAATTGCTGTTTTACTGCTCATTCCACTTATATTGCTAGGAAAATATGTGAAGCAAATGCCATTTGTAAGTGAGCACAGATTGATTTCTAATGGCCTAAATTTGTGTTTTAACTTTTCATGTGACAGACCTGCTCTTTACCTTGTCTACCATTCAAAGAGACCTTAATTTTATTGAGCATACCAGTGATATTGGCTGGAAGGAGTATGTGTCCTCTCACTTTCCTACTTTTTCGATTTCTTTGTATCAATTTTTCTGCTCATCAAATCAAAGTAGTGAAGAATTTCTCTCCAATATATTGTGAAGCTCTGCTTAGCAATGGAATTTTTTGTTAACCCCCGCAGATCTCACAGAGCAAAGCCTGTCATAATCGATCCAGGACTGTACAGCCTGCAAAAGTCAGATGTCTTTTGGGTCTCTGAGAAAAGGAGTGTGCCAACACAATATAAGCTCTTTACTGGTAAGATATGATACGGTAATTTTTCTAGGTCTTTATTGTCCGTAAAGCCAAAGCAGTCTTTCAGAAAATTTCTGTAATTAAAAGGATAAAAGGAAGAAAGAAGGCATGCACTAACCTTAATAACAGGGGCTTATGCTGCCATAACTTGATGCAGACATGCCATAGTAGCACTTTTTTGTGATAACGTTGTTGTTAGGAAATAAATTTTTGGGGTTCGGAATCATTCCCTTGGCAACGCTATGGTGCTATAATGGCCTTGTCTATACTTGTTGATGATGTTGTCAATCCACCACTGCACTCTAGTCATCCCATTGTCACAATAAAATAGGCCACTGGCCCACTGCCTTGAGTCAGGCACCTCATTTCCATCGTCAATGTTACAATTTAGTTATCTAAGTTGGGTCTTTTCCTTGCTGATGAGGCATGAATGAGTAATGAAATTCTTACTGGTGCAATCTTAGTGCATTGCAAAACATCATGCTCTGACCCCATACATGATAGCTGCAGGCTTCTGCTAATTATCTTTTTCTAAAATGATTCAAAGGTTTACGGCATCAAAAACAGTACATAATACATAGAATCTTAGCCGTCATGTGCTTTATATTTTTTTTTGCTTATGGGAAAATTTTATATATATATATATATATATATATATGTTTCAAGGGAAATAATAATATCTAGAGTTCCATCCAAAAAGACCATATCTAAAGTTACTGCATCACTGCTTATCAAAAAATTGTATGCTGAGATCTAGTCATTATTATATGGAATTCTTTCTTGTTCAGTTGGAAGCCTTCAGCTTATGTTTAGAACTTTGAAAACCAGTTTAATTATGAATTCTGCTTATGTATTTCCTCAGGTTCTGCTTGGATGATGCTCTCTCGGCCTTTTGTTGAATATTGCCTTTGGGGATGGGACAATCTTCCAAGGATAGCCCTCATGTACTATGCTAACTTTCTTTCATCACCTGAGGGATACTTCCACACAGTAATCTGCAATGCTGAAGAGTTCCGCAACACTACCGTCAATCATGATCTTCACTTCATATCTTGGGATACGCCTCCGAAGCAACACCCACATTTTCTCACTATTGATGACTATCAGAGAATGGTTGATAGTAATGCGCCCTTTGCAAGGAAATTTGCCAAGGAGGATCCAGTTCTTGACAAGATTGACTCTGAGATTTTAGGCCGTAGCGCTGATGGGTTTGTGCCAGGTGGGTGGTTTAATAATGAAAGAAATGCAAATATAACTGCCCCAGGCAATATGATAATAAACACCACAGAGCTTAGACCTAGTCCTGCTGCTCAAAGGCTCAAGCATCTGATTTCCAGTCTTTTGTCAGCAGAAGATTTTGACGTAAACCATTGCATCTAATGTATTGATGCCTGACGTCCTGTGTGAATATCCTGCAGCGAGGCACTGTCTCTGACCCAGAGTCCTGGAAAACAAATGACCGGTGATGGGACTAGTTCATAAACAATAGGTAAAAATAAGACTACTCCCTGCCCAGAATATATGCTATACATGATAATTTTTGTAGCTGATTAGCTGAATAGGCTATGATGTAGTTCAGTATATTATTTGGTATATACATATGTTATTTTCACTGGGTTATATATTCTTATTGGTCTGGTATAACACGGGCAAACTGAGTTTGGTTTATTACTAGAGTCTCCTGAAACTTAGAAGCGAGTTAGTGAAACTATGATATATTGTATTTGAGTGTTGATTTCTGGATTTTTAAGTTCTGATGTTGCACACCCGCATTACCTTGTTTTTGCAAAGACTAGCATTCATCAGGTTAATCGCGTTGACCAACACCACTGTCAACCATGATCTTCAATTTGTATCTCGGAACAACACTCTGCCATCCAGCATCCACATTTTCGCGCTGTTGATGACTCTGGGAGAATGGCTGATGGTAAGCAGCTAGAGGAAATTTGCCAATGATAAGCATCGAGAGGAAATTTACTCCATAACTGAACAAAAAACCGGTCTTTCTTCCAGACTTATGTTGCAAGCACTTCTTTACTATTACATCAAAATTCACAGTTGTTCTTCCAACAGTCAATCTTTTGAATTCAAAAGTTGCTGCCTGCGAGTCAACTCGGTAAATACAAGTAAATTAGTATCATTCATCTCTGAACTTGTGGCCATAGTCTCCACTGAGTCGCTAAAATTCAATTTATTGCTACCAAATTTTGAATTGATTAAAATATCATAAATAGCTATTCTAGTAGTAAAATTTTATCCGAAAATACCATTTATCTGTTATCTGTCGAACTATCTGTTATCTGTCGAACTATATACATGAAAGATGAATATAAGATATGTTAGCTCGATTTTATTGTATATACAATGAGATAAGACTACTCTATCCCATACATCAAAACTACACTAATTGAATTATGACGCAATTTTATCTTGTTTTTTTCTTTTTTTTTGGGGGGGGGGGGGGGGGGGAGAACAACATGATGCAAAATTTATCTTGCTAAGCACATAGGTCTGCAAGAGTTGCTTTTGCTTTTGTCTCCCAAAAAAAAAAAAATTGCCGCACCAAAGATATTATTCTCGAGCTGGTAGTGACATTCTGCCCACCTGCCACGCAAAATGACACCTTGATAGTCTATTTTATCACGTGGGAAAACAGAACCACCAAAGTGGCCTGATTGATTTTACGAATTGTAGACCCCATTTACAAGCTGCCAATTAATTAGACTATAGAAAAAGACAATGAACTCACAATTACAGCAATAATTTCGCAGTCCATATTGATTCTTTTAGATTTGGGACAGCAATAATTTCGCTGATGGGTTTGTTTCCGGGCGGGTGGTTCAATACCGAAAGAAATGCAAATGCAAATATAACTTCGAGAGGACTAGCAGCGCGGGAAGAAACAAAATACTTGACATAGTTCAGCACATTGTATATTTCCAGAATGTCATATCTTTATTGGTTTGATCAAGCACTCGCAAATTCATTTGAATTTAGCATAAACTTCTTTTCTCAATCGTACATTAAGGGAAACAAGTTCTTCTCATTCACTGTTCTGCAATTTTAACAATCTTCTTCCCAATGTTATGACCTCTGAACAGTCCGACGAATGCAGAGGGAATGCTATCCAATCCATCTGAGATGTCTTCAATCGACTGCATCTTGCCAGTCCGAAGATGGTCGCATGTTGTTGAATAGAAATCTGCATAAACATTAAAGAAATCAGCAGCTAAGAACCCTCTGATAGTAATTCTCTTGTACACAACATCTATCATATCAGGTGCAGCCCTTCTTCCACCATCTGTATATTCAGCAATCACCCCGCAAACGGCTACTCTTCCAGAGACATTCATGTTAGCAACCGCTGCCTCTTGCATTTCAGCCCCCACG
The DNA here is from genome assembly GCA_021464245.1 of Carallia brachiata. Taxonomy (NCBI): domain Eukaryota; kingdom Viridiplantae; phylum Streptophyta; class Magnoliopsida; order Malpighiales; family Rhizophoraceae; genus Carallia; species Carallia brachiata. The sequence goes on along the minus strand of JADCRB010000021.1, from coordinate 1,888,793 downwards.
TTGTCAAAATATATATCTATTCCTCCAGGGAAGTATCTGTGGAAGTGGAACCAAACAATAAATGGGTATTGAAAACATGAACCTGCAGTAAACAGAAAATAGAGGCACCAAACCTTTTGAGAGTTGCCTTCAAATCCGTTTCTTCCTTATAGTTGAATGCATCATCGAAACCAAGCTTCTCCTTCAGCAATGCTACCTATAATTAACTATCTATGAGATGTTTCCCTTTTGAGATTCAAATTCTAACGAGTATCAGGAAACTTACCTTTTCTTTGCTTCCAGCACAGCCAACCACATAGCAACCAAACAGCTTTGCATACTGTCCAACTAAATGTCCTACTGATCCACAGGCAGCGGATACAAACACATTCTCCCCCTTTTTTGGCTTGCATACTTCGAAAAATCCGGCATAGGCTGTCAGCCCTCCAAATGCTGCATCATCAAGTCACAAGCAAACTCTTGTTAGAAATGTAGGCAAATGGTTGTATCTATGGTTTATTGTAACAACCCGGAAATTCTCAAATTAGCACTGTAACTGAATCATTTTGACTGATTTTGTTACCTAGAGTTCCGACATGGTATGACAATGGAAACCCCATGGGGTCTAACTTCCTTAGCAGCCGACCTGGTTTTATTACCGTGTACTCTCCCCATGAGACAAGCCCTGCCACCAAGTCATCTTTCTGGAATTCAGGATTCCCAGAAACAACAACTTTTGCCACCCCATAAGCATCAAAAGCCTGTCCATATGAAATTCAAGGCAAGAAGAAATATTCAGCAGCAGAAGGAAATACCATTCTCCAATTCAGTGCCTAGTTCTGAAATTGCTGATGGACTTACCTCGCCAGGACTGATGGGAGATGCCAAATATACAGAACTTTGGGACGAGCTGTACCTTTTGATCCGGTTTATCTGGTAAGGGTCAATCGATACGTAGAGGTTCTTCACAATAACGTCATTGGACCCTGGTTGTAGCTGCAAGGAGAGAGCTTCCGATTTGATCTCGAAGTCACTCTCTTCAGGTGCATAATATACATAAGCCTTTGTTACAATATACCTATTGGTCACTTCCATTTTCCCTCTCTGCTGTCGAAAAGTGGGGAAGTAATAAACATGAAGAATTGAACTGCTTAAACTCCACAGTTATGTTTCTGTGCTACAAGATAAGCATGCGAAACCTTTCGATATGTTGGTTTTGCTTTCGCCACCATATATATAAGCCAAACAAGCGCATGGCCAAATTGTGTCCACATTGCAACAATGAGTATTTTTTATATAACTGTAATAATAAAAAGTGATGTGGATAAATTTTTTTTTTATTCATATTTTTTTAATTGTGATTACATAAAATATGTTTGTTATTACAATTTGAACACAATTTACCTAATTTTTCAATCTGATCATGTAATGAAGCCCATATACGTGTATAACTGCACCCAATAACAGAATTGACAATTACTTACAAGAGACAAGCGTGGAATAAAATGGGGAGAAGGATGTTTGTGAATCATAGATTCCACAAGTGACAAGAAGAAGATGGTAGTTACTAGTTATTTGGGCCGTCGAAAAAAGCAAATAAATCACGACACAACAACCAACGAAATACTCGCGTATGCCCAAGATTGCCGTCCGGATTCCCAGGATCAACCGTACCAAGTTAACTTCAGCCTTCAGCTTATTTTCCAGAGAGACCAAGACTTTCGTCCGGGAAATTGCAAATTAATCGACCCATTTTCATGGAAGAAAGTGAAAGGTGGAAAAAAGGTTAAACCTGCCACCACATTTGGTGTGTAAATTAATATAAGTATGTGTAATTTGTTATGGTTTTTTTTTTTTTTAATTCCGACTAGAACTCAAACGGAATGCCTTCAGTCTTGAATTGATTAATCCTTTCATATGTATGGGTTGAATTGAATTTGATTGCTTTACAAATTTGTTTGGCGAGAATAATTTATATGGTCCGATTATTAAAAAAGCGGGCTCAATGTAAGATGCCTTGATGAGGTATATGATCAGGGAAAAGCTAGTAATACATAGAATATAGTCTTATAGTAGTTACAGGCATTAGAAAAAAAAAAATTTAGCAAAAAAAAGAAAAAAACTTGAAATTAAGATTTAATATAATATTAAGTATATTTAAAATAATAATAATAAACTTTAAATTTTAAAATTTTAAAAAATAAATTTTTAATTATTTATAAAAAAACTAAATTTATTTTTGTACCATTTTATTACTATTTCTTATGCGTACGAAATTGCAACTCGGCAGCCAGGCTGTGGTCTGTTTTACTGCTGCCAGGACTTGGTCCTCCATTCTTCGGCTTGAACTTCATGGAATGGTTAAAGAGTACTCATATGTGTTTTAAATTTTGATATTTTGATTATAATTAAAATTAATAATTTTAAAATAAAATTAATAATTTTTAAATTACAAAAATAACAATTATTGATTTCTATTTCAAAAATTATCAATATTATTTTAAATTTATTAATTTTAATTTTAATTTAAAATATTAATTAAAATACTAAAATTTAATACACTAATATTTTATCACAATTAAAATAGAATTTACGTGATCTAGAAGTTGTCGTCCAAACGGGGGAGTGGCCGCCAATTTTTGTCACGTCGTGCTGGTGGATTTGAAAATGGAGGAACAATGAGATTTTTTTATGCTAAAAGAGGGCCGTCAGAGGAGCCCCTACAGTCCAAATATTTCTATCCTTACCAAGCACTCATTGGGTGGCTGTAACTTAATGCGGATGGTGCTGTCCAACTGTTTCTCCCTTGCCAAGCAGTCATTGGGTAGTCCCTGCCCTGCCGGATGGAGACTGACTGGCTAAAGGTTAACACAGATGGCGGAGTCAGATCGTCTTGTGGCTTGGCTGCTTCTGGTGGTCTCATTATCAGAGATCTGTATGGGAGGTGACAAGGAGGTTTTGGATATAACATTGGGACTTGTTGGGTTGTGGGCCTTGTGGCAGCTGAGCTCTTTGGGATATTTTCATGGGCTTGATTCGAAATTGGGCTTTTTCTTTGCCTGGGGGTTTTCATTTATCTCCGCCCCCCTGCTTCGTTTGAGTCCCTTACAGCAAGATGTGTGTGGGCTTAGCTGGCCCCGGGGAAAACATCAGTGTAAATAGTTGGGCTTTGTGTCTCCATATTGACTCAAAAAACATGAAAATAAATGAGTTGAGTATTTGCTTAAATAGTTGAGGAAAAGTATTTATCAATTAGTAAGTGGAAGTTCAAATCATACCAAACCTTACTTTTTCTTAAAAATGGGGTTTAAACCCTACTAAACCTCACTTTTTCACAAAAAAAAAAAAAAAACTGAGACTATAATAGGGCTCCTTATATAGACCCAATAAAAAACATGAAAATAAATAAATAAAAAGGAAAATTCTCAAGAAGGAACCACCAAGATTACCGTTTGCAATTTTTTTTTTAGAAAAAAACCCCAAGGTTACCGTTGCCCTTGCCCATTCCATCATTTGCATAGTATTCCTAATATAATAGGGGAATCCCTGATGGACAGGGACTCGGGTCGGAGCGGGGAGCCAAAGATTGAACCCACCCGGAAGCTAACTTAACGGCTATAAATATAGGCGCCCTCTCTCTTCAAGTTCTCACTCTGCTTCAAAATTCCCCCCCCCCCCCAAAAAAAAAAAAAAAAAACTGACTGAGACTTGAGGCGCACCGCGCACGCATGGTGAATCAACCACCTTTAGGTAAATCATCTTGGAATCCTTTCTTTCTTGCTCTCTTTCCAGATTCTTGGATGAATATACTATGATTAATGGCTTGTAATTCTTAGTTATTCCTGTTTTCGTGAAGAATTTACTCAAATTTCCTCTATTTCTGGAGTACTTTGTAGGTAAATCTTGGAATTCTTTCTCTGTTTCTCTCTGTGACTCTGCAGATTCTTGGATGATTGCAATTAACGGCAGTTTCTTCATTTATTTTTGATTTCTTGTATTTCATATATTTAGTTCTTTTTTCTTTATTCTTTTTGTTGTCTGGGAAATCATCCGCATCTATTTCACGAGCCTTTCCATCCGATGGAAATATTCAGATCCACGGGGGTTTGAAACAGGAGATTGCAATGTACAGCCATCCGATTGGTTTGTTTGTTTCTAACTCTCTTTATCTCACCCTTTTGCCCATTTCATTCTATTCAAGAATTACTTCTCTGAAAATTTTTTTCACAATATCTTCTCAATTCTTTTTTCTGTTCATTAGCGTTAATGTTCTTGGTTTCATTTCTTCCTTGCCCTATTAGTACTAATCGTCATACTTTAATATTAATATACTTTTACCCACCTTTTATCCCCACTCTTTATCCCTACCCTTTACCCATTTAATGTTTTCGTTTCTATCTTGGTTTGGTTTCTTTCTTGTCCTAGTAGTATTAATCCTCATTATTTCTTGTTTAGAGAATTTCTTTCCTTTGTTCTATGACATCTGTCCCCTGCTTCCACCCCCCTTCTCTCTCTCTCTTTCTCTCTGTTTTTTTTTCCTATTTGAGTAATTGGATAGATAAATCCTTCTTAGGCTTGATTGGTTCGTTATGTGTTTAATTGTGTTGGGTGTCTGCCATGTTTGTCATCTATAACGCAATATGCCAGGAAAGTTGCCGAGGTTACAGTGGGACAATTAGATTTTGCTTCAAATTCCCATTCCAGAATGCAAAGCTTGATGTCACTGAAGAATCAACTAGAATTTTTCATAATTCTTTTATCATCTTTTAAAGATTTTTTGGGGAATCGTCATTGGAGACATTGATTCATCAGGTTTCAAGGAAAACTTTTTTCCTGACACTTATTGCCCCCTTAACTGGTCTTCTAACAACCTTATTTTACAGGTTTTGATTGATTGAAGTCTGAAGACCTCCGTCTAAAATTGATTGTTTTCCGTTGCTATTTTCTGCCAATCATTTTCCTCATTTTTTTTTTTTTGGCATCATTTTCCAACGGGGCTTGATGGGACAAGATCCCCATTGAAAATTTTTACATGCTGCTGCAGGTCTTTGGTATGATGAGAGGCGGTAAAGGTAACTTCAATCCTTTTATTTGACGAATTATTTTTCTGTTCACTTTCAGATATGTACCTTTTGATTTTTGTTATGCTATTTCTTTTGCAGGCTGTTGTGCAAGTTCTGTATATTTGGACGAAAAGTATGATGGCCAGTCACGTTGCTAACAAAACAATAAAAAATATTTTTAATAGAATAGAATTGGAAATCCCTGACGGACGGGGACTCGGGTCGGAGCAGGGGAGCCGAAGAGGCGCTGTCTAACGGCTATAAATTTGATTACCCCTTCTTGCTCCTTTTCAAAATTTCCGAAGCAAAAGCACTTGAGGGGCACCCAAAATAAAGACTCGAGTCAAGTTTCGTCTCTGCTAGGGTTTCTAGGTAAATCATTTCCCTATCCTCTTTGTCTTTCTGCAGATTGTTGGATAAATAATTATGATTAATGGCTTTTAATTCATATTTGTTCTTGTTCTTGCGAAGATTTTACTCAAATTTCCTCTTTTTCTTTTGATTTCTTGTAATTGATATATTTATTCTTTTTGTTGTCTGGGAAACCAATTACTTGAATTCCACGAGCGGGCATCTTGGTCGGATTGGGATATTCAGATGTCAGGGCCTGGAATTAGGAGATTGTAATGGCACAGCCACTCACACAGACGAAATGGATCTAATTTCCGGAGAAGGCTTGCGGTTGGTTTGTTCCTAAATCTCTTTATCCCACCCTTTTACCCATTTGTATGATTTCAAGATTTACTCACTCTGAAATTTCTTCCACAATATTTTCCCTTGTTTCTGTTCGTACTAGCCTTAATCTTACTTGGTTTTGTTTCTTTCTTGTCCTACTTTAATATTAATAACGTCTGACCATTTTTGCATTCTAAAGTTAGAGAATTTTGGTTATTTCCCATCCCTCCCCCTTTTTCCGCCTATTTGTCATCTATAATGAAAAATGCCCAAGAAAGTTGCAAAGGTTAAATCAGGACAAGTACCTTTTGTTTCTTTCTTGTCATGTTTTATCCAATTCTGATCATTTTATGTTGCTGAGATGATTTCCTTTCAGGCTTGTAGTCAAGAAGGTGCTGCGAAGTTCTGTGAGCTTCTTCAGGGAAAAGCGTCGGCTCTATTGTGTGAAGGTTATCTGATCATATAATGAGAAGTTTAAGCAATTTTTTTTAGACTGCTGATACCCTGTTGCCATAATTTAAAGAGGGCGATGCAAAAGCACTGATTGCATATATGAACATTCTTCAACAGGTTTTTGCTTGTTTGATGCTAATTATTTTCCTTACCCTTTATCATCCTTTTTTTTATTGCTTCTTTCTGTTTCTCCTCCTGAAGTCATGATGGAGGTCTTGAAAGATTGAGTTCATTTTTTCTCCTCCCGAACTCATGATGGAGGTCTTTAACTTGATGAGAGAACATTGTTGATAGATGAGTGTTGCATGTGCAACATGAGTGGTTTGTAAACCAAGATTTGAAGCTGTTTTTTTTATGACAAGAGTTCTAAACCAGAAAGTTGCAGTTTCAAGCAATGATACTGCAGAAAACCAGTCCAGAAACTAGAATTTGTAAAAACAGAAGGATTGCAGTAAATTTTAGTGCAGTAGAAATGCAGAACCACAAAGCAGACTACTAAACAGAAACATTGCAGTAACAGTTTGAAGCAGTAAAACTGCAGAAATTGCAGTATAAGTTCTGAAAGTGCAGTATAAAGAACTGCAGATATGCAGATTGCAGCATTTTAGAGTGCAGAAATTTCAAAATGCAGTAAAGATTTTGAAATGCAGCAGAAAATTAGATGATAGTGTAGCAGAAAGTTAAGTGCAGCAGAAAATGAGAACTGCAGAAATGATGATGCAGTAGAAGATGAGAGATGCAGAAAATGAGCATTTAAAACCAGATTTTGGCCCAAAGGAAGAGTTTCAAACCAGTTCAGAAGCTGGAAATTGCTGCAGAAGCGTATGAAGTGCAGCAGAGGAGTTTTTGCAGAAAATGAGTGCAGCAAAATGCAGAAATTGAGAGTTGCAGCAGAGATGAGGCTGTAAAAAAAACATCAAAGATGATGAACTGCTGCAGAAAATGAAAGAGTAGCAAGATGATGATGAAAAATTGAGTTTGGACCCAAAAAACAGATTTTGAGAGGTCCCCAAAGATCATTCATGCTCTGATACCACTTGTTGGTTTTTTGAGAAAAGAAGATGATAGTTATTAGAGCTGCAAATGAAGCAAAGTTGCTGCTAAGTTGCAGAAACAATTTCCTTCAAGAATCTCTCTGTTTTCCAGCAAGGAATCTGAGGAGGAGTGTTAGGATTCCCAGCTTCTTTGCTGTACAAACTACAAGCAAAAGATCTTAGTTTAAATGAAGTGTTTTGGGTTGGATTGTTACCAATAGTTGGTGATGAATGACGTGTAATGATATCTTCTAAAACTGTTTTTTTTTTAGTGGGATTGGGTAAAAATCTGTCAAGTTCAGCTTGCTTAAGCTAGTGGATTTTAAGGCATGGGGGACTTGTCTTTTCTTAATCATATCATGTACCATGTACTTTGTATAAATTCCTATATTATGAAGCATATGAATAAATGAAAACCAAGCCTTTTGGCTTCACCTTTTGCTGTGATTTCCCACTTTTTCATTTCTTTCTCTACTGCAATTTTTGCAGGAATACTTCCACTGTTTTTCTTTCCTACTCTGCTGTAATTTTTCAGTTTCAGTCTAAAGTCATAAACTCATCTTTTCCTTCACTTTCTTTATCGTACCATCTTGTATATACATGCATGACGCGTAGAATACTTTGGTTATGGGCATACATTGATTTCTATTACATTCTCTAATTTTTTTTTTCAGGGACTACTCAACTTCTCTCTTACCTTTTGAGATCACAGGAAAGGCCGTGAATGTTGAATTCAAATCATGTAGCATGAAACATTTAGGTTTTTTGAGAACCACTAGGCAAGTATGTGTTTTGCGTCCAAAATTAATTGTTTAGATAAAATCCATGCAACTGTAGAACTGTACTACTTTTTGCTTTTTTAAGCAGCTACTCTACACCTCACTCATGTGTACAAACAAACACAAATTTTCCTATGGGGCTTAATGGGAAAACAGCCATGAAAACATTTACTTGTTGCTGCAGGACTTTGGAACTCTTTGAGATGGGATGTGGTTAAATGATCAGAGTCCTATACACACAAGGGTGACTTCAAGTCTTTTCTTTGAATTATTTTCCTACACATGTTCAGATATATAGGTTTTGATTTTTGCATTGTACTTCTGCGGGCTGTTGTGCTTGATAAAGGGATTGAAGCTGCTCTTGTTTTGGATATTCAAAGGTTCTTGGAAGTGTTGAGAGACAATTGTGAGCTAATTGTCTCACGTGGAGAAGGAGGGTAGAGTTGAAGCAATTAATAAGTGAGTCCATGACCTATTAAAATTAAGCCAATTAGTTTTAGTGTGGAGTGGTGTTAGTGGTTCATTTGTTTGTTACTTATTCTTACTCCTACCCTCCTGTGATCACTCTCCGTATTGAGCCCGAGTCTGCGTGCGCAAATTATTATCCAACAATTAGTATCAGAACGTAAATGATCTTGTGAGACTATAAATTATCAAAGAAGTTACACTTTCAATTCAAAGCCCAAAAAAGGAAGCCCACGAAGAAGGTTTCAGACGCATTTAAGGAGAGAAATTCCACTCACAATTGGGAGGGAGTGTTGAGAAACAATTGTGAGCTAATTGTTCCACATGGAGAAGAGAGTAGAGTTGAAGCAATTAATAAGTGAGTTCATGACCCATTAAAACTAAGTCAATTGATTTTAGTGTTGGATGGTGTTAGTGGTTCGTTTGTTTGTTACTTGGTCTCGCTCCTACCCCTCTATGATCGCTCTCCATATTGGGCCCGATCCCGTGTGCGTCCGCATCCGCAAATTATTATCCAACAGGAAGCTCTTACTTGGCAACAATTGAATTCTCTAATAAAGGTTTAAATCTTTTAAATGCCTTTCTTTTGTTAATCTACTCTTAATAAATGATGATGTTATCTTGAGTAAATTTAAAGGCATACTGCACAATTATCTTTCATGGGGCTGTTCAACTGTGATCTATGTGTTTTTCATTGTGAACATGGCAATAAATATGGTGCATTAATAGAGAGAAATGGCTAAAGTAAATCATCTTGGAATCCTCTGTTTCTTTCTCTCTTTGCAGATTCTTGGATGAATTTATTATAATTAATGGCTTGTAATTTTTATTTATTCCTGTTTTCGTGAAGAATTTACTCAAATTTCCTCTTTTCCGGAGTTTTGTTGGTAAATCTTGGAATTCTTTCTCTGTCTCCCTCTGTGACTCTGCAAATTTTTGGATGACTACCATTAATGGTAGTTCTTTATTTGTTTTTGATTTCTTGTAATCATATATTTATTCTTTTTTCTTTTTCTTTTTCTTTTTGTTGTCCGGGAAATCATCCGCATCTATTTCACGAGCCTCTCCATAGGATGGAAATGTTCAGATGTCAGGAATTTGAATCAGGAGATTGCAATGTGCAGCCACACGCACACACACACACGGACGCAGTGGATCTGATTTGCGAGAAGGCTTGTGGTTGGTTTTTTGTTTCTAACTTTCTTTATCCCCACCGTTTTACCCATTTAATTCGATTGAAGATTTATTTCTCTGAAATTTCTTTCACAATATTTTCTCAATTCTTGTTTCTGTTCATTAGCGTTAATGTTCTTGGTTCGTTTCTTTCTTGTCCTTGTAGTACTAATCGTCATACTTCTATAATAATATCCTTTAGCCCACCCTTTATCCCAACTATTTATCCCCACCCTTTTTACCCATTTAAAGTTCTTGGTTTCGGTTTCTTTCTTGTCCTAGTAGTACTGATCGCCATTCTTTCTTGTTTATAGAATTTCTTTCTTTTGTTCTGTGACTTCTGTCCCCTGCTTCCACCCCCTCCTTCTCTCTCTCTCTCTCTCCTTTTTTTTTTTTTTCCCTCTCTATTTGAGTAACTGGGCAGATAAATCCTTCTCAGGCTTGATTGGTTCGTTAAGTATTAAATTGTGCTGGGTTTCTGCCATGTTTGTCATCTATAGCGCAACATGCCCAAGAAAGTTGCCAAGGTTACAGTAGGACAATTGGATTTTGCTTCAGTGAATCAACTAGATTTTGTCATAATTCTTGATCACCTTTTTGAAGATATTTTTGGGAATTGTCATTGGAGACATTGATTCATCAGGTTTCAAGTAAAACCTTTATACTGACACTTATTCCCCCTATAATTGGTCTTCTTCTAACAACCCAATGTTACAGGTTTTGATTGATTAAAGTCTGAAGACCTCCGTCTGAAATTGATTGTCTTCGATTGCTATTTTCTGCCTATCAAGAGATGGATTATTCTCTGAATTTTCCTTCTTCTTTTTTTTCAGATATGTACTTTTTGATTTTTTTTCATTCTATTTCTTTTGCAGGCTGTTGTGCTTGATCAAAAAATTGAAGCTGATCGTCTGTTGGGTATTCCGAAGTTCTTGAAAGATGTTACCAGCGGAGGGCTTAAACAATAATTGATTGCTCTAACAAAGGTTTGCATCTATTAAATAATTTCTTTTGCTTATCTGCTCTTCATAAAGTTTGATGTTATTCTTGGTAAATTTGATGGCATACAGTGCGATCTATTAAATGCATTCTTTTGCTCACTACGCTATTGAAGGATGTTTTTTTTTTATGCTTTGTAATTGTAAGATAGTGCTGCTGAACTCTTTGAGCTGAGCAATTCCTGCCAGGCATGTTCTTCTCTCTGGTGCGTACCATCCGAGCTTACCCTTTATAAAAATTATAATAAAAAGTAAAAAAATACCAAGCTTTCCGTTGTTGTTGCCCATTCTATTTGCGACGATTTGTCGTTTATTTACTGGTGTGGCATACTGAGAAAGTATCTAATTTTCCGGCGAAAGGGCTGACGGCGTGGTATTAACGCCGGTCACTCCACTAATAAAAGAAAAAATGTTAGTATCTTCAATGTTAGTGTACTGAATAATATTTTAATTAAAATTAAAATTAATATTTTTAAATTAATGTTAATAATTTTTTCAAAATATTTGTGATTTTTACATTTTATAAGTTATTAATTTTTTTTAAAATAATAATTTTAATTTTAATCGAGATATCGTTTGAGTTAATAATACTTAAAAATATGTATTGATGTTTTTAATAAAATAATAAAAAATATCTTTAATAGAATGGAATAGGAAATCCCTGTCGGACAGGTACGCGGGTCGGCGAGGGGAGCCGAAGAGGCGCTAACGGCTATAAATTCGATTACCTTCCTTCTCACTTCTCAAAATTTACGAAGCCAAAATACTTTAGGCGCACACAAAGTGAAGACTCGAGTCAAATTTCCTAGGCAAATCACTTTGGAATCCTCTCTCTTTTTCTTTCTGCAGATTCTTGGATGAATAATTATGTTATTGGCTTTTAATTCATATTTATTCTTGCTCTTGCAAAGATTTTACTCAAATTTCCTCTTTTCTGATGAATTTTCGAATCCTCTCTCTCTCTTCCTGTGCACATTCTTGGATGATTACGATTAATGGCAATTCTTTTGATTTGATTTCTTGTTGTCTGGGAAACCAACTGCATGGATTCCATGAGCGAGCATCTCGATCGGATTGAGATGTTCAGATGTCAGGGCCTGGAATTAGCAGATTGCAATGCACAGCCATACACGCACACAGACGCAATGGGTGATTTGCGGAGAAGGCTTGTGGTTGGTTTGTTCCTAAATCTCTTTATCCTACCCTTTTACCCATTTATTTGATTCAAGATTTACGTACTCTGAAATTTCTTCCACAATATTTTCCCTTGTTTCTGATGATATTAACCTTAATCTTCTTGGTTTTGTTTCTTTCTTGTCCTACTTCAATGTTAATAACGTCTGACCATTTTTTTAATTCTAATTTTAGAGAATTTCTTTCTTTGGTTCTTCCCCCTCCCCGTTTCTTTTTCCACCTATTTGTCATCTATAATGCAATATGTCCAAGAAAGTTGCCAAGGTTACAGCAGGAAAAGTAGCTTTTGTTTCTTCTTGTCATGTTTTATCCAATGCTGATCATTTTATGTTGCTGTATGATTTCCTTTCAGGCTTGTAGTCAAGAGGGTGCTGCAAAGGTCTATGAGCTTCTTCAGGGCAAAGCATCTGCTCTATTGTGTGAAGGTTATCTGATCACATAACGAGAAGTTTAAATAATTTTTTTTAGACTGCTGGTACCCTGTTGCCATATTTTAAAGAGGGGTATGCAAAAGCATTGATTGCATATATGAACATTCTTAAAAAGTTTTTTGCTTGTTTGATGCTAAATCTTTGCCTTACCCTTTTTCATCTTTTTTTTTATTGCTTCTTTTGAATTAAAGAATAATTCTTGTTTGCTTTATCATACCATCTTACATATACATGCATAACAAGTAGAATACTTTGGTTATGGGAAGACATTGATTTCTATGACATTCTCTAGTTTTTTTTTTTTTTCAGGGACTACTCAACTTCTCTCTTACGTTTTAAGATCACAGTAAAGACCGTGAATGTTGAATTCAAATCATGTAGCATGATACATTTAGGTTTTTTGAGAACCACTAAGCAAGTATGTGTTTTGTGTCCGAAATTAATTGTTTAGATAAAATCCATGTAAATGTAGAACCGTACTACTCTTTGCTTTTTTCAGCAGCTACTCTACACCTCACTCATGTGCACAAACTAACACAAATTTTCCTATGGGGCTTAAAGGGACAAGAGCCATGGAAACATTTACATGTTGCTGCAGGACTTTGGAACTCTTTGAGATGGGATGTGGTAAAATGATCACAGTCCTATGCACACAAGGGTGGCTTCAGGTCTTTTCTTTGAATTATTTTCCTACGCATGTTCAAATATATAGGGTTGATTTTTTATTCTACTTCTGCAGCCTGTTGTGCTTGATCAAGGGATTGAAGCTGATCTTGTTGTAGATATTCAAAAATTCTTGGAAGCCCTTCCTTCATCTTTGTCTCTTTACAGGATTTTTTGAGTGAAATTTATCAAGTTAGTAATTGTTATTATGACATTGCATATATTTGGTAATTTGAGGCCCACTGATTAGAAAATAAAATTTCTTTGTAGAACCATGTGATAGAATTTGAGACTTGAAAGGAGCATTCTACTAGTAGGTGAAAATGAAATACAGGCTCTTGTTAATTGCTTAAACACGTTTGGTTTCTTTATCAAATGCTTCATATTTGTCATCTTTTTGCAATCCTTTGTATTTGTACTATTTTCAGAAGGAACCAGAACTGATGTCTGGCAGTGATGTTTTGTGGAACTTGGTTAATATTGCCGGGGAAGATCATAATAATTTTCAAACACTCCTTGCTTTCTTAAAAATGTTGAGCACTTTGCTCGTGTGAACTGATTTTCTATGTTTTGATATAGTGGCTTTGCCTGTGACATGTTTATCCAATGCCAGTTATTGTAGGTTGCTGATATAAAGTTCTTTCAGGCTTATAGTCGAGAAGGTGCTGCAAAGGTCTATGAGCTTCTGTAGGGCAAATCATTTTGAATAGAAGCTGCTGCAAAGGTCCTTTCAGTGCTTCTGCTCAATTGTGTGCAGCATGTAGTTTGATTGCCTAGCAGATCATAAAGAGAAGTTTAAAGAGTCCTTTTATACTGCTACTGCCCTGTTGCCAGAATTTCAAGAGAGGGATGCAAAAGCACTGGTTGCATACCTGAATGTTCTTCAAAAGGTTTTTGGCTTGTTTAACTAAATCATTTCCGTACCCTTTTCCATTTCCTTTTTTTTAATTCCTTCTTTTTTGTTAAAGAATATACCTAGTTTGCTTTATCACACCATCTTACATATATGTGTAACAAGTAGAAAAGTTTGCATATGGGCTTACATTGATTTCTATGATATCTCCAACATTGATTTTTGTTATTTTTCTGGGGATTACTTATCTCTCCTCTTACCTTCTGAGATGAATTGAGATCAATTCAAGATGCTGAATTAAAATCATCTAGCATAATATGTTTAGGTGTTTTGAGAACTGCTAAGCCAACAAGTTTGTGTTTTGTGTTCAAATTTTAATTGCTTCAATAAATCCGTGCAAATGTAGAACCAAACGACGTTTTGCTTTTCTTCAACAGGTATTCTGTGTGTCACTCATGCATAAACTGATGAAAATTATCCAATGGGACTTAAGGGGACAAAAGATGTTGGAACAACAATGTATTGTTGCTGGTTCTTTTGGTAGTTGATAACAGCTCTATGCACACTAGTAAGGGTATCTTAAGTTTTCTCTTTGAATTCAATATTACACACGTTCAGTTATATACTGTTGGACTTTTATTCTGTTTCTTTTGCAGGCTGTTGTGCTTCGGTGAGTTTTAAGATGATCTTGCGATGGACATTCAAATTTTTTTGGAAGATCTTACCAGCAGAGGGCTTGGACAACAATTGATTGCTTTGATAAAGGTTTAGATCTTTTAAATGCTTTCTTTGCTCATCCAATCTTATAAAAGTATGATGTTATTCTCAGTAAATTCAAAGGCAAACTGGACAATCATCTTTCAATTAGTCAGTTCCTACTGTGATCTATTTCCATGTGGTTTCCATTGTGAACGTTGGTGACAAAATGGTGCATGAATGGAGAGAAGTTCTTAAATGCTCTCGAGCTTTCACCTTAGTATCCACTTGATTCTATTTAATATAATCTGTTTTGTTAGATTTGGGGGTTTTGTTGTTCACTTGCTTGTGACATCTCTTTTTGAATTGCTAATTGACTAAACTGATATCCTTCCTGTATGCTTGAGGTGTGCGACTTTGGCTATCTCGAAATTTATGATATATAAATACCTTGCTCTTGTTTTAGTTGATTTCTTATGTAAGCTGTCAAAGAAGGTGAATTAAAAAAGCTTTTCACCTGCATGTTAGCATTGCAATGCTCTGTGTTCTAGGTCACTTCTCTGTAACTGTGTGGCAAATAGATTTCTGTTTGTTTGTAGGAGCTTAATTGAGAAGAACCAGCTGGTCTAGGTGACTTCTTTTCAAATGTTATGTCCTCGATTCTGGTGGTGCTTTGATTGAGCGACAAGCTATTGTGAGCAGAGAGAGATTAGTACTTTGACATTCCCTTCGATCTCAGTTTGAGCTTTTTGGACAAGTAAGATCCAAGACATTATAGGGATGGCCTTTATTGTTTCCATTTCTTTTCATCTACAAGGTTTTACTACATGAGAAATAATTTTCAAACACCTTTATGGCATTTTGCATGTGTAGTACAAATCTGATTGCAATGTTAGAACTTTACTGCTGTTTGATTACCTTTTCCCTGTTGTCTAAAATATTACTTTTTGGCATTCAAGCAAAGTATCTCATCTGTGGCGAATGATAAAGTCCAAATTTTTACAGTCTTAGGAATTATAATCTCTGGTCTCCTCGTTCTTTCAGAGACAACATAAAGGTGACCAACATACCTTGAGCAGCCATAATACAACTTAGAGGAATTGTGTCCCAAATGACTATGGGATGTTCTGATTTATCTGTTTCCTGTATGTTTGGTTGGCAGGCTAGGGGATGTGTAGAGAGTTTGCAATCTGTACTAATAATCATTTCCCTTTTAGATGTTGCGCCTACACTACTTGGTTCCATTTCCCTTTTAAATTAAATTTGAATTCTTGTAACTAACTTCATTTGTTTTATGATTGAGCTGAAGTGAATTTCCAAATATGTTGCAGATTTGTCTGTGCTTGTTAATTTTCTCCATGCTGACCAACAATACTATGGATTTCCAGGACACCTCTGCAGTGCAATAAAGGTAAAAGGGAGAATATATTATTAAGGTGCCAATATGGTGATCTATTTATTCTACAATACTCTATTTATGGTAAGCAATTCCCTAAAATGTCAGGCATGTTCTTTTGCTTTCTTCCATTGTATTTTTCTTTCAATAGTCATGTTAGCATAGAGATTAATATTTTTCTAATAATGTTGCTTATCGTTATTACATTATTCATGACTCTGCTATGAAACTTCATCAATTGATTTGATTACAGTGGGAATTTACATGTGCTGGCACCATAATTAACAAATTTGCTAAAAGAAAAGAGATGTATTCAGCTTAACCCAGTATTCACTATGATGTTCATGGCAAGCATGCAAGTGGTTTTACTTCATCATCATCTTTAGTAGTGTTGTCTTTATAGTAGTGCAAGCGCTAGTGACCAGTCACCCTCACACTTTTATCTTCTTGCACAGTTACTGTTTTGTTTTCATCTCGATAAGGTTACTATACTATTTCTATGTAAAAGAATCAAAAGGCAAAACAATGATCTTGCTGAATACATACTGCTTGGCAGCCCAAATGATTTGCGAAAAGGCAGCTTGGATTCTCAGCAGGGCATTGCAACTGACCCCTTTATGTTTGTCTCTTTGCTGGAGTTTGTGAGTGAAATTTATCAGGTTAGTAATTTTCAGTTCAGTGCTACATATTTTTGGTAAGTCGAGGCACATTAATGCATATAAAAGTAGAATCTCAATGTAGAACCTTCTGGTAGAATTTGAGACTTGAAAGGAGCATTACATGTAAAGGATGAATATGACAGGCTCTTGTTTATTGTTTAAACACAATTGATTTTTTTTTATTTTTGTGTTTTGTCATCGTTTTGCAGTACCTTTTATTTGTACGATGTTCAAAAAGAACCAGAATTGATGCCTAGGAATGATGTTTTGTGAAACTTTGTTAATTTTGTCCAGGAAGATCATACTAATTTTCAAACACTTGCGGCTTTCTTGAATATGTTGAGTACTTTGGTACGTGAATTCTTTATCTATGCTGTGATCTATTGGCTTTGCCTTGTCATGTATATCCATTGTCATTATTGTGTGTTGCTGATATAACATCCTTTGAAGCTTGTAGCCAAGAAGATGCTGCAAAGGTCCATGAGCTTCTTCAGGGCAAAGCATTTCACTCTATTGGGTGGAGCACATTAGTTTGTTGCTTAACAATTTATGATGAGAAGTTCTAAATGATCCTTGCAGAATGCTGGTACCCTGTTGCCAGATTTCAAGAGGGGGATGGAAAAGCACCGGTTGCATATCTGAATGTTCATCAAAAGGTTTTGACTTGTTTAATTCTAAATCATTACCTTACCCTTTGCATCCTTTATTTGAAGGCTTCTTTGTTAAAAAATATATCTTGATAGTTTTATCTCATCATCTGTATGCGTACACATAGAATACTTTGCTTATGGGATATTTGTGCTAAACCCAACATAGAAGACTCTTGGGATCACAGTAAAGATTAATATATAATAATGTTGAATTCAAATCATCTACATTTAGGTGTTTGAGAACCATTAGCCAACACATAAGCCTTTTCTGCCCAAAATTCAATCGTTTGAATAAACCAGATGCAAATGTAGAATCATACTACTTTTTGGCATTTTCAGCAGTTCTACGCCTCCTTTATGGGCAATTGACGACATGTCTTGGCTTCGCTTTTATTAAATCAGCTTTTGTGTGCCCTATTTACTTATGCCAGATTATGTTGACTTCATTTGTTGAACATGATGAAACTACCATTTTCGATTTGATCTTTATTATTTTTATTTACTTCTCTTCTTCTCGTCCCCCGTCCCACTTATTTTTCTTGGTCAACTGTCCTACATATCTTTGGTTACCTATTTTGTCCTCATTTTATCATCTTATATTTCCTGGCTGGAAGATATATTATTAAAAATTTCTAATGTTTCAAGGAAGGGCCTCATTATAGCCGTTATCATCTTGTTAGATTGTCCACAGGAAAAACTGTCTCAGTTTTTGGCTTGTCTTTATTTTCATGCTTAGCGTTGCAGCTATCGAAAGAAATTTCATTTTCTTGGCCTATTGTAGAAGTGTACTGAATGCACTTACTAGAAAACGTGGTTGATGGATCTAGATGATGTGGAATGTGGTACCCTGGTATTGGATCGAAGATCTATTTGCATCGTGCTTGAGGAAATCAGATCAGTTTTACCTAGACACATTGTGTCAAATTTATTAGTAGTTATGATTGCTTTATTATACGTCGTGAAACAATGTTATCACTCATCGGAGCTTGATATTAACAGGTCGATGACATAAGCCACGAATTGAAGTAAATGGAAACAAGGAGAGGAGAATATTATTGGACAGTATCTTTCCTGCGAAGGAAAAAGATGCAATCTTCGCAGGTAATGGTGTGGTTTTTTTTGGTAGTTTTACCTATTTCTTCATCTGTATGCTTTTACTTACATTCAGGGTATGCTTTGCAGTTTTTTGAGGTATCTCAGGTTTTTGGGCCTTTTCCTCGGAGAGCCTATGCATTACAGATGCTCGCGAGAATTAGCCGGACTGGTTTGCCCAAAATCCATGCCTGGTAACAAATGTTTCCCCTCGTTTCCCCTCTTTACACTCGTTAAAGAAAAAAAAAAAAATGCTTCTTCTCCACCCAAACTCGTAATCGCCGTGCCACCGAGGTTGCAAAAAGTGTAACAGATCCATTAAAAAGAAAATATCAACATCGATTAATATTTAATTGAAAAAAAGTTGTAGGGTAAAAAAAAAATTGTTTGAAAGAATTTTTGTATTATAAGCAGTTAGATTTTCTTTACAATCAATCAAATTCATTGTCCAAAAATATAATAATATTTTTTTATTTTAAATTATATTTATAATTAAAACTGTTTATAATAAATTTAATAAATTATAATTTAAAATTTTCTCTTGACAAATTTTCTTTATGTAACAGTATCCTATTTAATAATAGATTCCTAGATCCAATCATCTGGGTAACTGGGTCTTCTGGAAATCCCACACTTCTTTCCTGAAAATCATATATTTTTTATCGGGCGAACTCTCCCGCCAGATTCTTTCCATCATTCCATGGCAAATGCCTGGAGAACAGAAAACAACAGGCACCCAAAACTCCTCTCCCAAGGCCATTACTCCTGCTTCTTCTCTGCCTCTCTTTCCTCCTCCTCCTCTTCCTCTTTCTCGCCTCTCGCTCCCCGTCAAACCGCAACCGTTCTCTTCTAAAACCCAAACCGCGTCAAATATCCCAACTTACCCATTTGCCCCCTTTGATTGCCTGACATCCCCACAGTCCCACCCTGTGATTGCCAACGTAGCAGAGAATCTCAAGTACCCTTTTCTCTACTCTCTCTCCGATTTCGGGTCCTTGCCCGACAAGCCCCACAAGAACATCTTGACCAGCTCTTTCGGAAGCCGGATATCTCTGCCACTATTCGGGAACTGTTGGAAGGAATGAAGAGGAGAAATGGGTTGGTGCTGGATGCGGGTGCGAATGTGGGGATTGCTAGCTTCGCCGCCGCAGTAATGGGGTTTAGAGTGTTGGCTTCAGAGCCTGCTATGGAGAACTTACAGAGGATTTGCGATGGGATTTGGTTCAATCGAGTTGGGGACTTGGTTACTGTCTTTGAGGCCGCTGCCTCTAATCAGATTGGGAACATTACTTTTCATAAGATAAATGTACCTTCAGTTCAAATTATAGGGCTGATTATTAAGAACTCGCTGTCTATTATAATTCCCTTTTTCTATCCCCATCTACATTGTGTTTAGAAAGGAGAAAAATGGAGGGAGGAAAAAAAAAAAAAAGATGATTAAAATAAATTATTGTATTTAAAAAATAAAAAAAGAAAAAATTTTTAATTCTCTTAATTTTTGTTATCTCATTAAAATTAATTTTCTCAAAATTGAAAGAAAAATTATTGATTCTCTTATTAAATTTATAAATGATTTAATTACCTATTATATAATTTAAAAATAATAATTTTATTTAAATAAAATATTTAAATAAAATTTATTATGAATAATAAATTGTTATTTCAATATATTTTATATTCTTCTTTTTACTTTCCACTCTTTCTTGAATTTATAGTTTTCTTCCCATCCATCACCTCTTCCCTAATATATAAGAGATGATATAAAATATTTTTTTCTTTTCATGATCATCTCTTATACTTTTTCTTTTTTCATTTTCTCTCTTTCAAAAATTTTATCAAAATATATATTAGGCTGCCAAATTAGGATGCCTATGGCGCCGATCTCTTTCCATTTTCATAAGCTCTATGCCTTTTCCTCATAATTATAACCAAATGTCTAAATTCTTAACCAGGGGATGTTCCTAAATCCGAGGAACTAATTTTCTTGGTAAAAAATAAAACCCACAAACTTAGAGACAACAAAGAATGACCTCTTTCGCAGTAGACCACAAAGTTAGGTGGTTTTCAGTGTCTTTCTAGGTTCTATTATTTAGTTAGTTAATTTGTTTTTTTCTCCGTTTTCCTTTTTTTTTTTTCCTTTTTGGTGAAAGGGCCATGTGCTGGATCTTACGGAAATTGCTGTTGTCTTATGAGAGATTTGGTAATTGTTGTTTATGTTATAGTTAGATTCACCTGTTGGATTCTTATTTGTCTCATTTATGGAAAGTGTAGGCAATTTGTTTGAAATAAAGATGTGTTGTTCCTGCTCTGCTTGAAACAATGTTGTGGCCTTTAAAGATCAATGAAAGGTCTATTTTGCACAGATTTGAAGTATTTATTGAAGTGAATGATCTTTATAAGGTTCTGGTTAATTAACATTAGTTAACTACATTTCAGTGATGTTCACTGAAATTGAAGGATCAGGAAGCAGGTGCTTTCTGTCTAGACTTTAGAGGTAGCCTCATGATTACATGACATAAAATTTAATGAGGCTGCATCCTGCTGGTGTTGATGGTTGTGAAACTCTCAATTAAGTTGTAGGAGATAATTCTGTTTATTTACTGATGCTTGAACGATTTTCAGATTTATCTTTATGCATCTTTCATTTGTTTCAGAATTTTGTAGATACTATCTTTTTATCTTCTTTTGCTCTAATGCTCAACAACCTTTCTTATGCCACCAGCAGGTGGGTCGACTTGACAACAGTGCTGTTTCAGCCACTGGTGCAAAGCTTGCATTTAAGTCCAATGAAGAAATAGCAGTTCAAGTGAGGACAATCCCTCTAGATAAACTGATTTCAGACTCGGAGTCCGTGCTTCTGCTCAAAATTGATGTTCAAGGTTGGGAATATCATGTATTAAAAGGCGCCACAAAATTGCTGTCGAGAACAAAAGATGAAGCTCCTTGCCTTATTTATGAGGAAGATGAACGTTTATTGCAAGCTAGCAACAGCAGTGCTAAAGAGATGCGTGATTTCCTCCATACTGTGGGTTATACTAGTTGCACGCAGCATGGTACAGATGCCCATTGCAGCAGCCTGTATTGCGCTTTGCACTGGTAGACAAGAACTGGCTACAGGACTTGGGTTGTCATGCCTCTTCAATAAGCCATGAAAGGAACATTTCTGGGTGAGTGCAGACATGATGTCTTCATTTGTCATTGTCTGAAGAGGATCTCTTAGTTGGGAAGAGCATAATAACCAAAGGATACCAGTATTGTAGGTACATGGTTAAAAGATACAGAGAGCTCAGCTCCTATACTGCCAAGTTTACTAAGGTAGAGCATCCATGTGAATTTTTTGCACTTGCATTCTGGATTTTTTGGGGCTATTGAATTGTAACCTCCTTCCCTCATGCATTGGTGTGCCAATTTTGGTCTGTGCACATCGCATCTATTTGAATCCAAATGCTTGTTCCTTGGTAGGAATTTGCTCCCAATCTGGAAGCCCAGCTACTGGTGCCTGTTATTTACAAACATCTAATCTCAAATGCTAATACAGCTCTCAAATGTTGTTTACCTACAATTTTAAGGGCAAGGAATTCACATTTCTTCCGGTGGATTATTTAATGTGTGACCGCAAAGAATCTGTTTCCAGCAGAATACAACCTCCGAGTGTTTCAAATGCGATGGCAAAGTAGATGCATCTCTCTCCAGAGCAAATGTATGCTATGGTTTCTAGCAGTTGAGTGCAGAATCTTAAAATGGGCTGTTGAATCCGTTTCCTTTATCCGTAGGTTAATTTTGAGATCTCAAAATGGGAATTCTTGTCTTGAATTTCTAGCTATGGCAAGAATTTGGCACTAAGTCCTCAGGACTTGATGGAAGCATCTGGTTGTCTTTCCAAACTCAGCGTCACCTGAAAGGGAGGGCAAAAGAAGAAACAGCTTAGGTTGCAGGTTAAAAAGACGTGGTTCCCAGCAATCGCTAGTATGATTTAGGAGCAAGTAAGGCTGCTTCTGAGAATAAAATGTTGCATGGCAGCGGTACTGAGCCGCTACTTAACTGAAAGCAACTATAAACTGAGAGCAAAATCATCCAAGTATAATTACTCTAAATCAGTCGAGATGGCATAATATACGAGCCGCAAAGTGGGGGCATCAAAGACTGAGAGCACAAAGGACCAGGTGATTATCACACACATGATAAGATTACAATTGACCCATCTCCCTATTCCCAGAATTTGTCAAAGTTTAGCTTTTCTTTTTCCCCCCTAGATTAACAAATGACATGTGGAGCTATTACCATAAAAAATATTAAAATAAAATAAGGTATAAATTTTAAGGTGAATATAAGAATGCTGCGAGTTTACAGCAATTCACGAAATAATGATAATATATCAATAAAATAAAAATAAAAGTATCTTAAAAAAAAATTAAAACAATAGTGAAATGTGGAAGACAAACGAGTACAAATTTGCTGCCCGCTCTGGCTATTGACATCAAAGCCCTTCGCCAGTTGAGGCTACAATAACATCAAATGGACCGCACGTCCCAATAACAATGAGAGAAGACAACCATAAGGTCATTTTAGTAAAATTATAAGGATTGTCTCCTTCCTCACAAGGGAGTGAGCCTTATCCCAAGATGGATGTCTGCGTTCGTTACCACCAATGTATTCAAAGTGAAAGGAAGCACACACTTCCACTCTTGAACTCTTCAGGGGTTATTTCCTCTTCCGCTTCCTCTATTCTTTTCTAAGCAAAAGTACTTCAAGAAGGAACCCCAGATTAAGATTTGTCTTTAATATGGCCAACTCTCTATGTTTCGCACCTCTTTGCTCCATGAAATCCCCCAACAGACCGGGTACACCCAATTCTCTGTCTCTGTGTGTGTGTGTGTGTGTGTGTCTTTGTTTTTTCAGGATTGATATTGGGTTGTTTCCTTTTTAACACGCATAAACTGTGAATTATTTATTTTGGTAATTTTAGGACTGATTCCTGTGGATTCAGTTGCTGAAAGCGGGAGGGTTCTTCGAGTAAACAAACTTTTCCAAAACTCTGGAACTCCTAAATTTCTATCCTTGGAAGTCAAGGTGAGTGCTTTTTTTTTTTTTTTTTCTCTCAGTTTTTGCACATAAGGTCAGTAACGGGCTTGCTGTATTTTCTAATTTCAGTCATTGCGAGGTTTTTTTTTTTCTCCCCTGGTAAATTGAATGCTTTTATTAATTGGGTTGAAATATATATGTCCATCGATGATATGTGACTTCGCATAGCTAATTTACTGAAACGAGTAACTGTAAATGGACAGTCAAAGCCATTAATCACCACAGAAAATACACAACGATATTTTCTTCAAAGATTATTGAAGTAGAAAGTTGCTTCTTATATAGCCTTTAAATGAAAGCATTTACACATTTGTGTACTGCTAGTGTAGTCAATGGCAGCCAAGATCAGCCTTTTGTGCTAACAAGGAGAGCTTGCCAAAAATTAATAGAATGTTCATCTGATTAGTGCTGGTATCGTTATAGAGTAAGTTTGGATTTAACGCGAGTGTTAGATTCCTTCGTACCCAACAATTACAGATGAGTAAATGAGGCATGGATCCCAGTCAAGAATCCAAGAAGACTTGAAGATTTTCCCTATTGTGGTTCACTTTTCATTTAAAACATGCTTTTCTCTCGGATTGACAGGCCACAGATAGCAACAAGAGCACCAAACCAAATAGCATTGTCTGTGCTGATTGTGATGGAAATGGTAAGCTTTTGTAGTCTCTGTTCGCCTTTTTTTTTTTTTTTGGTGGCAATAGATAATTACTATTTGTACTACTTTATGTGTCCATGACAATCATTTTACTTTTTAAAGTGGCCAATGTATTTTGTCTAATGTGCATGTTCTACTGAATGTGATCATTACTTGAAGTTAATTGCACTTATCTAACTCAACCTTTTGATGAATCGAAGGATTCAGAGTAACATTGGCTGATGAACTGTTTTTTGTGATTAAAGCTCCAAAAATTGTGCACATAATAAGGAACGTTTTTCCAGTGTCACGGACCATTCTTTTAGATATTGGTTCAACATCATTTGTGCAGCTTTCTGATTCTCCAATAACCAATGCCTTTGGAATGAATTTGAAGTGTTATATATGCGCATCACTTATTTTGCTCCCTGAAGCATTGAACTCTTTTCCTTAAACTACTAGGTGCTATTTTATGTACTCAATGCAAAGGTTCTGGAGTTAATTCTGTAGACCACTTCAACGGACAGTTTAAAGCTGGTGGACTATGCTGGCTTTGCAGGTAAGGCAGCAAACTTACCCTGTCATCCTTTTCTGCTGGTGTTTTCGTTGTTATTTCTGCAGACAAGCAGGAGTTCAAAACTTGAGTCAATGAAACATGCTTTTCATGGAGCAACCTGTCTCCTGGGGTCATCACACTTGTACTCATCTGACATGACATCCGGCCAAATAGGAACGATGCCGCAGTTTCCTACCTTGGTTGTGCTATCTCAATATACCATTTTCTAACGTTTAGCACCCGGATGAGAGTGCTGGCATAGGCCAGACATGGACCCCATTCCCCCTTTTCTTTTTCTTGGACAACAGTCCAACGCATGCTGGCGGCAATACATAATGTTTACATATAGAATTCTTCTTTGTGATAAACGTGATTAACGTGTTTTGAAACTGGAATCTTTGGTTTCTGTTGATTTGTTACATCCTGAATTAAAAATATTAATGATTTACTGCTTGCTTTTACTCTTGGTGATTGGTATCATTTTTGCACTGTTAGCTGAATGATATATTTTATGATTCTATGCAGAGAAAAAGGGATATTTTGTGTGGAAACTGCAATGGAGCAGGCTTTATTGGGGATTCATGAGCACCTTTGATGAATGAATGCACTGCGGGATTTGATCATTAGTGTGCTGCGCTGATCATCTGGGCTACAAGCTGGGCTGGACTGTTGCGTTGTTCAATTGCTTTTTGTGTAAGATTCCAATGCTATGAACTTATGAATATAGTCCTAAGCCTGAAAAAGTTTTGTACTTGACACAGCTTTGCTTACAAAATCGTTCATCAAAAACCATTCTGATGCTAATATGATAACTATTCTTTCCCCTTCCACTTTAACTGCGGATTGTTAGGAAAGTATGCCATTATCACAGTTCAAACTCACGCAATCACTGGAATGCAGTATAATGAAAAACATCATAGCGAGAATCACCTGTTTGAGACGAAGGGTCTCCTCGTCTAGCTTTCTAAAGTAGCAGAACACAAGTTCTGATTGATTGACATTTCAACTCCTTTAGAGCCCGAGACCTCAGGAATTATTGGGAAGTTGGGGAATGTAATCATTCGCCGACCAATAGGAGTAGAAGCCATGATTTCCTTTATCTCAAACGACAACAACAACAGCAACAACATCACGTGGAAGTTATGGTCCAGTTTTGCAGTCAAAGGAGCCCAATAGCGAAGAAAGCTTTGTATAATACCCTCCGCTTTCCAGCACGTGTGCCAACCCAATCCATCCTGAAGTACCGGCCATCCCTGGAAATCAACGACCGTACAAACAGGAACAATAAACGCTGATTTATTACTACCGCATTTTCATGCGCCCCACTGCACTGCCAGAATAACCATCAACACTTTAACCCCCAACAACAACTTAGTTATTCGGGTTGGAAGCGGAGGTCTCAACTCTCAAACAAAAAGGAAAAAATGAAGAGGCGTCGGTGCTGGTGGGTGTCAAATTACTGTTAAGGGAAGGGGGAGAGTGTAAGCGAAGCTTGTTTGATTGTTGGATGATCAAGATCGAAGCAAAGTTTTCTCTTTAATTAATTCATCAAAACGTCACCCCTAGAGAAAAAATACAGCAAGGCATAAAAGTCAGCATTTGAGTTCCTTTCCATATTTAGCCGGGCAACATTCTGGACATCACATGGCCTCGAGGCTCCAGTGTGGCTCATTTGGTGGCAAAGTTGATGGTACATACTCGTCAACTTCCATTGTCGGCAGCATGCCAACAACATAGTATGACAAATTTAGTAAATCCTAACAAGAATACTCGAAGCACCAATCATTAACAAAAGCTTCTCGTCATAAAAAGATTCACGTTTAGACAAATCATGTAAGCCAAAGACAAAG
This sequence comes from Carallia brachiata, assembly GCA_021464245.1. Lineage (NCBI taxonomy): Eukaryota > Viridiplantae > Streptophyta > Magnoliopsida > Malpighiales > Rhizophoraceae > Carallia > Carallia brachiata. The sequence continues at coordinate 1,862,418 of JADCRB010000021.1, read as the reverse complement.
CTGAAGCGAAACGTATTCCACAACAAATAGCGCATTTCCAGGTTCCACTTAAATTCATTTCCCGAACATTTTATTTGATATTGGAACACGTCTTATTAGAAGATGATTATTCTATTTTCTTTGTCATACAAACATTATATGCACTCGATATAACTTCATTGATAAAAAAGCATCTTGATAGACACCTAACCATTCTGGTGCAATGCACTGAGTAAATTTCTTAGGGCTGAATTTCGAATGCAAATTCAAGTACACGTGACCATTTGTTTTGTCTTTCGTATTTCATTGTTAAGCAATGCTATTGCACATCATGACAATATCAGACGTAGGATATCCCCTGAATACTTGAATGATTTTTCAGTTTCCTCCAAACAATGATTCTTCTCATCTCGCGTCCAACTCTGTGCAGACAAATACATGTATTAGTTATCAGGTTGTGAAGACCAGGGGAATAACAAGCGAGCATAGTGAGAAAAAGAAGTCATATTAGTCATTACATCTTACAATCTAGAGCTCGGAAATCCTGAAAAACCCGACCGACAGAAATTAAAAGAATTATTCAAAAGGGAATTAAAAGGTACCTCAGAAACTTTGTTCAGCTTGTCCCTGACATTCTGCAACAGCTCGCGAAGGTCTCCATCCCATTTGTAGAACTCTAGTTCCTTGTTATTAAGAATCTTCTCTGCTACCTAACAAGAAAGTAAAAGGAAGATATAAGCAGTGTACCTCACATTCTGAGATGCATTGCAAATGTTAACCTAAACGACAAGATCATAACGTGATGGAGCTCAAAGAGCATCATTATCAGTGATTCTATCAGACACAAAACTTATATAAGGCCAAAAACATATCATCAAGCCAGAGCAGCACATCAATTTCAACAGCCAAAAACATTTCCCAATCAAGCCCACTAAAATCTTCTGTAGACGAGCATATCTCTTCAATGAAAATGAATTAGTGAGATATTTTTTCAAAACAAAAGGTGTCCTCCGTGCATGAGGCTCCCTGATTTGCAAGGGTTAAGGAGGGATTGGGAGGTCAATCAATCATAAATTGGTAAAATCAAAGATGCAAAATATGGTAGATAGTCTACTTTGGAAGCAGAAAAGGTATTTCAATAACACCCAAACCACAATGTTGATGAATAACATAGGACGGATAAAGCCACCGCACATAGCCAAATCCGTAACAAGATTGTGTACCTCCAAACATAAAGTAAAGTAATGTATGTAAATGATTTTGGACATAATTTAATTAACATCTGCATACCTTCTTCCCAATCATTCGACCACCAGCACTGTGAGCAAAATATATATTGTAGAAGTGGCAAATAAATGCTTGAGGATCCTTCTCAGATAGTTCCTTCAGATACTCTGAATAAGTGATCCCAGGAGAAGAAGGTTCGGGAATGGCATAACCTTGCTCTTTGAACCACTCCAAGTCTTTCGCCAATTTTTCAGATCTTTCCAATCCAGTGTTTTGGAACTCAGCATCTATAGGCACAGCAGTTTTAGGATAAAACATCTATTCATAAATAAAATCAACCAGTAGACCCCTTTTTTTTTTTCAATTTGCAAAAACTGTAACACAACAAGGATGCAATCGGCATGTATCAAAATATGTCAAGATTGGTAGCAAACAGGGAGAAAAAGAAAAGAAAAGAAAAGAAACCAGAACAATAGCAAAATGATAAATTCCCATGGACAACAACATAAGGAGATTGTGTATGTAACAGGAAGCAGCTTTTGAACAACAAAGAATGAGCAGCCAAAAATGAACAACTCCACCAAATTGCCCACTCTTAAGAATAAAAATATCAGATTTAGCTCTAGGTGATGTTTTGGCGGGGGCCACATTGCAGAAAGACACCCATCTGCTAAAGCCAAAACCTTCAATATTGCCTTACAAGCTGAGAGCCTGAGACAGAAAAAGACACAAACTCGCAAAAGAATATATTGTGGAAGGTTAAAAGTTCCTAAACAACAGTACTTCAAGCAATCAAAAGGGAGAATCAATGAAACGTAAAGGAAACCCAAAAAAAAAAAAAAAAAGAGCAGTGCTTGCGGAAATAACAACATTACGATACAAAACAACATTACTCCAAAAAAAAAAAAAATGTTGTAACCGTAGCAAATCATCAAACATATCAAAAGAAAAGAGAGCAAGAAAACAAAGGGGTTTTCAAACACGCAAAGATTCTAAAAGGGGGCTTACAAAAAGGAAAAGCGGCCTTCTGAACAATCTCTTCAAGGGTGTCATAAACCAGCTTGCTATCAACCAGAAACCTCAAATACCCATCGACAGTCGGCTCCCACTTGCGCACGGCCCGCTCCTCTGGCTTCTCCACCTCCTTCTCCCCTTCTTTGGCTTGCTCCCTCGTGTGCAACTTCATGGCCACGAACCTCATCTCCTCCACGAACCCCTTAGCCTCTCCGGGATACCGCTTCTTGGGCTTCTCAGCCGTCGTGGCAGCCACAACAGAAGCAGCAGCATTCAGGGGCATTTTGGCAAGCCTATAAGAAAAGGATGGCTGGAATCGAAAAGGCAAGCCTTTTGAAACAAACCCAGATTGGAATTTCGGGGTTGGAAGAGAAGGAGAGGGTGCGATGGCAAGATTAGTATTGTTAAAAAAAGACTTTGGTTGAGAAATTTGTGCAAAAGAAGCCATCTTTTTTTATGGGTAAATACTAATATAGGCAGACGGTTCGAAAACTAAGAATTAAAAGAGTTTAGTATTGGATTAGAGATTGAGTGCACGGAAACTTTTGATTAAAGAAAAAGTCTTTTCAAAAATAATTCACGGACAAAGAAGGAGAAGGAGAAGTGAAGGAGAAGTAGGCGTTTTTTGGCTTGGAATGGCGGTTCAAGTGCCCTCAAGACGAAGCGATGGCTGCAACACCTTCTTTGTCTGTGTGCGTTTGTGTGTGTGTGTGTGTGCGTGCGCGAGTTGTGCAGTGTAACGGGACAAGGACAAGTTATGGTAAGCAATGGAGTATGGGTTTCCTGTTTCTTGGGCCGACCACTCTTTCTTAATATGCTTATCCATAAACCATTACTTTTTTTTGACAATCATAAACCATTATTCTATCTAAATAACTTATAAATATATAAATATATAAATATATATATATATATATATATAGGTCTACAACATGTCAACATGCAAGTTAGATAAATAAAAAGTCTTAATTAGAGCATTCACTTTAATTCAATTAAAGGTATGCACCTTTAATCTTTAAATTTATACGAATTTGAGATTTGATCGTTAAATTTAACGTTCACTTTTCTTTTCCTTTATTATTGAGTTACTAATTTTAATAACAAAAAAAAAGTCTTGATTACTGACCAAAAAAGCAAGTCTTGATGTCAAAATTAAACTTTTTTTCTCTTGTCACGTGCTATTCTACACGTTTATGCATGCATATTAAATTATTCTTCATTTATAATAGTGAGACTGCTGATTAATCTAAAAAAATTTGATTGTGTAAAAATTTGAATATAATAATTTATTTTATTATAAATTATCTTTACTTAAAATTTAAGACATTTAATCACTCAAGCAAATCTATGAATTTTTAAAATCAATTAATGAGAAAGAACAAAAAATAATATTGATGAAATTAAAAAGGGGGTCACGTTCCATGAGAGGTGTGGAAATGAGCTTTGGGCCTAAAGTGGCCAATTAATTAGAATTTCTCCTGCCTAATATGGGTTTTAGGACGCAGGTTAAAAGAAACAAATAGAGTGTCGGGTTTTTGGGTGGGCCGGGCATTGGCTGATAGGAAAATACTAAATTAGGAGGCCGACTTTACATACGTGGCTGATGCCACTCCCTTGGCTCCAAGTTTTTTTTTAATTATTAATTAAAAAAAAAAAAAAAAGGCTGGACGTTGGTCATCAAAATGAGGTTGGAAGTTACTCTTGGCGAAAAAAAAAAAAAAAAAGGTTGGAAATCATAAATTGACATTCTCATTCAACCATTTTCACTAATTTAGTATAAAGCAGGGAGCATTTTTGTTTTGGAACAAATGAATTAAGAATATTGAAAATTGAAGTTCCCTCAATTTTCTGAATTGAGGTCGCAAACTTGCAATGATTCCAGATGTTAAAGAAGAACTACTACTTGTCATCGATGTAGTTAAATGTTAAACGGGTGATTCATCTCTTATCAGTCCAAAATATTGGATTGAATTTTTTATTAAAATATTCAGTAGATTTAAATTTATGCGTACAAAATGTGCTTTTTTCTTATTTTTTTTATTTTCTTTAACTAAAAAATACGTTAAACAAGATTAAAAAAAAATACTAGCTTTGAAAGCACGTGCCTGCTAGTGCTAAATATAGATTACCATGATTCCGCCTCCTCCTGAATATGAGGTTCATATTAGTCACTGGTAGCTCCAGTAATAAATCAAGAAGAAATAACAAAGCTCAGTTATTCTCAAATATTTCGCTATTCGTAGTAAAGTAGTTTATGTTACATTTAAATACAAATCACATTTATATATCATATGTGCCCCTTAAACACCATACGTGATATGTCGACTAATCCATTAATTAATCCTGGAACAAACTTTTCTAATCTCTCCATCAGTTCCAGTCTTCACTTCGATGCTGCCCATTTTCACCATTGCCTTTGGGAACTCGAAATCAAACCTTAAGCCAAGCAGCCCTCTAATGGTGCCAGCATAATTTTGCACGACATCACGCGTAGCAGCATCGTCTAGAAGCCTCTGGTCGGACTCCAAGACCCCATTACCATCTCGCACATTCTTGAAGAAGCTCGCGTCAAATCGGGTCGGGCTGTCTCTGTCTAAGGCTATTCGCTTCAAGCCGTCGCCATCTCTGGGACAGAGAATCTGCAGTTGTGGTAGGAATAATTGGTTTATTGTTGGGTCTGCGTTGCCTGTTCTGGTGAAGTTATAGAGTCGGTAACTGAAGAATCTGCAGTCTGTTTGGCCTATTGTATGCCCCCCTAGACGACGCATATAATTAGAATTGAGTAATGACATATATATTATCAAAATTGTATCATCAAACATTCTAAAATTTATAATTATAAAAAAAATATTTTTTTTTACAAATAAATCACAGCTAAATTTACGGTGTGTTTGGAGTGGGAGGAAGAGTGAGAAAGTAAGGAAAAGAAAAGAAAGTGGAGAGAAAATACAATTTTTTGTGTGGTGAAGATAATTGAGAGAAAGAAAGTACGGTGAAAAAAAAAGTGAATAGTAATTTGTGAGAGAAAAAGTAGTAAAAAAATAAAGTTATTTGAGATGGTGTAAAAAATTAGGAAAAAGAAATATAAAGAAGAAAAATAAATGATAATAATTACTAACTTTTTTTCTTTTTGATCATACTAGTTAATTACGTGTGCACGTACCAACAAGAGTTACAAGATCGTGATCGTTGAGGCCTTTGGCAGCAAATTTTTGCTTCTGAACTGTTATGGAATCCAGAGGTGAAGGTAAGGTCACAGCTTCGGATAATAAGGATACCCGGCCATCCTTTCTTCCAGTTGGGACTGGCCAACTTGGACCTCCACTCTGTAATAATGGTAAATTGGTTATAGTCAATTGATCCATCCACTCCTCATTATTTAGATAAGCAGCCATGTATTACATGCGTGGAAGCGCTTTATTATTTTTTTAATTAGTTTTGACTGCAAGTAGATATATGATTATAAGGAAAAGAGATTTACTTACCAAGTCAACAGCATCACGGGCAGCCAGTGCCAGTATATCAGCACATGAGACCACTCCGGGGCACGTAGCCTCTAAGTGGGATTTTGCATCATCAATCACTTCAAATCCTCTTAATCCAAGGTTTTGCGGGGCACTTCTCTCTGCGGAGGATGCTGTGATTAAAATTGAGCCATCGCAGCCCTGTGAAATATGCATATATTTGTTAACATTAATGACCACAATTTCAGTGTACTATTAAAAGGTAAGAATGCGCATTGAATTCTAAAGAAGAACAAGGCAACCTGAACAAAACAGTCATGGAAATGAAGCCTCAGCAGTCCGGCTGCAATGGTCTGATCTTTGTTGAAGTATGATTCAACAGTGGACCTAACTATGGTTTCAGCCTCTGGGCACAAAGAGGAGTAAAACCCAGTTTGCAATTGGCCTTGCACAGTCGACAAAGTCATCATCAAGATCAGAACAAGGACCAAATGCATGGCTTCCATTTTCACAGAAATTGATACTATAGGCTATAGAAATTGGTAGTGGCAACTTTTTGTTTCCTTTCTGTCTGGTGCATTTATGGATGCCAGAAGGCACTTTGGGTAGGATTCGATATTTATAATCGAATTTATATCACTAAATGTTAGTGTACGTGAAGCCTTTCCTTCAGTAGTGGAGACGCGTGGGACCATTCAATTGGTAGTGGGTTTACTCTTTCTGATTTCTGTTTGTTTACAGGGAAAATTTAAAAAACTAGTGGATGTCACTGGGATGGATTATATACAGTTGGAAGAATGATAATTGGGGGGGTCTCTATCTGATGTCCAAGATCCTCTACCTTTATTCAAGCCATTATGATTCATATATTATGTACTTGTTTCTTTCCTTTTCCTCCTTTTCTCCGCACAAGCTTTCCAACTTTTCTTTTACTTTTTACCTTCTTTTCTCTGGAGTTGTTTTCTTCGCATTCACATGAGCTTTTATCGATTTCCATTATCTTAGTTTGTTTGTGTGTGTATGTGTGTAGTTGTGGGTGTGTATGCATGGATTATACCTTAATCATTAAGACGCAAAGGCAGCAATTCTCTTCCATGTGAACGTGTTGACATTTGAAAGAACTATAGCTTGATTAAAAAGCCTTCTCTTCCTAATTTTCTTTTCTTCTTTGTTTTTTTTTGGGTGCAAAAATGCAAAAGCTGGAGTGGTGACCCATAATCCTACTAAGAAGTGGTGACTCATAATCTTACTAAAAAGTATTGCGACTCAAGTTAATCGAATTTGTGAAATTAGCCTCAGGACGCCTAATATATGCTAATAGGATATATCACTTTATTAACTATCAATTATATTTGAATTTCATCTACATAGTGGTTCCGTTCACGGATATGTTAATTGCACAGTTACACAGTTAATCAAGTAATCAAATCCTGTTTCTAATCTACCTTGCCTTAAGATTGGATTGCGTCACCAAGCCCATGGTGGAACTAATGGTGTTGTATCTACCCAAACTCAAAATGCATTATATTCTGTAAGTTTCTATTGCATATTTGTAGCAAGTTTCACGTACCTTCATAAAAATAATTTGTGGAAACTGATATCAAGAACCTCTCTTCATTGGAATGGTGACGACTGACAAGTTTAGTTGTTGATGACAGTACATTCAACTGTTATTTGTGCAAACTAATTTGCCCTCGGTGTTTGAACTTCAATCTGTGCCCCTTTTTTTTGGTCTTTGTTTTTTCATCATTCTTCCTTTCTATATGATATGTGCAAGGATTGCCGACTTGGGTTAATTCTTTAATTTAATATTTCGAAGCCGAATAAGAAAAGCCCGGCACATAACATGTGCGCCATTTCTAGCAGCATTCATCTTAGAAATTGCACGCCAGTCACCGTGTTCCGCGTGCTAGAAGAACTAAGTTCTTCTGATTCTGCTCTGTTTCCGATAGCCAAGTTCTCAGTTTAAGGCATCCTAGTATTACTTAAGTAAAGAATTTGTATTACTTCCAGGGTAAATAGATTGGAATGCTTCATGAAACATTCTTTTTGCTGATGGAAATTCTATATTAATCATTCGGCATATATTGCCCTCGTGGCACAACGTAAGAACTTAATTTCAGGGCAAGTCGATCCTACAGGAGCCCTTGTAATTAAAAAAAGCATCAGTTGCAGCTATAGAATGACAAACTGATCTGCTTCAGGATCATTTAGAACCAGACAGAGCAACTGGATTCAAACATGTATGAAATATTTGGCAGGTCTAACCATGTTCAGAGGATCAAAGCACTCACATGGTTCGTCCCTCAAATTAATTGGATGGACTCATTGGTCCTCAAATTTGGTCCCATTCTGCTTCCTAAAGTAAATCCAGCATCTGCTTGACTCAAATAAGCCAGCGAGAATGGCCCGGCCCAGCTGCTAATGTACTCTCCAAGCTAAAGGAAAAGGTAAAATGACTGCCAAACTTTCAAAAAGAGAGCTTGTATAAAGCAATATGATTCGTACAATACTTCACATATTGTGCGTAATCGGAATATTTGATTGTTACACAAAATCTTATACCCGTGCAATATCTAGGACATGCATAAAACCTGCACGATACTCTCTACTTAAGGTAGAAAAAGGGCAAAATGCACAAGGCTAAAAAGAAAATGCAAGATAGAGGGGGTAGACAGACGCAATTCTCACCCCCCCCCCACCAAAAACAAAATATGCGTTTTAAGACTTGGTGACTTGTTCCAGGATTGGAACCTTTTTCCAAGCTTCCTCCAACCCACTCAACTGCAGTGGTGGCAATGAAAAAAACTCACAGTGGAACTCCCACTCCTAATTTCTTTCAAAACCCGAAGTGCTGATATGGTGCTCTTCATGTATGACCTCTCCATATGCTCGATCTCCGCAAGTTCTTTTGGGATGCTGATCATCCCATCATTATCAGTTGTGGCAGAAGTTGAAGGAACACATGCTTCACTCCCTTCCATTGCTTCAACTGAAGATGCTGGTTCGTTCGCAGGGAGAGGGAGAAGACGATCAAGCATTGTCTCACACTCCTTCACAAGCTTGTATAGTAGGTCAGTTGTGAAGAAAGGCTGCTGCAAGACCTTCTGGATGAAGGGCAAGCGGATGAGAGAACCAGTTCTTTTGTCGTACTTTTTAAGTATTTTCACCAATCCTGTAAAAAATAACAGCAAGTTAGTCCCCAGTCTGTTTAAGAGAACAAGAATCATATAACAAAGTTATCACTAGGACTACTTTAGAAAGAAATAGCCTCAAACAGATTCACAATTCTTTTTTCGTCCAGCACTTGATGTTATTCTATTATCTCGCAGAATTCAAGTTACCTGTATAGTTAAGGGCACTATAATTCTCGAGCAAAACCATCTCTCCATGGAAGTCTACTATGTCCTTTCTAATTTTTGTCATCTCTCGTTGGAATCTTTAGCCTCTGCCACCTCATCTTGCAATTCCTGCAGCACAGTTACAAAATTGTGATATTCCACTTAATTCCAGATAACTCAAAGTTACAAGTCTCTTCTTCTAAAGGGTGTCCCACTGCACGAGATAATCAACCAGTAGGGTCTAAAAAATGGCCAAATGTATGTAGTTTTACCTTTGTTTTCACAAAAAGACTAAATCCGTGCCTCTTTCTTCCTCTACTTAGTCCAAAATTACGGGAATCGAGCAAATGCATGGAACAAATAAAACTTCAGGATCCAGACAAAAGCTAATAAATCATTATCGATAACATGTTCGTGCTAATTTCAATTCATCCGCCCATCCCCAATTCATGCACATTTGTGTAACATACCACCCATCCCCAAGCCTAACCCATCCCTGCACTTCCTCACAATAAGGAACTATACAAAATTTCCATACTAATTGCAACTTCACTATCCATATCAGCTATTCTACTGAAAAATAAAAGCTACTATACTGTAAGTTACTCCATTGCATCCAAAACTAAAAAAAGACACCAAGTCCTCTGAGGATACTTTTCCATGGCTTCTAACTAACTATAATATGTAAACCATTTTTCTTCATGTATCGTTCTTTGGCTAGAAGTGACAACAGAGCAAATAAACTCAAATAAAGTCACTAAAAGGAAATTTTATTCAAAATTTCAGGCGCTTTTGGATTGGCTGATGAAGAATCTTAGCACAATAGGGGGAAAGACCCAGTCGTAGAAACGAAAAAATTACAGCACCGAACAAATTATGTCTGAAAAAATTATCCGAATGCAACAACGTCTTCCATTTTGATAATCATGCATTTACTTTTTGTAATAAAAAATATATTTTACTTTTTTGTTATAAAAATTAAAGACGTAATTAAAAAAAAAAAAAAAAAAAGATTAGTTACGGTCAGTCAAATTCTTCTGACATAATGAACTGAGTGACGGCTGGCCCAAAAAAACAAAAAGAAAAGGTCAAAAAAGGGCGTTCAACGGCACCGTTTCACTAAAGATTTAGATGACTTGATTTAGGTTATTAACTTGATTATTATAGACAAAAATTAAATAATAAAACAGAATCCGCTTTCAATTATTATTCTTATTAAGATCTTTCCAAGTGTAAAGAGTTTTCTCGGAAGCCAAACAAAACTCAACCGTTTCGACTTTCTAGGAATTAAAAGAATGGATTGGAAACGAACAAAAAGAAAGAAAGAAAGAAAAGATAAAAAAGGAAATACTTTTAATCGGATGATGTAATCTTCCTCCTGCTCCATGAAGAAGGCGTTGAATTTCTCGAGCTCATTCTCCAACAAATTGAGAAAATCCATCTCCTCTTCCGTCATTCCTTCTTTATTGCCGCCACCACCACCAACACCAATGTCGCCGCCGTCCAACCTCGGTCGCTTATTGGGCCTATCTCCGTCTTTCTTCGGTTCTACGAGCTTCAATTTCTTCTTCAGCTCCTTGTATGAGAGGAATTTGTCCCGCCATTCTGGCACGGTCTCCTCGATCTGGTTGCTCAGGCTCTTGCCGAACTTCATGCCTCTCTTTTTCTTTGTGCTATTTTATTACTGTAATTGAGAGGTTATCCTTTTTTATTATCTGATTGGCTAGCGAGAAAATTAAGGAGAAACGAAGAGGAAAATGAGAGAAAGAGGGATGTCGACGGGTTGGGGTGATATAACGTAAAGGCGGGAATATTCCAGGGGCAGCGGTGGAATATCCGACAGTTTATCTCTATCTGTTCTTATTATTCCCTGAAAAAGAGAGAAAGTGAGAGAAAAACGGTGAAATTTTCACTTTTTTTTTTTTAATATAAAAAAATTACCATATAAATATAACAGAAATTAAATTTTTAAATTAAAATTAATCCTTTTAAAGTTAGTATCTTTACTTAATCTCTTTTATAAAAAGAATCTATTATTATAATATTATTAAATTTAGAATGAGATTTTTCTAAATCTAATATTTGCAAGTCTTGAATTATGCCTCCAGTTCACACTGAATATATCCTTAGTACAAAGAAGAACGCAAATATAAAATTTGTATTCAATTTAATACTTAGGAGCCAGAATAAAAAATTTAAATTTTTTTATTACTTATTATATTTTGTTATCAATTTAAATAATATATTGACCTTTTCTCTCACAAATTATTATTTATTCTTTCTCACAAATTTTTAATCATTATTTTTCATCAATTATAATATCATCATTACTATATTATTTTTTATTTATTTTCTTTTTTATTTACTTTTTATTCAATTTTTTATTATCCAATCGCACCCTAAAACACCACCGAGCTAAGCTGGTAATTCCAAGGTTGTTAGAACCGGACCGGTCATCGAACTGGAAACATTAGTGGATCAAAGTTCAACCGGTCAAACCAGTAGTGAACCGGTATTTATTAATATATATTTATAAAATAATTTAAAAAAATAATACTTATACATGATTAAAATTACTTTTTTAATTTTTAAGGATTAAATTGAAAATTTTGATAAATTTAGGACTAAATTGAAAGTTTTGATAAATTTAGGGTTAAATTGAAATTTTTAATTAAATTTAAAACTCAGATTATAATTTAAATAAATATTGGGATCAAATTATAATTTATAAAATTTTTATACCCAGTTTGAACCGGTTGAACCGGGTCTGATTTTTGACCGGTTTTCATCGGTTTTGACCGGTCCGAGTTAAGGGGTAACTGTAGTCATAAATCGGCCCGGACCTTTGGCCGGTCACCGGTTGAACCGGTCGGACCGACCGGTCCGAACTGATTTTAACAACATTGGATAATTCCGAATTTTTTTTTTTTTTTTACTATTTAGCCTGTCTTATTTTTCGATATATTATATGATGCATTTAAATTTTGTTCTTGGTAGTTCCAGGAAGCAAGAGGGGGCACGTGGCGATTACGCCTTTGCAGCGGCTCGAAATCGAGGGCTTTGGGTTCGTCCAATAAGGGGTCATTGACGCTGTTGTCATCTAATGTGGTAGATTTTTTTTCGGTGAAAACTCTATTAAATTGTATGTTACGTAATTAAGATAATTATATTTATTTTTACAAGTCGCATCTTAAGATTAAAATTTTAAGACCTTGAAGGGCAAAGTGTAATTTCTTAATCATTAGACTATGTCCAGAAAGATAGATAAAAATTTAAATTTATTCAATCTTACTGATCTACCCTAAAAAAATTAAACTTAGTATAGATAAGAAAATTTAATATTAAATAAAACTCTATTTTTTCTTAAAATTAAAACAGGAGACTTAAAATAACAAGCTAAACTCTTAAATATTGTAGTATCTCGTGCAAAATAGTTTTACATTTTCTATCATACCTGGAATTTGGTGCTCTCGTAATTGAATTGATTTAAAAAATAAAAATAAATGAATCTATAAGTTCCCTAAATGATTAATGTCCACCTTAAAAAAAATAGGAATAAGGGGAAATAATTTATGTTCGCTAAATGAATGAATCTTTACAATTAACTATACGTTAATGTGCCCTTCAAACAATGGGAACCCGTGAATTTGGATAAGGCAAACAAGCACAATTAAATTTATATCACCGCTAAATGCAACCGAACTAATCAAAAAACTTTGGTCAATATCTATAAATTTGAACAAAAATGGAAAACAAATCTTTATAATCAACTACAGGTTAATTTATATGAATTAACTGAAAATCTTTAGATTAAGCTAAAAATCTTTTTTTCTTTTTTTTTTCAGTTCTATGAGCTTATTGGGCTTATCTCTAGGTCAACTATTACATGATTAATGATTAAATTTCTCTTTAAACGAGCATATATCTTCTATATCGTGCATTTAGAATTTTATCTCTCAAGTATTTGTTAGTTAATAAGATTTTTTGTTTTATATATTTATCAACCGGACTAACAAAAAAAAAAAAGATGAAGAAAAAAAGATAATCGTCCTGTTTCGGCTCCGAGCTCGTGTGAATAATCCGTAGCTGCAAAGAGAGCCGATGAGTTGCTGAAGCCGAGCCGAGTTGACCTTTGCTCGTTTGTGACGCCAAGGCATAATCCAACGGCATTAAAGAATATCCAGTGCATGGCTATGGCCCACACGACAAGAACTCGGGAGCCTTCCAGTTGGTGGGACTGGGGAAATGTCGGCCAAAAACACAAAAAGTCAAAAGACATAAAAAAAATTTTAACGTGGGACCCCAAACTTAACAGTTCATTTGCCGTTATTCGTTACATTTGACTACTTGAGGAAAGCTGATGAAATCCATTTTGGCACAAGGCCAGCGGATTCGCATCTGTCAATAAGATATTCGCTAATGGATAAAGTTTTATGGTGTGTTTGGATTGTGAAATTTTAATAAAAATTAAAATTATTTAAAAATAAATTATGAAAAAGTAATAAGAAAATAGAATTATATATTTAAATTATATAAAAAAAATAATGAAAAAAATATAAAATTATAATTATAAAACTGCCTTTACATATAATTATTTTGTGGTTTAAATTAAATACATAAGACAAAAAGAAGAGTTGAGTTATTTTAGAGTGCATTTGGTATGGATTAAATTTTTTGTTTTTTTATTTATTTTTCACAAAAGAAAAATATATGTTTGATATCGTTTTTATTTTCTGTTTTTTATTGAAAAGTTAAAAATATTTTTCAAAAAAATAAATAAATTGAAAAAATAATAAAAGATGTTTTTCTATTTTATTTTTCACTTTATTTTCTATTTTTTCTCTCTAAACCTTTTCTCTCCTTATATACTATCTTCATCATATCTCTCTTTAGTCATCCTTTTTCTATCCCTCTCTCATTTTCCTCTCTCTACCATTCTCTTTATTCAATCTCCCTCTACCCACTCTCTCTCTCTCTCTCCTTTTTCTCTCTCAACTATTTTCTCTACTCATTCTTTCTCTATCCACTCTCTCTCATTTTTCTCTCTCTACCGTTCTCTCTCAACTCACACTCTCTCCTTTTCCTTGCTATATCATTCTCTCTCTACCCTCTCTGTCCTTTTTCTCTCACTATCATTCTCTATCTACCCACACACTCTCTCCTTTTTCTCTTTTTACCATTCTCTCTACTTATTCTCTCTCTACCCAGACTCTCTCTACTTATTCTCTCTCTACCCAGACTCTCTCTCCTTTTTCTCACTTTATCAGTCTTTATACTCATTTTCTCTCCACTCACTGTCTCTCATTTTCCTCTTTCTACAATTCTCTCTACTTATTCTCCCTCTACGTACTCTCTCTCTCTTTTTTCTTCCTCAACCATTCTCTCTACTCATTCTCTCTCTACCCTCTCTCTCTCTCCTTTTTCTCTCTCTACTCACACTCTCTTCTTTTTCTCTCTCTGCCATTCTCTCTATACCCTCCCTCTCTTCTTTTTCTCTCTCTACCATTTTCTGTCTACCCACACTCTCTCATTTTTCTCGTTCAATCATTCTCTCTCTACCCTCTATCTCTCTAATTTTTCTCTCTCTATCTTTCTCTCTAGTTATTCTCTCTCTACCCAGATTCTGTCTCCTTTTTCTCACTTCATCAGTCTCTCTACTCATTCTCTCTGTACCCAAACTCTCATTTTTCTCTCTCTATCATTCTCTTTACTCATTCTTTTTCTAACATCTTTCTCTCATTTTTCTCTTTTTACCATTATGTTTACCCTCTCTTTCTCTTTTCTCTCTCTATCATTCTCTCTATTCATTCTTTTTCTACTCTCTTTCTCTCTCCTTTTTCTATCTCTACCATTCTCTCTACTCATTCTCTCTCTACCATTTCCCTCTCTCTTATTTTTCTCTCTTTATTCTTACTCTTTTTATCATTTCTCTCGCTACCCTTTTTATCTATTTTTTTATTCTTAATAAAAAATTGGCAAAAATAAACACAAAAATTCAGTAAATAATAAAACCAAAAAATAAAAAATAATAAAAAATTGATAGCGTTTCTAAACTGATCTTTAATACTTTGTGATTGCATGTGTTTTGTTTTTAGTGTTGCTTTTTTTTTTATTTCTTTTTGGTTATAATGACTTCTGACAAGGTACAAGCTACTGTTTGCTTTCTAATACAACTAATTTCTCTAGCTTTTCTTCTGAAGTACCAAACGCACGAAAGTTTCTCGGGAATTAAAATTTTCTTTCTCACTCTTTTTCAATGTTGAAACCAAACACAAGGTAATTGTCTTATTGATTTTGAGCTTGAAGAACTTCCTAAAAATAATAAGAGCATAATTTTAAATAATAATAATTATTATATTTTTAATAATAAAATTTTATCATTTAATTTTTTATTATTAAATATGTATATTATTATTAAAAATTATAATATTACTATTATCAAAATGAAAAATCGAGCTAAAAATTTGGGCAGCCTAACCAAGCCCTTTCTCTAACAGGCGAATCTTCTCTTCGCATCTGTCTACAATAATGATCTTTATCCTCCACTCTCACCAACAATTTCTTTTTCTAAAAGAGAAAAATTAAGTAGGTATAATAACAAATATAAAATTAATATGAAAAATTTAAATTGTTGTATTGTGTAAGATGTGTTGAATTAAAAAAAATAGATAAATTATTAAATTAATTGAATATCTTATACGTACATTAAATTATGTGTTTGCATAGTCGTATCCTTCTAAAAATTTGGCTTAATTAGCAAGGCTCTTACATTACATTTCTAATTTTATTATTATTCTCATTACGCAGATTTTTTTTTTTTTGCCTTTTTGGTTCTTCTGTTAATGTTTACTTGCATTTTCAGACGGGCTATATTATATATTACATTTGCATCTTGTTATATTCACCGTTTGTTTCTCCCATTGATGTATTGTTTTAGTTGAAGACTTGAATCTAGACCTTTCAGAAATCTATTAAGTAAAGAATGGTAGATTCTTGGTTCCAAAGAATGGTAGATTCTCATCGTCAGTCTTCCCCACCAAAAAATACAAAAAACAAA